>CM032333.1:9499200-10071651 GCA_019022515.1 Quercus aquifolioides
ACTCTGGGTTGATTGTGATTTTAAGAATAAGAAATTGTAGCAAATGTCATAAGTTGAAACTCTTTAAAAAAAAGGGTAAATTATTAACTAATTATTGAAAATACTACTCACCAGTCACCTCTTGAGCACCTATTGAACTAAGATCACCCCTCCCCAACTCTATTCTTTCACTCCCTTTCCCACTTCGTCTCTTTTTTCTTTTCCTCTCCAATTCTTAAGGAAAAGCTTAATTCTAATCAAGTGAGAGCACCAATTATCTTAGCTTCAACAAAATAAGAAAAGAAAATTTGAATTTATCTCATAACTAATTATTATGCTGACCGAATAGGGATTTTTTTAGAGATGCAAAAATTTGATTGTGAAACTGGAGATATCCATGTGGGCATGTGAGTCTTGTTGTTGGCTTCTTAATGGTTGAGACTAAACTTAAAGAATCTAAAAGCGAAAATGGTGTTTTCCATTCATTCAACTGTAGTTCCATGAAATTGTGTAATCCTTAATTGATGTCACAAACTTAAAAGGTAAAATCAAAATCCGTTGATTGAAGAGCTTGTTTGAGTTTTTTGGTGATAATTATATTCACGTAAAATTACGAAACTTTCATTATGCACAGGGACAAAATTACATCTTTTTATTTTACTCAAAAAAAAAAAAAAGAAAAAAAAAAAAAAAAAGAAGAAGAAGAAGAAGAAGATGTAATTGTGTCCCTGTGCCCCATAACTATTCCGGCATATAGTGACTTGCTTTTAAATTATAAATTGAACGAATCATAGTTCCATTTGAATTAGTGTCTTAAACATTATTTATGTAATGATTGTCACAGTAGAGAAATGTGAACATTGCTTGCAGATCAAAAGCCTGATACCAGCAACTGTGATACTCGTCTTTTGGGCTGTAGTTTGTTGGTTTCTTTAATAAAAATGCTTCAATTTTGGATGGCAAAGTGACATTGGTAGATGTCATGAAATTTCTTGAGACATTGCAACTCTTTTTTTTTTTTTTTTTTTTTTTTTTTACAAGATAGAAATTTTACAATAGCCTAATTTAAATGTATATATGTGTGAAACTTCCTCTTGAAGACTTCAACTCCAACTTTTGCCCCCTACACCCCACAAGCACTTAATACTTGTAGAGTACGCAATGGTGATACATTGCAAATCTTAAATGTATTGTGTCTTATTTCTTCAGTTTCTATAAGCTTTTCATATACTCATTAGAAAATACCGTAGGCAACAGTCGGGGACAAAATTGCCCTTTGCCCTTTTCGGGCAAAGTAAACAGCATTTTGCCCAATTTCCCAAACTAGTTATGGAAATACCCCTCTTTTAAAACTCAATTTGAGATGAATCGAGTTTTAAAAAAAAAAAAAAAAATTTCTGGAGCCCTATATTAGCGTTTTAAGGAGCCTATAGTGATGTTTTAAGAACCTAAAGTGGCGTTTTGGAACTTGACCTCCATGAAATCGAGTTATAGGCAATTTTTTTTGCTATAACTCGAATTTATTGAGGTCGAGTTCCAAAACACCACTATAGGTCCTTAAAACGTCACTATAGACTTCTTAAAAACGCTACTATAGGACCTAATTTGATTTATCTCAAATCGAGTTTTAAAAGAGGGGTATTTCCCTAATTAGTTTGGGAAAGAGGGTAAAATGCTATTTACTTTGCCCGAAAAGGGCAAAGGGCAATTTTGTCCCAACGACTGATATAGTAATGGATTATTGTCATCATGTAACTTTCCAATTTTGAATTTTACATTCATAATCATATGATTGTCATAATAATACATCTTTGATACTAGGTTTTAGAGTGTGCATATTCTAGATGTCAAATTCATGAATGGCTTTTGATATAGAGACCACCGAATAAGTGTATGGTGAAAATAAAAATATCACTTTAGCATCATTAATTTTTATATATTTTAAAAAAAATTGTAGATGATCAAAGGAAATAGATTTTGCTGAGAGGTTAGGGGAGTTCAAGCCTTTAGTAATGCATACATCATTGATCACTAAAAGACAATACTAAATTGCTGTGATGTAGGGAGCAAAATAGTAATCATTTAAAAGAGACTACTGTAGGCTTCTAATTCTACCCTAGTAATTTTCGTTTGTAAAATAAAAAATTCATTGCTTCTAATTTATAGAATAAGATGCTCAGAAAATCAAGAGAAATTCAGATTCTTAAGAGGGTGTGTTTCTGAAAGCCCATTGGAATTAGTGTTTAGGGATATATTTGATGGACATGCTAGTGGATGAAGTCCAAAAGCCTCTAATTGGAATTGTAGAATGCAGATGCTTGTAAATGGAAATCAATATCAAATCAATTAGCGAGGAGGAAATAACAAAACAAGCAGCGCAGTGACATTCTTATATACAAAATATGAAATGAAGATAAGAAAAAATATTGTAAAATGTAATTACCAAAGTTGAAAAATGATCCATGTTCTCAATGCTCTCTCTCTCTCTCTCTCTCAATTTATTGAGAATCAAATCAAAAAGGTTTTATTCAAAAACTTGCAAAATCAAAATAGTTGAATTTCAATTGTTGTGAAATGCCATTACTTTCAAGGAAATATTATGTTTATCTCTCTGTTTTTTTTTTTTTTAATTATTATTATTATCGGGTTTGTAGGAATGGATAACCAAAATAATTTAGCACATTGGCAATTTTTTCTAATGATATGAAGAGTATTGTCTAGAAGAATATTCTTAGGTATCTTAATTTGATAAGTGCATCTTCAATTTGACATAATAAGAGATTAAAAACATCAAAAATCCCAAATTTGGCCTAAGTCCTAACTTTAATGTTTTTAATTCTTTGATTAACCCAAATCTATATTGTCTTTATTACCCAATTGGTGTTTAAAAAAAAAACCCTAATTAGATGTTGCAATTATATACTATTCCATCCAATTTGGTTAACCCTAACCGGATTAGGAAAATCTAATTTTCACAATAATCCAAATTACCCAAAAACCTCTCTTTTGTTGAATCACCTTGCTCTTGAGCGACCCACTGCATCTACACTAGCTGAAAAATGGTTACCAAATCTAGATTTAGACTATTGATAGTGATTTTCTAGAGTCCAACAATCCAAAATATCCAATTTTAAAACCTCATCAGCCTTTTGATTAGTTTCCTTGGACCCTATGTACTGAGCAAAGTTGAAAATTTGATAAGCTCCTCATGATATCAAACATAATCATAAACCACATTTTCAAACTCCCCAACTTCATGAGGCTCAGCCCCTCTTTTTTGACAGCAAAGATAGGAGTTTTATTGAAACAAGTAAATATTACAAGTAACACCAGGCCAACGTAATACAGAGATTAAAATATTGGCTTGGCATGGGTATGCATGTGAAAGGCCTTTGACCAAAGTCACCAAACTTACGAAACTATGCATACAAACGAAACAACCACTGCCACTACCATTGGTGTACAGATTCTATTCATTGGCAGAGCCTTTGGTAGTCTTGTAGCAGTGTCATTGCCCCTCGGAGAGTGTCGCTGGGGTGGGTTTGTTTTCTGCCAAAAATGTACCTATTTCATGCATTCCAGATGGCCCATGAGACTATAGCCCACACTTCCATTTCGTTCTTCGTCAACACTGGCGTCAGTTCTCGCACCAGACTGTAAAAGTCCTCTGAATATGAGCTTCGTTTCTGCAACTTCCCTTCCACCATTGCCCATACATTCTAGCCATGGGGCATCCCCAAAGAGCGTGGGCCACCGTCTCATCGTGTTGCTGACAGATTGCACATGCCAGGTCCAGTGGGGTCTTCTTTCGATATAGATTCAAGCGGGTTGGAAGTATGTCAGAGCACGCCCGCCAGACAAACGTTTTAACCTTGGGAGGTACCTGTAGCTGCCAAATACAGTTTCACAGCCTTTTATCCCTCTGTGCTAAAGAATGTTCCACCTGTTCAGTTTGCCTCATGCGGATCGCTACTCGATAGGCAGATTTAACCGAGAATACGCCCTTCTTGTTTTCCTTCCATATTAGCTTATCTCGGTCAGTTGTTGTACCCAGATTGCAGAGTTGAATCTCTGCCACCGTGTTAGGCATGAACGTATGGAGAAGTAGTTGTTGGTCCCACTGCCTTGTATCTGGGTTGAACAGGTCACACACCCTCATATTTTTCTCTGCCTCGGGTCTGAATTGTGGGGGGTGTGGGAGCCACCTATGGTCATCAACCTTGATGTTCTTCCCATCTCCCACTTTCCACACCGTGGCTGCCCGTATCAGGTCTCTAGTCTCAAGCAGACTTCTCCACACAAATGAGGGGCTGTTCCCCATTTCGGCCTCCATGAATGAGCAATTAGGGAAATAGCGCGCTTTATATACTCTGAAAAATAGAAAATGGCTTCCATGGATCAGCTGTCATGCTTGTTTTGCTAGCATGGCAAGGTTGAATGCATGAATGTCTCTAAATTCCATTCCCTCTCTATCCTTTGGATTGCACAGTTTATTCCATTTAATACAATGGATTTTCTTCTCATTTTGTGTTTGGCCCCACCAATATTTTGCTAATGACGAATTAATATCATCACAGATTTATTTGGGATTTTGAACATGCTCATGAAATAAGTAGAGATTTCTTGTGCCGATTAATATCTCTCTCCCCGCCTTTGAGATATTTTTTTATTTCCATTCCATTACTCTTTTTGTGACCCACTCCTGTACCTTCCTAAAAGTGCTCACTTTGGATTTGCCCCCCACCATTGGTAATCCAAGGTACCTCTCACATTTGGTCATGATCTGCGCTCCCAACATGTCTCGGATTTCTAATTTCACCAGAGGCGTTGTGTTTGGGCTGAAGAAGAGAGTGGTTTTTTGTCTATTGATGGCTTGACCTGATGCTCTTTCATATGACTCCAATATATCAAGTAGGTTTCAGCATTCAGTAGTTGTTGCCTCACAAAATAGTAAGCTGTCATCAGCAAATAGTAGGTGTGAGAGCTTGACCCCACCATTGCAAGACAACACTCCTTTCAGAAGTTTGTTTTCCATGGCTCTACGGATGAGAGAGGAGAGACCCTCGGCACATAGTAGGAATAGGTATAGAGACAAAGGGTCCCCTTGCTTGATGCCATGGGACGGTGTGATGAAACCTCTAGCTTCTCCATTGATTAGAGTTGAATAGGATGCAGTACACACAGTTTCCATGGCTAGATGGACCCATTGCTCTAGTAGGCCAATTTTTAGCATTATCCTTTGGAGGAACTCCCACTCTACCCTATCATATGCTTTACTGATGTCAAGTTTCACCACCATGTGGCCTTTTTTTCCATTTCTCCTATTTCTCATGTGATGGATCATTTCAAAAGCCACTGTAGTATTATCTGTTATAATTCTACCAGACATAAAAGCACTTTGTGAGTTAGAAATAACATTGGGTAATATGGGCTTTATCCGGTTGGCAAGAACCTTAGAAATAATTCGTGATACAACATTTCCCAAGCTAATTGGTTTTTTTTTGGGATAAGAACAATATGTGTGTAATTCATTTTTCTTAGGTATCTTCCAGAGTGCAAAACAGATAATACAGCAGTAGTAACATCATGTCCAACAATATGCCAGAATTTTTGAAAAAAGAAAGGTGACATACCATCAGGTCCTGGAGATTTCGATGGGTGCATTTGGAAAAGGGCAGTTTTCACCTCTTCCTCCGTATAAGGGCGGGTCAATAAGTGTGCCATACCCTCCGTCACCCTCCGATCCACAGAATCTATTACATATTCCATATCCAGTGAGGAGGAAGATGTGAATAGTTGTTTGTAGAACTCTTCTGCTATGCTGGCAATTTTGTCCTCATCAGTGTGCCACTCTCCTTCCCCATCATACAAACCCACAATGGTGTTCTTCCTTCTTCGTTGACTCGCCCTTTGGTGGAAGAATTTTGTATTTTTATCCCCTGCCGGTAGCCATATGGATCTCGACCTTTGTCTCCAAAAAACCTCCTCATGATGCAAGAGCTCATTTATCTCCTTCTTCAACCCATGTATCCTCTCCACATTCTGCCCATAGCCTGCTTCCATCAATGTGGTGAGCTCTCCTTGTTTTTCTTCGAGGTGATTTCTAGTGTTTCCAAAGGTGGCACGACTCCAAGCTATGAGATCCATTCTGCATTTTCTTATTTTCTCAAATAGGCAATACATAAGGCTACCTTGAGGTTGTGTCTGGTTCCATGACTCCCAAATGATTCTTTCACAATCGGAGTGAGCCACCCATTTCTCTTCAAACCGCTGGATTTTGTGGCGTCTTCTCCGAGGTTGAGTGGGTGGTGCCATGTCCAACATAATAGGATCGTGATCAGAGTAGGATACTGAAAGGTGACTCACTTTAGCTCGAGGGAATATCTCACACCATTCAGATGTTGCAACTGCCCTATCTAACCTTTCTTCAACAAAAGCTTCCCCATGCCGACCATTCCTCCATGTAAAACGATATCCACTAAAACCCATATCAACCAAGCCACAATGGAGGAGAGTGTGACGAAACTCAACCATTGGAGCCATTGGTCTCATATTGCCACCGCTCTTTTCGTCTAAGGCCAGCAATTCGTTGAAATCACCTAAACATACCCAAGGAAGAGAACCTCGGGCATGTAGGTGTCTCATGAGTCTCCAGGTGTCAGTTTTGCGTTCTTCCTCTGGGTGTCCGTATATACCTGTTAGTCTCCATATAGGTGAATTCTGTGCATGTACGGTCACATCAATATGGTTTGGTGAGTATGTTTGTGTGTCCACAGTCACCCCCTCCCTCCAAAGTAGTGCCAATCCACCCCTACGTCTGTCGCATGAAACAGCCAGCATGCCATTAAAACCCAATTCCATCTTAATCGGTTTCATCTCTCTATCATTCAATTTTGTTTCCATGAGGAACAAAATTGTGGGAGCTTTTTTCCTCACCAGTTCGGAGAGGACTTCAACTGCACGGCGGTTCCCAAGCCCCCGGCAGTTCCAGCTTAGGATGATCATTGTGGTCGGCGGGGCTGAACCTCAGCCTCCACCGTTGATATTCTTGTTTGTATTTTCCTTTCTTCCACCTTAAATCGCTTTGCATCGTCATACCCATGGTTGCTGCTTTCATTCTGTCTCTTTGTGCCCACTTTCAAAAGACTAGAGTGTGGTGACTCGGGTTGTGTTTTGGTTGGAGAAGGTTTTGTTTTGGCTGAGGAAAGGGTGGTTTTTTTCTGCGTGTGTTTTGTTTTTGGTACTTTAAGTTGGTCACGTGAGGGTGGTGTGCGTAGGGTTTGTGGTTCATTTTGTTGTGCGCCGTATGTAATTGGGACGGAAAATAAATTGTTTTCTTGATTCTCGGTGCTGTTTAATGTGGGGTTTAATTTTGGTTGGTCTGAAATTGGAATGTTTAGGCTGTCCAGGTATGGCTGTGTTAATGTGGCGTTATGGGGTTGGGTATTTATGGTGTTTGAATTCAGTGGGTTTGTAACTGAAGCATTTGTTGTGTACAGCTGTGGTGACGTGGTGGCAACGTGCATGGCCATTATGGGATGTGATTGGGGCATTAAGTGACCTGAATGAGATTGCGAATAATCCGGGTTGGCCTTAGTTGTTTCAGTTATCGGGTTGGCTTTTGTTGTATCGTGTATCGGCGAAATATCGGTATTGTGTTTGACAGGCGATATATCGGTATTGGGTTTACTAGGCATAACGGTTTCAGCCAGCGAAGGATGGGCGTTGTTTTGTGGTTTGGTCCGTGTGGTTTGCTGGGTTCGGGTTGCATTGTACTGACTTCTTTCTGCCTCCACCGGTCTCCCCCTTATCCCCGCCTTGAGCCATTCTCCATAGGGTCGTCCACCTTCCTCGGCTTCCACAGGTGACGGACAGTCCTTATGATCATGGCCTATCCGACCACAACTGAAGCACCAACCCACCAAACGTTCATACCTGAACGCCACTCGTGACGTCTCTCCTTCCGGGCTAATCACAGGGCCTCCCCGCCTGAGTGGTTTATCAAGTGGGACCTCTACACGTATCCGCAGGAACCTGGCTTGGTCTGAGTTGAAAGCTTTACAGTCGACTTCCACCAATTCACCAATACTCCTGCCAATATCCCTTCCTGCTTCTTCATTAATTAGATCGAACGGCAGACCCCATACTTGAATCCAAAATGGTAGTTTCCAGAAAGTGACTGAGCTGACAGACATCCCTTTTTCCCATCTTCGCAAAGCCAAGAGATGGTTATCAAAGCACCAAGATCCGTTATTCCAAACCCATTGCAGTTGGCTTTCCATCGAGAATTTGAACTGTAAAATCCCCTCACCCACTTCAATTATCTTCATATCCTCACCCAGTTTCCACATACTCCGTAGCAAGTTTTTTGCAGCCCGTAAATTTATTTGCTTTGATGTGAGAAATCTCCCAATGAGGCTTAGGGAGAATTCCTCTAAAATTTTGTCCCTCTTCACTGGTCGGATTGACATAGCCTCGTCTTCTTCCGTAGTGAGCTTCATGTTCTGTATACGTTCCAGCACCTCAGACTCCATAGTAGAGTCTAGTGTCTGCCTCCTTACTGTCTAAACAGGTTACAACTCCTACTGGACCCACTCTTGTACTTCCCTCGTGATAGGAAAGAAAGATGGAAAAAAGAGCTCACAGTATGTGAGAAGTAAGGCTCACCTGGCGTGAGAAGAAAAAAAGACGCTTTTTCCACTTACAAACAAAATTTAGTGAGGCTCAACCCCTCTATCTGCCCACAGTCAAATACATCACAAATTGAAAAAAGGAAGCTAAGGGAGCTTACTGAACAATTCAAACCAAATTAACCAGCCTCCTTAACAGCATTAGGAGCATTAAAAACTTGGTCAAGCCAAGAATAGATACCAATCGAATGCATCATCTTGATATCAAAAAAACAAAATGATGATAAGATGGTTGGACTATTCAATTGCAGAACATAGTTGGGGCCCAAGTCACCTACCTCCTTAGTTAGGATCTTGAGTGATGAAAGACTGCAAATCAAGCAAAGAAAAACAAGATTAGAAATTTAGTTTCAAAAAAAGAACTTTCCTCACCTCCCAACAATAATCATGTTCACATAACATGATATTTTTTTAATGTTTAATAAACAACATAGCATTCCTTGAAAAGAAAATTAAAAAGTACAAAATAATTTCACAAGCTTGGTTAATTCAAACCATACAAATATGGGGAAAGAGAGAGAATATAGCATCAGTAAATAGAAAAAAACAATAGCGTCTAGCTGAAATACCCATGCCTTGATTCCAAAAATAGGTAAGGATTATTCATATACCAAGCTAATGTAAAGGATCATAGTTATAAGCACTCTAGGTCTCAATCCTACATGCATCCATCCAAAAACATTGCAGAAAGACTGAGAGTACAACACCTGAGATGTGCAGGGGACTTCCTGTTTTCTCTTACCTGCATGATGTTCATATTAAGTATAATTTTGTTTCTAATAAACTACCATTGATCTCAAAAGCTTAAGTGATAGGTAGTGGTGACAACAACATCCAAACTTAGGACACCCACTATTATACCAAGACAAATTACCACTTATCCCAAAACCTTAAGATATTAAGAAATGAGAATTTAATAATTTAACCATTACTCTAATGGTTCATATAAGGTTCAAATACATGAGAGAAAATAATACATAAATGCCCCGATTGATCATATAAGGTTTAATCATTTTTATTCAAATTTATCAAAATCTTATAGGACCTTATTCAAATCACAGCCTAAAAATTATTTTTACTACCTTTGTCCCGATTGTCTTTTAAGCAACTGAGATCTCAGCAAGTGCTAAACCCAAATGAAAAAAAAAAAAAAAATTACATTTTAGGTAACTGAGATCTCAGCACAATACAGAAATTTACTTTTTTATGTTTGATACAGATCAAGGGAAAAATACCTTCTAAATAGTTTGCATAATTGCATGATCAGAGACATTAACCTAAACAAAAAATTATTAAAAATTAAGTGAAAGAAGAATTAATTCATAAAGCAACAAAAGAATTTGGATGAAATTAGTATTTAAACTTTATACTAGATAGAACTAGAGTCAATAGGTGGCAGAGAGACACACACTCTCTCTGTCTCTGTTTCATCCCTCAGCAAATTACTTCTCTATTTTTCTTTGTTGATTTTGGTTAGTGGGTGCATTACTTATGTAATATTTTTCAAATTACTTTAGTTTTTTGTTTTATTTTCTCTTTGGATCATATCAATGTTTTTATTTAGTATATTATATGTTGCCGCTAATAATAATATTCTTTAAAATCATTTTTTTTTTTTTTTACTAATTTGTTATTTAGATCTGTGGGGGGTGAAAGCCCAACTTCATATATTGGGCCTAGGGCCCTATTGGACGACTACTGTGTATCCGAAGAGAAGAAAATGTTCGAGAAGGAGTCCATGGGAAAGAAGTATACCTGGAAACGAATGAGAGTGTAGTCCGAAGAAAGCATCATTGGTCCGAAGAATCCATTCTTTTCGGATATAAAGAGCTTTGGCCAAACAGATGTCTGGGAGGAACAAATAACCCTCCTAACAATTCTGATGATAAGGATGGACTTCAGGCACGCATGAAGATGAGAGGAGCAAAGAAATATCTAGGAGACAAACTTCAACCACCGTATTAAATGCACTACAGCTGCTTTTCTGGCTGTATTAATGTGGAGAAGACCCCTGAACAGTATAACCTCAGCTACCACCACTCATAGAGAGAGCTAAAGAAGATACCTGATGGGACACGTACTCAAGTGGATGCTTAGATAAAGAACAAGTGGACGGTGAAGATGATGAGAATGTATGCTATATAAAGTGAGGAGGCCTCTGATAGAAGGAGAGGAAGAAAAAGGAAGGAAAGAAGAAGAAAAGAACTTTACTATAGCTCCAAGGATTGTAACCAACTTTCATTCCATAAAACACCTCTTCGGACGTTCATGTGTTCATTTGTTCAAGCATGATTGCATGTTAGTTCACCCATAATCACCATAGCTCATTACTGTTTAATTCACTACTAGCCCAGCTCTTTCACCCACTCTCTACAAATTTATTGTTCAGGGTTCATTGGGCTCATAATCCGAACCTATTGAGCTTGGGCTACAAATTTTGACCCCACAATTGGCGCCGTCTATGGGAAGAGCTTGTACAGGAGTGAAAACAACAGTTAGCGATGGCAGGAAGAAGTCAAAAGCAAGCAGAATCTAGGGCATCCCAGCACGTGGACCCTTTTCTTAACTTAGAGAGGAGACAAGATCGTGAGGGTAGTGTACACACTGTGCACACTGGTCATAGTCAGTCCCACTGTGGAAGTCACGTGTCCCATGCAGAGAAGAATCGGAATTTGCAACTAGAAGTTGAAAAATTAAAGAGGGAGCTGCGCCATGCAAAAAGGAAACGGGCTTCTTCGTATTCGGATGAGGATTCCGATGACGAACAGGACGTCACTTATAAACAGAAGTCTCGAACACCAGTCAGTGAGTCCTTCTCCTATGAGGAGGAGCCTCACCGTAAAAGGTAACCTAGAAGCCCATCACGTGAAGGCGTGGGGAACGATGCTATGAGCAGGGCTTTGAATCAGATCTCCAGGTCACCTTTCACGCATAGGATTGAAGAAGCAAAACTCCCTCGGCGTTTTAACTAACCAACATTCACCATCTATAATGGTAAAACAGACCCTGTGGAGCACGTGAGTCACTTTAACCAAAGGATGGCTGTATACTCCAGAGACGAAGCTCTGATGTGTAAGGTCTTCCCCTCCAGTCTGGGGCCGGTTGCAATGAGGTGGTTCGACAGCCTGAAAGCAGACTCTATCAACTCCTTCAAAGAGCTTACCCAGGCATTCGGCTCCCGTTTTGTCACATGCCGAAGAATGGCCAGGCCCTTATCTTCACTGCTATCCTTGAGCATGCAGGAGGGTGAGACCCTGAAGGCGTATTCGGATAGATACTGGGAGATGTTTAATGATATGGAGGGCAACTCTGATGCGATGGCCCTTAGCACGTTCAAGCTCGGACTCCCTACTGACCATGGTTTAAGGACGTCCTTATCTGGTAAACCAATTACTAACACGCGTCAGCTTATGGACCGTATAGAAAAGTATAAAAGAGTTGAAGAAGATCAGCAGCAAGGGAAAGGAAAGGACAAGGTTATCCCCCAAGAGAGGAGGGATTTCAGGTCGGACCGTTATAACAGCAGTAAACCACGGAGAGATTTTGCTGGACAATCAGGATCAATAAATCCTTAAGCAGTCAACACTGTATTCAAAGAACTAGTACACCAAGTGCTGGAAAAGATCAAGAATGAACCATTCTTCAGGTGGCCAAATAAGATGGTGGGGAACCCTGAAAGACGTAATCATAATCTTTATTGCCAGTACCACCAGGACCATGGGCACACCACAGAGGATTGCAAGAGCCTGTGGGATCACTTGGACCAACTGGTCCGTGAGGGTAAACTGAGACACCTCTTGCACCACTCCAGCGACCGAGGAGGTCACATGAACTCGGAGCCCCGAAGAGATGACTTGTCAAAGCCTCCGTTGGGAACTATTAATGTCGTCTTCGCTACCCCAGGAAGGACAGGATCCTGGCCATCGAAGGTTATGTTAGTCGCCCGGCTGCCCACATGGGGCATTGGCCAAGATCCGAAGAGAGCTAAACGGGATGCCCAACTGATTGTAGGGTTCTCGGACGAAGACAAGATTGGAACCATCCAACCCCATGATGATGCTTTAGTAATCACCCTCAGAATTGGAGGATATGATGTGAAGAGGGTAATGGTTGACCAACGTAGTGCTATAGAGATAATGTATCCTGATCTCTACAAGGGGCTAGGCCTAAAACCTCAGGACTTAACACCATACAACTCCCCCCTTGTGAGTTTTAAAGGAAGGGCTGTCATCCCAAAAGGACAGATACGATTACCTGTACGGACCGGCTCAGAGGTGGTAGAGGTAGATTTCATAGTTGTAGACGTGTATTCACCCTATACGGCACTTGTAGCCAGACCTTGGCTTCATACACTAGGGGCTGTTGCCTCTACCCTACATCAGAAAGTTAAGTATCCATCTGAAGGACAAATTTATGAGATCCGAGGAGATCAGTCCGCAGCCAGACAACGCTTGGTGGCTGCCATCCAACACGAGCCTGAAGTTGAATCCTCACCTAAGGCCGAGAGGGGTTTATAGCAGTTAAAATCTCGAGTATTGCTCGTCGAAGATACAAACAGACCGCTAGGTGGGAAGATTTGACAAAAGTTATCATCGGAGACTATCCAGAAAAATTCTTTCAAGTTGGATCTCAACTACCTCTGCAGGAAAAGGAGGAGTTAGTAGAATTCCTAAAGAGAAACCTTGACATATTCGCCTGGAACTCTTACGAAGCCCCAAGAGTGGACCCTCAATTCATTTGTCACCATCTTAAAGTCAACCCATTGATTATCCCTAAGAAGCAACCTCCTCGGCGCCCATTTAAGGAACATGCAGATGCAGTGAGAGAAGAGGTAGCAAAACTCAAACAAGCTGGAACTATCAAAGAAGTTTTTTACCGGGAGTGGTTAGTGAATACTGTAGTGGTGAAGAAGAAAAACGGGAAGTGGCGAGTCTGTGTAGACTTTACTGACCTAAATAAGGCTTGTCCTAAGGATCCATTCCCCATGCCAAAAATTGATCAGCTTGTGGATGCCACTATTGGCCATCCTCGGATGAGTTTCTTAGATACTTTCCAAGGCTACCATCAGATACCACTAGCCCTGGAGGATCAGGAGAAGACTGCTTTTATCACCCCTATTGGTAATTACTACTATAAGGTGATGTCATTTGGTCTGAAAAACGCGGGATCTACCTATCAAAGAATGATGACGAGGATGTTTGAACTACAACTGGGTAAAAATATCAAAATTTACATAGATGACATGGTGGTGAAGAGCAAGATTGTTGCTAAACATGTGAAGGACCTTGAAAGTACCTTTAAAGTTCTAAGAAAGTACAAGCTGCGCCTGAACGCTTCCAAGTGTTCATTTGGTGTGGGGTTAGGCAAGTTTTTGGGGTACATGGTGACTCATAGGGGAATTGAGGTTAACCCCGACCAGATAAAGGCCATCAACAATTTACAAGCTCCTCGGAATCCCAAGGAAGTTCAGAAACTGACTGGAATGACTGCTGCCCTGAATCGATTCATCTCTCGATCAGCAGACAGGTGTCGGCCCTTTTTATCCCTGATCAACAAGTGGAAAGGATTCGAGTGAACTGAAGAATGTGCTGTGCCTTTCAGCAGCTTAAAGATTATCTAGCTCGGCCACCAATCATGTCCAGCCCTGAGCCAGATGAAGTCTTGTTCGCCTACATTGCTGTAGCTCCCTATGCTGTGAGCTTGGTGTTGATACTAGCAGATTGTGGTGTGCAAGACTAGTTTATTACGTAAGTAAGTCGCTGCATGAAGCCGAGATCCGTTATTTACCACTGGAGAAGGCTATTCTAGCAGTGGTGCTTGGTACACGAAAGCTACCGCACTATTTCCAAGCCCATACAGTCATTGTTCTCACTCAGCTCCTACTCAGGGCCATACTCCGAAGTGTTGACTACACTGGAAGGATTGCTAAATGGGGTACGATTTTAGGGGCTTTCGATATCAAGTACATGCCTCGCACATTGGTCAAGGGCCAGGTCCTTGCGGATTTGGTGGCCGAGTTCACGGAGCCCTAACTAGAAGAAGTAACACCAACATCCGACATGGATGAAAAATCAGTTGGCGTGATTTCTCAACAAAGTCCCTCCCGTTGGGAAGTGTACGTGGATGGCGCAGCGAACCAAAAAGGTTCTAGAGTAGGGCTAGTAATGATATCTCCTGAAGGAATCATCATCGAAAAGTCGTTAAGGCTGGACTTCTTGGCAACAAATAATGAGGCAGAGTATGAAGCCATACTGATGGGAATGACTATGGTCCGAAGAATGGGAGGAAAGTCAGTGGAGTTGTACTCGGACTCAAGGTTAGTTGTGGGTCAAGTACAAGGTGAGTTTGAAGCGAAGGATGAAAGAATGCAGGGATACTTGAGCCGAGTTAAATGTCTGCAATCGGAGTTCGACTCTTTCAGTTTGCTGCACATCCCCAGAAATGGTAACGCACATGCTGATTCTTTGGCCACGCTTGCTACCTCCTCGGCGCAAAATTTGCCAAGAGTCATCCTCATCGAGGACTTGCATGGGCCTACAGAGGCAAAAAGAGAGGTAGTTCAGGTTCACCAAGTCAGGACCGGACTCTGCTGGATGGACCCTATAATTAAATTCTTGAGAGAAGATATTTTGCCTGAAAAAAGGGCAGAAGTTGACAAAATTCGAAGGAAGGCAACCAAATTCTGGCTATCCAAAGACCAAAAATTATACAAATGCTCTTATTCAGGACTGTACTTATTGTGCGTGCATCCTGAAGTGGCCGAGCCATTACTAGAGGAATTACATGAAGGAATATGTGGGAGTCACACTGAAGGGAGGTCTTTGGCTCATCTAACCATTACTCAGGGTTATTGGTGGCCGAATATGCAGAGAGAAGCCTAGGAGTACGTTAAAAAGTGCGATCAATGTCAACGATTTGCCCCAAACATTCATCAACTAGGGGGAACTCTTAATCCACTATCCAGCCCATGGCCTTTCGCCCAATGGGGCTTAGATATCGTGGGACCATTCCCTAAGGCTGTAGGAAACAGGAAGTACCTTTTGGTCGGAACAGACTATTTCACCAAATGGGTCGAAGCTGAACCACTGGCCAACATCAGAGATGTGGATATACAGAAATTTGTGTGGAAGAGTATTGTCACTCGATTTGGACTCATACTCTCATCTCGGACAATGGCCTACAGTTTGATAGCAAAGCATTTAGGAATTATTGTAGCGAGCTGGGAATCATAAATAGATACTCCACTCCTGCCTATCCCCAGGGTAATGGGCAAGCAGAAGCTGTCAACAAGGTCATAGTAAATGGCTTAAAGAAGAGGCTAGATGATGCGAAGGTCAAATGGGTAGAAGAATTGCCACATGTACTTTGGGCTTACAGAACTATGCCTCACAGATCTACCGGAGAGACCCCCTTCTCTATGACCTATGGGGCTAAAGCTGTCATACCTTTGGAAACTGGGTTCCCAACGTTGAGAACTGGTTCATTTAGTCCGACCGGCAACAATGAGCATCTAGAAAAGAATCTGGACCTGATTGATGAAAGGAGGAAAAATGCAATGGTCTGACTAGCACATTACCAGCAAAAACTCAGGCAGGGCTATGATGCCAACGTAAAGCTGAGGTCCCTAGAACCTGGTGATTTGGTGCCGCGGAAGGTCGTCGGCATTGCAAAGAACCCAGCTTGGGGAAAGTTAGGACCCAATTGGGAAGGGTCATATCGCATAACTTCAGGGGCTAGCATTGGGGCGTATTTCCTAGAAGACCAAGATGATCATGTAATACCGCGCCCTTGGAATGTAAATAACCTCAAAAGGTACTATTATTAATCGAATCTCTTCTTCAATCAATATGTCAATTCTTTATATGAGATGTTTCCTAAGCGTTTAAACTTAAATCCAATCATGCTTGTAGTTCTCGGACCAGATGATTCGGGTTAGTTAACACTTTGTTACAGTTCTTCTAAGTGTTTAAACTTAAATCCAATCATGCCTGTAGTCCTCGGACCAGATGATTTGGGTTAGTTAACACTCCGTTACAGTTCTCTTAAGTGTTTAAACTTAAATCCAATCATGCCTATAGTCCTCGGACCAGATGATTTGGGTTAGTTAACACTTCGTTACAGTTCTCCTAAGTGTTTAAACTTAAATCCAATCATGCCTGTAGTCCTCGGACCAGATGATTTGGGTTAGTTAACACTCCGTTACAGTTCTCCTAAGTGTTTAAACTTAAATCCAATCATGCCTGTAGTCCTCGGACCAGATGATTTGGGTTAGTTAACACTCCGTTACAGTTCTCCTAAGTGTTTAAACTTAAATCCAATCATGCCTGTAGTCCTCGGACCAGATAATTTGGGTTAGTTAACACTTAAATCCAATCATGCCTGTAGTCCTCGGACTAGATGATTTGGGTTAGTTAACACTCCCTTACATTTCTCCTAAGTGTTTAAACTTAAATCCAATCATGCCTGTAGTCCTCGGACCAGATGATTTGGGTTAGTTAACACTCCGTTACAGTTCTCCTAAGTGTTTAAACTTAAATCCAATCATGCATGTAGTTCTCGGACCAGATGATTTGGGTTAGTTAACACTTAAATCCAATCATGCCTATAGTCCTCGGATCAGATGATTTGGGTTAGTTAACACTCCGTTATAATTCTCTACGTGTTTAAACTTAAATCCAATCATGCCTGTAGTCATCGGACCAAATGATTTGGGTTAGTTAACACTCCGTTACAGTTCTCCTAACTGTTTAAACTTAAATCCAATCATACCTGTAGTCCTCGGACCAGATGATTTGGGTTAGTTAACACTTAAATCCAATCATGTCTATAGTCCTCGGACCAGATGATTTGGGTTAGTTAACACTCTATTACAGTTCTCTAAGTGTTTAAACTTAAATCCAATCATGCCTGTAGTCCTCGGACCAGATAATTTGGGTTAGTTAACACTCTGTTACAGTTCTCTAAGTGTTTAAACTTAAATCCAATCATGCCTGTAGTCCTCGGACCAGATGATTTGGGTTAATTAACACTCCGTTACAGTTCTCTAAGTATTTAAACTTAAATCCAACCATGCCTGTAGTCCTCGGACCAGATGATATGGGTTAGTTAACACTTCGTCACAGCTCTCTTACAGGCGTTTAAACTTAAATCCAAGCATGCCCTTAGTCCTCGGACCAGATGATGTGGGTTAGTTATCATTCCTACACAACTCTTATAGGCATTTAAACTTAAGTATATTTATGTCTGTAGTCCTCCGACCAGATAATCTGGGTTAGTCAACACCCCCATACAGTTATTATTATTGAGACTTGACTTAAGACCAAGTCATGCTTGAAGTTCTGGAATATGTTTAAATTAACTTTAACTTATGATTAGCTTCCTTAGTCATGTTTATCCCTTTGCATAATCAGTAATTCTTATACAAATTGTCCTTCTCAGTGTTGTTTTTGGTTACTTGCATTACTGTAATTACAAAGTATAGTTATTTGCAACCATGATAAATTATAAAATGGGCAACAAAGATACCAGAAATTAAAGGGAGACAGTTTCATTGATCAAAGAAAAATAGTTTACAATCCTTTAAAAACTGAAAAACTAACACAATTACAAAATAAAAACTCCTAATTTTCTAAGTCTTCACTTGAGGGACCAATGGGTCAGCAGCCTGGCTGGACTGAGCTACAGTAGCTTTTGGGGCCTCGTCCTGGGATTCCATTGCGGCTTTCTTCTTTCCCAAGTCCTTGTCCTTGTCCTTGGGAGCCTTAACTGACTTGCTCTGGTCCCCAGGCTGACCAGATTCCTTGGAGGCCTCAAGGTTAGTAGGAGGGACCTGGCCGACAAGGGGTTGCTCCGAAGCCCCTTGAAGTTGTGTGGGAGAAGAGGGATCTGATCCTGGGAGTTCTCGGATATCAGGATCGTAGTATACACTCCCAGGTTGCCTTAAGTCAGCATCCGCAGAGATCCCAGCAGCGTCAAGGGCTTTTCCCCAAGTCACATCGCAGTATTCTCGGCAGACCGAGGCAAACTGCTCGGTAAGGTTGTTTTCTGTCTCCTTCGTCCCCAGCTTGTAGGCTGCCTGCTTTTCAGCCTCGAGTGCCTCCTTGGCCAGCTGAGCGCTCTCCTCAACCAATCAGGCCTTCTCCCTGGCCTTTTGGAGCTCAGCCCTAAGACCTTTCACCAACTCCCTTTCTGTCACCAAGTTAACCTCCGCCGCCTTCAGCAATTTACGTTGCTCTTCGGCCTACTTCTCGGTGCTTTTGAGGCCAGCATCAAGGCTATTCTTCTGGTTGGTCATGTCCTTCAACTGCTCGGACAGCAAGGAATAGTCCTCCCTCAGGTTGCCCAGAGACTTTTCCACCTCAGATCGAGATAGGGCTGCTGCTTGGGCCTCAAGATAAGACTTCTTGTTCCATTCCTCGGCCACGTAAACTTGCTACGTAATCTGCGTAACAAGGGTTTTCAATAAAGAGCAAAGAAAAGGAGTAAGTAGAAATCAGCACTTTAATTAAGTGGACTAGTTCACGTACCATGGCTATATCCCTCTTAAGGGATAGGAAGAGCTCCTGCTGGTTGAAGCGCCTATAAGACTCCATGTCCTTTGGAAGGAGGAGTGGCTGCTCCAAGGCCTTAGCAACATGACCTGCTCTCCCCCCATCGTAATTCCTAAGGGAGGTCTCCCAAGGGATTGGAGTGCCATCCAACTCCAGCCTTGGGGACCAGATGCGAGGTCCTCGGCGTACCTCAGCCACTTGGACTTCGTCTCGGCTCTCTGTAGACGAAACCCTCTTGCTCCGGTGATCCTTAGTCACCTTTTGTTGTTTGGTCGCTTTTGGAGGCGCTACCTCCCTCCCTTCATTGTCAGGAATGGGCCTCTTCTTCGGATCTGGCAGTTTCTTAGCGCCGAGATCTAGAGGAACCTGGGGAGGAACTGGAGGAAGATTCACAGTTGGCTGAGACGAATCGGTCTCCTTGGGTTCAGCCTTCTTGCCTCTATTCTTCATCAATTTCCTTAAGTCTGCCATCTCTTCTTCTTCTTCCGAAGAGTCCTCGGGAATAGCAGTTATCATAATGGGAGGGTGGACACCAGATTGCCTGTCAGTTTCCTCCTCTGCGTCCGAGACCGGTATTACTTGAACCCCTCCTGAAGCCTCTTCTTCAAACTTAAACTTGTCAATTTGCTCGTCAAGCGAAAGGGTCGAGGAAGCAACTCTTTCACCTCCTGCTACCAGACCGAGGGGAACCTGTTGAATCGGCTGGAGTAGCAGTGGCACACCCTGGGGATTTGGATGTGGCACGGGTGTGAGATCGTACGGCACTAAAAAACCTTTTCGACCGACGTCTATACGTTTGAGACGATAATCTCCTTGTGTTATTACGTTGCCAACTGGCTGGAGATCGATGGGTTTTGCCCTATAACCAAGGATAAGGGGAACCGACCGGAGTTGCCCGTCCTCACTTACGAAAATCTTTGATCGCAGCAAGTAATTGAGGGCGGCGACGTTTGTAAGATTGAGCCGAGGAGAAACGTGATTTTTATCTGTTAACACCACAATAAAAAGAAACTTGGTCAGAAACTTGAAGTTAATGATACCAGGGGAACGTAGAGTAAGAAATCAAAGGTCCTAAATCTATTGTTAGTAAACCTAGGTCTAGAAGGTCCCACCTGGCTCTCCTGGCTGGGTCGGGCAATGAAGGCCGTCATGCCACTCGCCCGAGACGATTAGGTAGTCGTCTTTCATCCCTTTGTTGGACTTAGGAAGGCAGGAGACGAGCCTAACGGCGTCGGAACGAGATTTGAGGTAGTACCCCCGCTCCCTTCTGGCTGTGATACTCATACATATGTACCACATCACGCCAGGTAAGTCCTAATCTTAGATGAAGGTTCAGAGCATCAATGGCTCCTAGGATCCTAAAGAAATTGGGCGCGCACTGCTCAGGAGAGAGCTTGTGGTTGCGAAGATAGTTTGTGGTGATAGAACCCATAGGAAGAGTCATTCCTCCTTCTATGAACGCTATCATAGGCATTACGGCTTCTCCCTCCCTTCGGTCGGTTAATATCCGCTCCGGAGAACAATACCTCAAATTTACCCCCCGTGGTATGCCGTAGGTCTCCTTAAACTCATCTATTAGGGCAGGACTATCAACCAGTTCCTCGAATCTACCCATTTTTGGATAACTACAGAAGGGCGCAAGGCAGTAACCGGCAAATAAGGGTTTGAAAGCCGAGAACACTGGCCAAGAAAAAGGTGGAGTGTTGGAAGCGTCGAAACTTACGCAAACTAAATCGAAAAGTGATCTTCGAACTCGCGAAAGGGCTCTTACAGATTCTGGGATGAACTAGGATTGATGATCGAATGAACTCGGTGGTTTCGAGTGCTTGAGTTTGCTAGGTGGTCTGAGAATTTGCGAAGTAAAGAAGAAATAACCTCTTCTGAGGCTTTATATAGGAGGACAAATGAAAAGGCAAGAGTCATCCCACTCAAACTTTGAGGAAGAATCACATCCGTTGGATTAGTAGCCCACCATTGGATACCAGGGACAAAACGCCGCCTAGAGTAATTAATAGCGCTTTGGAAATACGGAAACGGAAGCAGCAATGATGAAGCGCTTGCATCTATGCCCACACACGTGTAAGTCCAGATATTTGTGTGCCTTTTCAAGCTTTGATTTCGTGGCAAGTCAAAATCCTACTTTTTCTCCTCGGATGCGAGAGAAAAACTAAAATTTTGAGGGGCTGTTGTGGGGGGTGAAAGCCCAACTTCATATATTGGGCCTAGGGCCCTATTGGACGACTACTGTGTGTCCGAAGAGAAGAAAATGTTTGAGAAGGAGTCCATGGGGAAGAAGTATACCTGGAAACGAATGAGAGTGTAGTCCGAAGAAAGCATCATTGGTCCGAAGAGTCCATTCTTTTCGGATATAAAGAGCTTTGGTCAAACAGATGTCTGGGAGGAACAAATAACCCTCCTAACAATTCTAATGATAAGGATGGACTTCAGGCACGCATGAAGATGATAGGAGCAGAGAAATATCTAGGAGACAAACTTCAACCACCGCATTAAATGCATTGCAGCTGCTTTTCTGTCTGCATTAATGTGGAGAAGATCCCTGAACAGTATAACTGATAGGCCACAAACTGAATGACCCCTTGTGATAAAATTAATTAATTAATTAGCTAAGTTATTAATTAATCAATTTAACATGCAATTGCGTGGAAGCACAAACAAATCACCAAATACTAAATATGCAGCGGAAAAATAAATAACACGGTGATTTGTTTACGAATGAGGAAAACCCTAATGGCAAAAACTCCACCGGGTGATTTTCAGGTCACCACTTCTGAAACTCCACTATTATCAAATCAAGCGGTTACAAGTAAAGGAATCCCAAGTACCTTACCAACCTACAGTTGAACCATTACCCCAATACCCAATTGGACTTGATCTGTAGTGACAATTTCTACCTTTGATGCACGGCTCCCAAGTACGTGACTAACTAATGCGCGGATCCCAGTACGCGACTTCAAACACCAACTTGAGAAGGAGAGGTTGGCTGCAAAGTTCTTCAGTTCATCATACACAATGAAGATCAGGAAGATGCTTGGTTACAAAACCCTATGGTGCACATACACAGCAACTTCTTAGAGAGAAGATGAATTAGGTTAAGAACTTCGTCTTTTGATCACAATTTGCTTGAACAAGGATTGCTCAATGCTTTTGCAACTTGTGTACTACTTGACGGCTCTTAAAACAATCATTTTATATGTTTAGGGTTAGAAGAAAAGAAAGCCCAAAAACACATTCACGGATCCCAAGAAAATCAGATTAGAAAAGCTGATTTTATAAATCTCGATAGATAGCAGGTGTCGAGGTAGCTATCGAGAAGGTGTCGAGGTTTAATGAAATTGCACTTCAGCTTGCTTTTTCTTGGACAGACTTGATGACTTCAACACTTGATCTTGAAACCTTATTTCTTGAAGTATTAAAAACACCTAGAACTACCCAATTACAAGTAGAGTGCGTTTTGTCAAAAGGATTAGCCAATTTACATAAACAAGTGACATATGTTCTTAACAAGTGAACACACATATGTCCTAACAATCTCCCCCTTTGGCAATCAGTGACAAAACCACAACAAACAAATGAACATATGAGAGAAGTCATAAATCACTCAACTCATATTCACTTGTTGAATACAATAAAATCTATCCTAACACAAACTCTTGAAAAACTTTGCAAGAAGAGAGTTTATGGCAAGTAGACTTAGACAACCTGTATTTCTGAAACACTTTAAACAAAACTCATCAAGGCATCTTGTGTGAAACAGAAATAAAAAGATTGCATACAAGTATAAAGAACATGTGTATAAAGATAGAGAAGAAACAACACATGAAGAGAGAGGTGAAAGAAACATACATCCACATATAAAGAGAATAAGTACAATGTATGTAAAACTGGTCAAAAGACCTCATATACAAGATTAATGTATCTATAAAGAATAGAAAAGAAAAGATACATCAAAACCTCTCTACATCCCTCAACATATCAACACTCCCCCTATCAACATGTCCTATACTAACTCTCTCCCTAAGATGACTACTCTCATAAACCCAAAACTACTCCCTCTTTTTGTCATGAGATTCAAAGGGTAGAGTTTCATGTAGACATCTCATCAGTAGAGCTAGCATCCCCATCATCATCCTCATCATCCTCATCATCCTTAGAATCTGAAGCTGCTGGAGCAGGTGGTGAAGGAGTAGCCTCTTCACCTGATACAACTCAGTGGAGAGTGTATCGAGGCGAGCGTCCATGCATTGCAGCTACGCCATAATATCTCCAAGAGATACATCACCCGATGAGGAAGAAGGAGCAGATGTAGAAGGAGCGGATCTGGATGGAGCTGATCTGGACGGTGCTGAACGGGAGGGAGGAGTGGCATCTGTCTGTCGCGACCTAAACTGAGCCTCACTACGTTTTACGGTAGCGGCATCTATGGCACAGATATGAGTAATGTGGTCGGACACAGGAAAGGGAATAGAAAAATGGCGTAAGATCCTCGTGATAGCGGAAGGAAAGATGAGCTTATCGCGGGACGCCGAATCTAGATGGACATCTATAATAGACAGAATGAAGTGAGAAGGAAAATCTATAGTAAGATGCTCTAGAAGTGAAAGCAAAAATCGAGCACGAGGCTCTGTGATAGAGTTGTAGTGAGAGAGTGGATGGAGTACAAATGTCATCACCATGTTAAGAAATCTAGGACCTTTAGCAAAAGGCCTACATGATGTGAACTGATGCTCACCCCAATCAGCAGGATGCTGACAGAAGGCAAGATGAGCTCATCTTTGGACACAGTCCTCAGACGCTCACAGGAAGGGTAATCAGGAAAGTCGATCCTAGGTACCCTAAGTACATCCGCAACCAGCTGCGGTGTAACAGGAATGCGCGTACCTCGAACGCGAGTGAAAAAGAGAGGTACTGAACGGTCAATCCCGTGCATGTTGGAGTAAAACTCCTGGATCAGCACGATAGGGCAAGTGACCGGGATGTCATACAGTGACCCCCATCCCCTGCTGTGAATGACAGAGGGAAGGTCAGTGTCGGCGAAGTCCGCCGAATGACTTGGCGTTCCGAATGAACACCTCGTCGAGAAAAGTTCTCCGAAAATGCCTTGTGGGCATCTCCATCACGGAACCGAAGGTTAAGAGGAGCAGAATCAGAAGAAGAGGAAGCTCCAAAACGCAGAGGGTTCCGAGCGGGAGTGGATTTACGTTTGGGTGCCATAGACACTACTAACGTAAAAGAATGAGAAAGAGATAGAGAGGGAGACAATCAGAAAAGTCCCAACACAGTTCAAATATATCAAATATGTTGAACAAGAAGTACGTATGCATGGGAATGCATGAGCATGTGACATGCAAAGGAAAAAACATCATGGGCTCAGCCCAATCCAATCCTAGCAGCACACAAACATAAAGCACACATCTAAATGCATGTAAATATCATTATAATGCAAATGAAATGCAATGTATGACATTTTGAAATCATTTAAGTACAAACCCAAACCAAAATTTGAAGAAAAACTCAACAATTTTGAAAAACCCCAAAAATTTCAAAAAATTCCCAAAACCTAGGTTTCAAAACATGAAATGCATGAAAAAAGAAGGGAAAAGTGATCTTACCAAGAGATTGAAGCAAGAAATGAGCAAGATCCAAGTGGGGTTGAAGATTTGAGTGAGAAATCAAGTTTGGGAGAGGAAAAGCCACGGACAGATCAAGAGAGATCGAGAGAAATGAGTTCAGAATCGCGATCGGCACTTAAATAGGCACCTCAGTAATTCTCGACAGCTGAGGTGTCGAGAGATATTGAGGAAGCTGTCGAGGGAGGTATCGAGGAATTGGCCTTCGACAGATGCAGGTATCGAGAGGTATCGAGGTGCAAGGCCAAATGGAGATTCAAGAAGCTCGATCGATCAACCAGGTATCGAGAATCTATCGAGGAGACAGAGACTTTCTTGATCGATCCAGAAGGTGTCGAGACAGGTGTCGAGATTGCGATTAGAAAAGGCTTGAGAAGCTCGACAGATGACCAGGTATCGAGGAGGTGTCGAGCCAACAGTGAAAAGCAGTTTTTCGAAAAGTGAAAAACACAGACATGAATGCAATCCAACATACACCTTAACCAAAGATCCTCTCAACATAAAAAGCTCTCAAAATCATCCCTCAACAAGAAATTTTAAGCACATAAATTCTCAGAAACACACACACACACACACTAAACAAGTCTAACCAATTTTATATTTCAAAAACAAGTTAAGACAGTTTAATGAGCATACATTAGCATATGTAAACACTTGTGATGGCCAAATCACATTGTACCTGCACATGTATCAAAAGTAGCAAAGAATATTGCGTGTTGTGTGTGAAAAACATCACAAGATTGCATATGTGTATACATGTTATGATGATCTGAGATATGAGTAAATAACTTTTAACTCACACACAATCATAACTGTTTGATGGGGACTATCACCTTCAAGGTACATCCTATGACTCCCACATCTCCTAGAAAACACGCTTGCAATCATGTTTAAAGCATTTTTTAATCTTTTAACTTTATATTTTCTTTGCATATTTTCTATTAAGCATATCATGCATGGGCATAAAAAGAGAGAAAAGAAATACCCAACATGTTAAGCATAGACATTGCACTTTTGCTATGCCGAAGCATACGGATGTCTTTGACACTGCACTTTTGCTATGCCGAAGCATACATGTGTGTATGACACTGCACTTTTGCTATGCCGAAGTATACAGGTGTCATACTATGATTGGTGGGCAACAGTGGTGAGATGATCATTTATGCATTTCTCTTAGGATTTTCTAGTCCTACCCGTCAAGAAGAATGATATGAGTGTTAAGTTTAAGAGATAACTTAATCTTACTCATCACAAACAAGAGCCACAAAACTCACTTGCTTAGTTGTGCATAGAGAAGCTCATCTAAGCTACAAGTGATACAAAGTTTAGAAAACTTTGTTTCATTGGCCATCCAAGGTACACAAATACCAAAGTACACATAACACACACTGTTTTTGTATTTTTCAATTTTTCAAAATTTTTTTTTTTTATATCAAAAACAAAATAAGCAAAACTGAAAATAAACAAACAAAAACATGTTATCAAAGCAAAGCAAAAACTAGACTGGCTCAGTAGAAAAGAAAGACACACAAGCAATGCAACAAACAAGAAAAATAAGAAGGGAGAAGAAAGTGATGAAATCACTTAGAGTCCTTTTTCTTCCACTCCTTGGAAGAACCTTTCCTTTGATTGAATCCTTGAACAGGCGGTGAGGGGGAAGAATTTAAACCGTTCAAGTTCGAAAGGAACATGAGGGCTTTCAGAAGATCTCCAAGAGGAGCAAGAGAGGATTGAAGCTGATTTTGGCTTCCAGATGCTATCATGCCATTACTCTGTTGAGTGGCTAACCACTTATAGCAATTTGGTCGAGTATGACCGGCAGCTCCACAATAATGACAGATATGCTGCTTCTTTTGTTTAGGCTTTTGAGAGTTAGCCTTCTTAGCCCTAGGGTTTTTAGCATCTTTCTTATCTAGCTTAGGGGGTGCTCCTAAGATAGATTTTCCCTTGTCTAAGTTCTCACTAGCTAATTTAGTTTTAACATCAATGTTCTCAATTTCAATGTTATTAGCAGGAGGAACAAAAACAGTATTGCTAGTAGAAGCAGTATTAGAGAAAGAAATACCATACCCCAAACCAGTTCGATCCGAAGCAGGTTTCTGATTGCTAAGCATCTCATCAAGCTTTGCACTTAAGGTCCTCTCCAGTTGAGCTCTGACTTGAAACAGCTCTGCTTCAAGCTTCTTGGTCTTCTCGGCCTAAAAGTTGTTCTCAAATCTCAGTGCTCCAATAGTTTGATTCGCCTCATCAAACTTCATGGACAACTCTTCACAATCGAGTTCCACATCACTGAGCTTCTTGGTGGCCAGCCTATATAATTTCTCATGCTTTTCAGAGAGCTTGTAAAGCTTCTCATAGGCTGAATGGATATCATCTTGATCATCCATCTTCTCAAATTTGGACTCCACCAATTCTTCTTCTTCATCCACTTCTTCAACAATCCCTTCAGTAGGATTGACTGTGGTAGTGAAGGCATTTAAGATTCCGTCATCCTCATTATCAAAATCATCTTCAAGCTCAGTGTCACTTAGGGTTACAGCAAGGGCCTTGCTTTTCCCAATGCTCTTTAGATATGTAGGACACTCATGTTTCATGTGTCCGAACCCATGACACCTAAAGCATTTTGGTCCTGCGGGAACAGTATACTAACCGTCCTCCTTAGCATCCTTCTTCCCTTTGTCTTGGCTTTTAAACTGAGAAGAACTGAACCGCCTGCGGTCCTTGTCGAAGTTCCTTCCATTGGCATTCTTCATAAACTTTTTGAACTGCCGAGTAATGTAGGACTTCATCTTGGAATCTTTATCATCAAAAGACTCATCTGTATCACTATTCTTCGCCTTCAAGGCCATGCTTTTGCCTTTATTAGACTTGCCAATCCTAGATAACCCTATTTCATAGGTCTGCAAGTTTCCAACCAGCTCAGTCAAAGGAATCTTGTCTATACCCTTTGATTCCTCAATTGCCGTAATCTTGGCATGAAATCTCTCAGGTAGAGATCTGAGCACCTTCCTTACAATCTTGGGTTCAGGGATGGTTTCCCCAAGATTGAAGGCTGAGTTCACTATGTCCTTGAGCTTGGCATAGAACTCGTCAAACGACTCATCCTCCTCCATCTTAATTTCTTCAAAGCTTATAGTGAGCCTTTGAAGTTTTGAATCTTTGACAGCCTTTATTCCTTCATAGGTTGTCTGGAGGATGGTCCAAGCCTTCTTAGCAGTTTCAGTTGAGGATATTTTCTTGAACTCCTCATTGGTGACTGCACTAAATAGGGCATTTAGCGCTCTGCTATTGAAGTTAGCCGCCTTGATCTTAGCATCATCCCAATCGGCCGGTTCTTCTTTTGGCTTAGTCCAGCCAATCTCTACAGCTTGCCACACCTTCTCATCTAAAGACTGCAAGAAAACTCTCATGCGTACTTTCCAGTATGCATAGTTAGTGCCATCAAATAAAAGAGGTATGATTAAAGATTGTCCTCTATCCATGACAAACAGGGGTCAATGGATCAACACAGCAAAGATTAAACCTAATCAGAGTGTGCTCGCTCTGATACCACTTGACGGCTCTTAAAACAATCCTTTTATATGTTTAGGGTTAGAAGAAAAGAAGGCCCAAAAACACATTCACGGATCCCAAGAAAATCATATTAGAAAATCTGAAATTATAAATCTCGACAGATAGCAGGTGTTGAGGTAGCTATCGAACAGGTGTCGAGCTTTAATGAAATTGCACATCAGCTTGCTTTTTCTTGGACAGACTTGATGACTTCAACACTTGATCTTGAAACCTTATTTCTTGAAGTATTAAAAACACCTAGAACTACCCAATTACAAGTAGAGTGCGTTTTGTCAAAAGGATTAGCCAATTTACATAAACAAGTGACATATGTTCTTAACAAGTGAACACACATATGTCCTAACAATAACCTCAGCTACCGCCACTCACAGAGAGAGCTAAAGAAGATACCTGATGGGACACGTACTCAAGTGGATGCTTAGATGAAGAACAAGTGGACGGTGAAGATGATGGGAATGTATGCTATATAAAGTGAGGAGACCTCTGATAGAAGGAGAGGAAGAAAAAGGAAGGAGAGAAGAAGAAACTGTAGCTCCAAGAATTGTAACCAACTTTCATTCAATAAAACACCTCTTCGGACGTTCATGTGTTCATTTGTTCAAGCATGATTGCATGTTAGTTCACACGTAATCACCATAGCTCATTACTGCGTAATTCACTACTAGCCCAGCTCTTTCACCCACTCTCTACAAATTTATTGTTCAGGGTTCATTGGGCTCATAATCCGAATCTATTGGGCTTGGGCTACAAATTTTGACCCTACAAGATCAATTTCGTATAACAGTCATTTGACCAGTCATTTGACCTTTACATATTGTTATATCTTCAATTAACCATGAATATTACTATTTTTAATTCTACTATAGAGAGTCATCTTAGTGGTAGTATAGATTTACTATTGCTAAATTAATAGTCATGGTATTTTTTAATGGTACAAAGGATAATTTTAAAATAAATGATTTTTTTTTGGGTTGTCCTCAAATCCTATTTTTGGAATTGAAATGAATAAATAATTCAAAGAAAAGATTAACAAAATATTTGGATGAAGAGAATATTTAATTAGAAAAAAAATAATTACAGCTTTTCCTTGCTTTAGGTTGTTCACACTTTTTTCCCTTCTTTTTTTCACTTTTTCAATTTTTTTCAAGGTAAAGGTATACTTAAGCACATTTTCAGCAAAAAGTTTTCAACAAAGAGTTAGATAATTTGTTCCCAAAGGAACATGCAATAGGTGCAAGCGTTGCAGCTTCATTAGGAGACCCAAACCCAAATTCAATTCTGGATTTATTTAGTGCTTTTTTAGTTTGATAAATCCTAGGAAAATTATTTTGTCTTGAGTTGTGACAAGGTGTTCTTGTTCCCTACTTTTTGAGTTGAGATAACCTTATGCGATAGTTTTAAATGGCTAGGATAGAGAGTATAAAAAAAATTTCAATCCAAATAAAAAAGGATAGGGTAGTTGCACCCAATCCAAATCCTTACTTTTTTCCAATTAGATCCCACAAAATCTAACCAGTGACTCACTCACACGTGAAAAGAAGTAATCTGTGAACACATGGACTCTACATGCCTAATCTAAGTATCTAACCAAAATTGAACCGGAATCCTTACTCTATTAGAACAAGGTATAATAATGGCCGTATAACCACAAAATCTCTGGCTCTCTTCTTCCATCAGCAAATTACTTTTCTTCAAAGGTCTGCCTCCAAACCAAACACAATCCTAGGTAAGTTTTTGGGGGGAATGGGCAGATTAACAATGCAAAAGACAAGTATGTAGTAATTTAGGCAACGTTGCAAAGAATAAAGGAAAATAGCATCTCGAGTTTTAAAAACTCGAGATCCATATTAAAACTCGAGTCTCAGAGACTCGCTTTGCACGTGTTTTGCTGCATACTTGGACTGAAAATGTCACATAGATCTCGAGTTTTAGAAACTCGAGTTCCATGCAAAAAAAAATTTAGTTTGATTGCCCTTATAATGGCGTTTTTAAGTCCTATGGTGACGTTTTAAAGTCCTATAGCGACGTTTTCCTGCAAAATTTTTTATAATTGTTCAATATCAGGTTCAGGGATGCTAGTTTTCAGCATTGTTTTTAAACGTGACAACTAACTAAATTTTTTTATATTTATTGTTAAATGGAAAAAAAATTCTAAGTTGTTTCTTCCATCAGCAAATTACGTTTCTTTTTCTTTTGTTAATTTTGGTTAGTGAGTACTTATGCAATAATCTTCAATTTAATTTTTAATTTTTAATTTTTATAAATTTGTTGCCTTTGAATCATATCAATGTTAAGTGTATTATTGATTTTTTTTTTCATGAAAAGTTAAAATCTTTTCTATTTAATGTAGAAAATAAGAACATGATCAAACTCCTGTAGCGTTGGTAGCAGGGGTGGTATAGGTCATGAAGGCTTTGAAACTAGAACTTCTTTTCTTGTATGACTTATTATTTATAATCAACAAACTTGAACATGATCTAACTAGAACATGTTGTCACTATTAATAATATTCTTTTTACGTAGACATAATAAAAAATTCTAAAATTTTGTTTGTTCATTATTGTTTTTCAGATCAAGATGTCTAAGTGGGCTGATCTTCCACATGATATTCTCATTGAAATAATTCGTCGACTATCTATCTATGATGATTTTGTCATCTTTGGTGCCGTCTGCAAATCATGGCATAGTGTTTATTCATTGGAAAACCCTCCATTATCGCCATTATCTCCTAGATGCCCTTGGCTTTTGCTTGCGGAAGAAAATGAACAAAGCATTAAAGAAAGTCGTGGCTTTTTCAACTTAATCGATAGTAAAGTTTACAACTTCAAGTTGCCTGAGCTTGTTGGAAAAAAATGCTTTGGAACATCTTTTGGATGGTTGCTCAGTATAGGCACCGATTTCGAGATGAATCTCTTTCATCCATTTTCTAAACATCTATTAAGTCTTCCACTTCAACCTTATTTTTCTGATTCTGATTCTGAAGTAGATGATCGCAATTTCAAACTCGACCCTATAGATTACACTGATATCTATGTTTATAAGTGTGTTTTGTCAAGGAATCCGTGGAACTTTGTAACTCATGAATATGATTGTGATTGCATAATCATGGTTATCTATAGTAATTATCTTACATTGGCCTTCACTAGACCGGGAAATAAAGCTTGGATTAATATAACAAGTCAATCTCGATGTTTTGATGACATTGCACTCTACAAGGGAAAATTTTATGCTATAGACTGTCGTGGTAAAGTTTTTGTTTGTCACATGAATGATGACATTGCATTCACTGAACCTATTGCATTCTACAACGGAACCGAAGATTTTATCCCGAAGTATATTGTTGAATCATCGGGAGATCTTTTGTTGATTTCACGCAGACGAGGAGGTAGTTATCTTTTGGAAGAAGAACTCATTGAGGATAATCCAATTGTGACAATTGGATTCACAATTGTAAAATTAGAATGTTCTACTGAAGTAAGAAGCAAAGATGAATATAAGTGGGTGAATGTTGACGGCTTGAGTGATCAAGCATTGTTTGTGGGTGGCAATTCATCGGTGTGTTTGTCTGCATCAAGATTAAATGGATGAAAAGCTAATAGTATCTATTTTACAGATGACAACAGAGAATTTCATCATTCGACCTTAAATGGTGGAGGGTACGATATGGGTGTATTTAGCCTAGAAGATGGCTCAATTAAGCAGCATTACCAAGGTAAATCCCTCTTACTTTTCTCCTCCAATCTGGTACATTTAACTTACATCTACACAATGCATATTTTGGTTTAAATATTTGAAGCTAGTGAATGTGTAAAAGACCTGCCTTTGTTTCTCGATATCTTATTATTCAGTTTATTGGACAATACAATTTATTATTATTATTTTTATATAAAAATTTTCAATTGCTATAATTTATAAGTTCTGTTCGTTTAATATTATGAATAACGGAGCATATGACCTTACTTTTGTCTATTGATGTAGAAGGCATTAGTCCTCAGTCCATTCTTTTGCTTTTGGATAAATTGTCTTGAATCTGCCTTTCTTTGTTTGAAGTCCTAATTCATAATCTATATATATTTTTTAGAAACTTAGTACTCTTAATCTATATAAATTACCTGCAACATTCATGTACATTGCTTCTGGATCAAAATCCTGATCCCAGCAACTGTGATACTATATATTCTTTTTGGCTGCACCTCGTTGGTTTCACTAATAAAAAGGCCTCAATTTTGGATGGCAAAGTGACACTGGTAGATGTCATGAAATGGCTTGAGAGTTGAGACAATACAATTCTTAAATGTTTTATTTCTTATTTCTTTAGTTTCTACAAGCATGTCATGCATATACTCATTAGAATATACTGAAGATAGCGGATGATACAATAATGGTTTCTCGTCGCCGCATAGCTTTCCAATTATGAGTTTTAGGGTCAGCATTCATATGTAATTGTCATAATGATATATCTTTGATTCTAGAACTTGCATATTCCGTGTGTCAAATGCATGAAAAAGGCTTTTTGTTTTATACGGAGACCACCAAATAAGTGTGGTGAATTTTTTATTTTTAATTTTTATTCTAGGAGTGGCATATTCCGAATGTCAAATGCATGAGAAAGGCTTTTTTGAAATACAGAGACCACCAAATGAGTGTAGCATTAAATTTTTTTTTTTTTTTTAAATTGTTGATGATCAAAAGAAACAGACTCTGCTGAAAGTTTAAGGGGGTTCAAGCCTTCAGTAATACATACATCACTAAAAAGACAATACTAAATAGTTGTGATGTAGGGAACAAAATAGTAATCATTTTAAAGTTTTGAAAATATATTTTCCTTTTAGTAGTAAAAAGTATTAAGGGTAAAAAAAAAAAAGCAGTGTAGACTTCTAATTCTACCCTAGTAGCTTTCCTTTGTGAAATCAAACAATTCATTGCTTCTAATTTATAGTATAAGACGAGAATATCAGATTCCTAAATAGAGTGAGTTTCTGAAAGCCCATGGGAATTAGTATTTAGGGATATATATACTACAAGAAAAATAGGCTATTGTGGCGGGTGCGAAAACTGCTGCTATATGTCGCCTATTGCGGCGCGTTTTTGGCCCGCCGCTGTACAATAGATCTATTGCGGCGTTTTTTTTGTGACCGCCGCTATAGGTAGGGTTTTTTGCGGCGTCCTACAGTGGCGGGACATAAAACCGCCGCAATAGACTTGTTTTAGCGACGGTAACTGAGATATAGCGGCACTCCAAAACCCCGCCGCAATAGGGATCCTTTTTGCGGCGCCTTTTCTTAGTTATAGCAGCAGGTTGGACCGCCGCAATAGACCTTTAAATTTACCTCTATTTTTTTCGCCTTCCCACTTAAAGATCAAATGGTAAATTATATCCAATTGGCATGAAAATTGGCATGCATGTTAAGAACATATAAAAAATGTGATCCAACGGTTGGATTTTCAAAATATGAATTCAACAATAACTTATTGGTCGGTGTAACATTTTTTAGAGTTACATCAAGTGTAACTTGAACCCAACCCTATATTTCTTAATTCCATGTGAATTTTGACAAATCTACCGTTAGATTACATTATCTTCATATATTTTTCATGCTTCCAAAATTTCAAAGTGATCAAAGATTAATAGTCATGTCATCAATTAATCGTTTAAATTCAAATTTTTGTAGTTTAAAATAACGCATAAAAGATGAGTTTAAAGATCAAGTGGTAAATTAAATCTGATTGGCATGAAAATTAGCATGAATGTTAAGAACATATATAACATATGATCCAACGGTTAGATTTTCAAAATATGAATTCAACAATAAGTTATTGGTTGGTGTAACATTTTTTAGAGTTACATCAAGTGTAACTTGAACCCAACCCTATATTTCTTAATTCCATGTGAATTTTGACAAATCTACCGTTAGATTACATTATCTTCATATATTTTTCATGCTTACAAAATTTCAAGGTGATCAAAGATTAATAGTCATGCCATCGATCAATCGATTAAATTTAAGTTTTTGTAGTTTAAAATAACGCATAAAGATGAGTTTAAATTACATCCGATTGGCATGAAAATTGGCATACATGTTAAGAACATATAGAACATATGATCCAACGGTTGGATTTTCAAAATATGAATTCAATAATAAGTTATTGGTTAGTGTAACATTTTTTAGAGTTACATCAAGTAGAACTTGAACCCAACCCTATATTTCTTAATTCAATGTGAATTTTGATAAATCTACCGTTAGATTACATTATTTTCATATATTTTTCATGCTTACAAAGTTTCAAGGTGATCAAAGATTAATAGGCATGTCATCAATCAATTGTTTAAATTCAAGTTTTTGTAGTTTAAAATAACGCATAAAATATAAGTTTAAAGATCGGATGGTAAATTACATCCGATTAGCATGAAAATTGGCATGCAAATTAAGAACATATAGAACATGAAATCCAACGGTTTAATTTTCAAAATATGAATTCAATAATAAGTTATTGGTTAGTGTAACATTTTTTAGAATTACAATAGGTGTAACTTGAACCCAATCCTATATTTCTTAATTCAATGTGAATTTTGACAAATCTACCGTTAGATTACATTATCTTCATATATTTTTTACGCTTAAAAATTTTAAGGTAATCAAAGATTAATGGTCATGTCATCAATCAATTGTTTAAATTCAAGTTTTTGTAGTTTAAAATAATGCATAAAAGATAAATTTAAAGATCGAATGGAAAATTACATCCGATTAGCATGAAAATTGGCTTGCAAATTAAGAACATATAGAACATGAAATCCAACGGTTTAATTTTCAAAATATGAATTTAATAATAAGTTATTAGTTAATGTAACATTTTTTATAGTTACATTAGGTGTAACTTGAACCCAATCCTATATTTTTTAATTCAATGTGAATTTTGACAAATCTACCGTTAGATTACATTATCTTCATATATTTTTCATACTTAAAAATTTTAAGGTAATCAAAGATTAATGGCCATGTCATCAATCAATTGTTTAAATTCAAGTTTTTGTAGTTTAAAATAATGCATAAAAGATAAGTTTAAAGATCGAATAGTAAATGACAACCGATTGACATGAAAATTGGCATGCATGTTAAGAACATATAGAACATGTGATCCAATGGTTGGATTTTCAAAATATGAATTCAATAATAAGTTATTGGTTGGTGTAACATTTTTTAGAGTTACATCAAGTGTAACTTGAACCCAACCCTATCTTTTTTAATTCAATGCGAATTTTGACAAATCTACCATTAGATTACATTATCTTCATATATTTTTCATGCTTACAAAATTTCAAGGTGATCAAAGATTAATAGCCATGTCATCAATCAATTGTTTAAATTCAAGTTTTTGTAGTTTAAAATAACGCATAAAAGATATGTTTAAAGATCGAATGGTAAATTACATCCGATTAGCATGAAAATTGGCATGCAAATTAAGAACATATAGAACATGAAATCCAACGGTTTAATTTTCAAAATATGAATTCAATAATAAGTTATTGGTTAATGTAACATTTTTTAGAGTTACATTAGATGTAACTTGAACTCAATCCTATATTTTTTAATTCAATGTGAATTTTGACAAATCTACCGTTAGATTACATTATCTTCATATATTTTTCATACTTAAAAATTTTAAGGTAATCAAAGATTAATGGTCATGTCATCAATCAATTGTTTAAATTCAAGTTTTTGTAGTTTAAAATGATGTATAAAAGATAAGTTTAAAGATCGAATGGTAAATTACAACCGATTGGCATGAAAATTGGCATGCATGTTAAGAACATATAGAACATGTGATCCATTGATTGGATTTTCAAAATATGAATTCAATAATAAGTTATTGGTTGGTGTAACATTTTTTAGAGTTACATCAAATGTAACTTGAATCCAACCCTATCTTTTTTAATTCAATGCGAATTTTGACAAATCTACCATTAGATTACATTATCTTCATATATTTTTCATGCTTACAAAATTTCAAGGTGATCCAAGATCAATAGGCATGTCATCAATTAATTGTTTAAATTCTTGTAGTTTAAAATAACGCATAAAAGTCGAGTTTTAAGATCATATGGTAAATTACACCCGATTGCCATAAAATTGGCATGCATGTTAAAAACATATAGAACATGTGATCCAACGGTTGGATTTTCAAAATATGAATTCAATAATAAGTTATTGGTTGGTGTATCATTTTTTAGAGTTACATCAATTGTAACTTGAACCCAACCCTATATTTCTTAATTCAATGTGAATTTTGACAAATCTACCGTTAGATTACATTATCTTCATATATTTTTCATGCTTAAAAATTTCAAAGTGATCAAAGATTAATAGCCATGTCATAAATCAATTGTTTAAATTCAAGTTTTTGTAGTTTAAAATAACGCATAAAAGATAAGTTTAAAGATCGAATGGTAAATTACATCCGATTAGCATAAAAATTGGCATGTAAATTAAGAACATATAGAACATGAAATCCAACGGTTTAATTTTCAAAATATGAATTCAATAATAAGTTATTGGTTGGTGTAACATTTTTTAGAGTTACATTAGGTGTAACTTGAACCCAATCCTATATTTCTTAATTCAATGTGAATTTTGACAACTCTACCGTTAGATTACATTATCTTCATATATTTTTCATACTTAAAAATTTTAAGGTAATCAAAGATTAATGGTCATGTCATCAATCAATTGTTCAAATTCAAGTTTTTGTAGTTTAAAATAATGCATAAAAGATAAGTTTAAAGATCGAATGGTAAATTACAACTGATTGGCATGAAAATTGGCATGCATGTTAATAACTTATAGAACATGTGATCCAATGGTTGGATTTTCAAAATATGAATTCAATAATAAGTTATTAGTTGGTGTAACATTTTTTAGAGTTACATCAAGTGTAACTTGAACCCAACCCTATCTTTTTTAATTCAATGCGAATTTTGACAAATCTACCATTAGATTACATTATCTTCATATATTTTTCATGCTTACAAAATTTCAAGGTGATCCAAGATCAATAGGCATGTCATCAATTAATTGTTTAAATTCTTGTAGTTTAAAATAACGCATAAAAGTTAAGTTTTAAGATCATATGGTAAATTACACCCGATTGCCATAAAATTGGCATGCATGTTAAAAACATATAGAACATGTGATCCAACGGTTGGATTTTCAAAATATGAATTCAATAATAAGTTATTGGTTGGTGTATCATTTTTTAGAGTTACATCAATTGTAACTTAAACCCAACTCTATATTTCTTAATTCAATGTGAATTTTGACAAATCTACCGTTAGATTACATTATCTTCATATATTTTTTATGCTTACAAAATTTCAAGGTGATCAAAGATTAATAGCCATGTCATCAATCAATTGTTTAAATTCAAGTTTTTGTAGTTTAAAATAACGCATAAAAGATAAGTTTAAAGATCGAATGGTAAATTACATCCGATTAGCATGAAAATTGGCATGCAAATTAAGAACATATAGAACATGAAATCCAACGGTTTAATTTTCAAAATATGAATTCAATAATAAGTTATTGGTTGGTGTAACATTTTTTAGAGTTACATTAGGTGTAACTTGAACTCAATCCTATATTTCTTAATTCAATGTGAATTTTGACAAATCTACCGTTAGATTACATTATCTTTATATATTTTTCATGCTTCAAAATTTTAAGGTAATAAAAGATTAATGGCCATGTCATCAATCAATTGTTTAAATTCAAGTTTTTGTAGTTTTAAATAACGCATAAAAGATAAGTTTAAAGATCGAATGGTAAATTACAACCGATTGGCATGAAAATTGGCATGCATGTTAAGAACATATAGAACATGTGATCCAATGGTTGGATTTTCAAAATATGAATTCAATAATAAGTTATTGGTTGGTGTAACATTTTTTAGAGTTACATCAAGTGTAACTTGAACCCAACCCTATCTTTTTTAATTCAATGGGAATTTTGACAAATTTACCGTTAGATTACATTATCTTCATATATTTTTCATGCTTACAAAATTTCAATGTGATCAAAGATTAATTGTCATGTCATCAAATAATTGTTTAAATTCAAGTTTTTGTAGTTTAAAATAATGCATAAAAGATGAGTTTTAAGATCGAATTGTAAATTACATCCGATTGGCATGAAAATTGGCATACATGTTAAGAACATATAGAACATGTGATCCAATGGTTGGATTTTTAGAATATGAATTCAATAATAAGTTATTGGTTGGTGTAACATTTTTTAGAGTTACATCAAGTGTAACTTAAACCCAACTCTATATTTCTTAATTCGATGTGAATTTTGACAAATCTACAGTTAAGTTACATTATCTTCAAATATTTTTCATGTTTACAGAATTTTAAGGTGATCAAAGATTAATAGCCATGTCATTAATCAATTATTTAAATTCAAGTTTTTGTAGTTTAAAATAACGCAAAAAAGATGAGTTTGAAGATCAAATGGTAAATTACAACTGATTGGCATGAAAATTGGCATGCACGTTAAGAACATATAGAACATATAATCCAACGGTTGGATTTTCAAATTATGAATTCAATAATAAGTTATTGGTTAGTGTAACATTTTTTAGAGTCACATCAAGTGTAACTTGATCCCAACCCTATATTTCTTAATTCGATGTGAATTTTGACAAATCTACCGTTAGATTACATTATTTTCATTTATTTTTCATGCTTAATAATTTTAAGGTGATCAAAAATTAATAGCCATATCATCAATCAATTGTTTAAATTCTTGTAGTTTAAAATAACGCATAAAAGTTGGGTTTTAAGATCATATGGTAAATTATACCGATTGGACTGAAAATTGGCATGCATGTTAAGAACATATAGAACATGTGATCCAACGGTTGGATTTTCCAAATATGAATTTAATAATATGTTATTGGTTGGTGTAACATTTTTTAGAGTTACATTAAGTGTAACTTGAACCCAACCCTATATTTCTTAATTCAATGTGAATTTTGAAAAATCTACCGTTAGATTACATTATCTTTATATATTTTTCATGCTTACAAAATTTTAAGGTGATCAAAGTTTAATAGCCATGTCATCAATTAATTGTTTAAATTCAAGTTTTGTAGTTTAAAATAATGCATAAAAGATGAGTTTAAAGATCGAATGGTAAATTACATCCGATTGGCATGAAAATTGGCATGCATGTTAAGAACATATAGAACATGTGATCCAATGGTTGGATTTTCAAAATATGAATTCAATAATAAGTTATTGGTTTGTGTAACATTTTTTAGAGTTACATCATGTGTAACTTGAACCCAATCTTATATTTCTTAGTAATAGCTATGATCTTTTTAAAAAAAAAATAAGATAGAACGTGTGATAATTTTTGTTTTGTGGTATTTTTTTTTTTTTTTTTTTTGAGAAAGCTGTGTGGTGAATTTTATTGAGTATATGTGATTGTTTTTGTTTTTAAATTTTATTTCATATTGAGTATATGTGATTATTTATGTATTAAATATTACTATTTATATAAAATATTTATTTATTAAATATTACTATTTATATTAAATATTTATGTATTAAATATTACTATTTATATTAAATATTTATGTATTAAATATTACTATTTATATTAAATATTTACGTATTAAATATTACTATTTATATAAAATATTTACGTATTAAATATTACTATTTATAAGATATTTTTGTATTAAATATTACTATTTATATTAAATATTTATGTATTAAATATTACTATTTATATAAAATATTTACGTATTAAATATTACTATTTATATAAAATATTTACGTATTAAATATTACTATTCATAAGATATTTATGTATTAAATATTACTATTTATAAAATATTTAGTGTAATGTACAACTATATATTAATATAGGTAAAACATATTCATAAACCTAAGTTACCTTGTCGGTTTACACACGTGGCTTGTAACTTTTCAGGGTTCCGTCCGAGGTTCTAACCTTCACAACAGCCTTTTTTTTTTTTTTTTTTTTAAGTTACTATTTTCAAAACTACGTCGTTTTGATTCTTTTTAAAACACGACATAAAACCCTACTTGTTTCTCATTCAGCCGCCCCTCCCTATTTCTCATTTCCCCTCATCCTTTTTATTTTCTTCTATCTTCTTCTTCTTCAGCCTATAGAACTGCCTCCGCCTCTCTAAACACCACATATCCTCCGCCTTCACTCTCTCTATGGCGTCCATCTCTGTCTCTAAATCTCCAAAACTTCAACCTCTTAGACCTTCCGCCTCCGTCTCTCTCCATGAACAAGACAAGGCCTTTGGTTAATTGTCATCAGATCGTGGCCGTTCATCGGTGCAGTTGACCGTTCTGTGTAAATCGGGGGTGGGGGAAAGTCGATCTCTGTAGATCAAAATCAACAGGGAAAGCTTTGAGGATTTATTAGCCAACCCTGACCTATGACCTGAAGGTATGATCTTTTATCCCTCTATATTACTTACAATTCTGCAATAAACGTATTCAACCATTCCGGTCCGTGGTTTATAGTACATATATGTTTATTTTATCGTTAAAAAAAAAGAATTATTACTCCAACAGAATAATAGGGAGAAAATTCAGATGTGGAGGACAGCTTTGACTAAAACAACTAACTTGTCTGGGTTCCATTACAAGAAGGGGTACGTAACTATTCATTGCTCTTCTATAAGTTATAGAGTTTAATAGTTTTGTTATGGGATTCACACCAAAGAAAAGTTATCATTAAATGCTAGATTATGAAAGTACCTTGTTTTTCATAGAATCTTCTACTACTTTGGTAGATAAGTTATAAAAGTTGATTGTAGAAATTTAAAAAATAAAAAATAAAAAATTTAACGCCATATAATTTTACCAATTATGACTATTGTTGTGTTCTTTTATTACTTACAAACTTTAAAAATCGTCTTCAGTAGATCCAATCATGGATTAGAAAAAGGTTACGAGAGAATTAGGATATCATCTTTGGCAAGCCCCAATCTTGAATTAAAAAAAAAAAAAAAAATTAATGGTATTTGTTCAGTATTAATAAAATATAACATGTTTCACATGGTGATAGAGATTAGTTGTTTGGGCTTTTGTTAAAGGCTATAATTTTTTAAATTTTTTTAACAAAACAATTTGAGTGAAAGATTGTGAGTCTGGTTATGGGGGGAGTACGTAGTTTCTTTATTGAGTCCAAGTTCTTTCAATTAATTTTAGAGGAAGGGGGACGCTTTTTCTTGTTACGGATTTATGAGAGGGGCAAATTCTTTATGAGATCAGTTTTCATGGGCAAGTTTGCTGTCCATTGGCTGATGAAGAGTATTGAAGAACTTGTTATAGGGGAGAGCTCCAAACAGTTCTTTCTCTTCAGAGAAGGTGGCACTGCTCTTACTCTCCACAGGAGCTCCAACTCTTCAGGTCAGTTCTTGCTATTGACCGAGCTCAAGGCTGCTGGGTCTAGGAGATCAATCATTATCCCTGAAGGTAAAGAGAAAATTGGCTGGAGGGCTTTTGGTCTTGAACTTAGAAAGCTGTTGAATCCATCACACTATGCAGGGGGTGGATATGGTCCTCCAAAATTTATTCCTCAGGTGCGGAGGAATAATTTGGAGGCACCAAACTCTAGAACCTTTGCTGAAGTGGTGCAAGGCTCTCATGAAAGATTGGTTGAAAGAAAGCAACTAAAGCAGCTTGGTTTCACAGCCAAGGGGAAGTTGACACAGTTAGAAGAGAAGGATAAGGGGGTGAAACCGAGATTTAAAGAGGCCAAAGTGGGAGATTTTCCGGTGGGCAAGTCTGATCTGGTGGAGGTGGTGGAAGGGGACAGGAGGGTGCAGAGCATTAATGAGGAGGAAGGGTTAGGTGAGCAATACCTGGCAGACTCCAAGATAAGCTGCCCAGACTTCAGTTTGAATTTAAAAGCTGATTATAAGGGGAAGAAGAGTGTTGCTAGAAGATTTTGTTGGACAGGTAGTGGTCTTATCGTGGAGGTTGACGTGACAGGAAGCAGACGGGTTTTCTGGGATAGAAAAAAAGGGAGAGATACGCTGCTCAGAAGGAAATCAGGGGCAGAGGATAGGGTCTGTTTTGCTCCAAAGACCCTTCAATGGGTTGCACGTGGGTTTAAAAAGACTGATAATATGCATGGCTTGGGCCTGGGTTCAAGCCCATTGCTGACTGAGACTAAAAAGGCTGAAAACCTCCATGGTTTGGGCCTGGGCTCAAGCCCATTGCTGACTGAGTCACAAATGGCCCCTTCAAGCTCTTTTTTATCGGGCCCAAGCTCCTTTGAAGTGGGGGAGAGCTCTGTTAAGGGCGATGGAGGTTCAACCCAGGAGGCGAGACCCATGGTTCCTCCCCAACCCTTCGCCCTTCAGCCAGAGGCGTCGGACTGGAGCGCCGGGCCTCCGAGGATGGCCGACGGTTCTTCCTCCGCCGGTCTTAGCTCCGACGAGCTCACGGTGACTCCGGGTAAGTCCGTTATGGTGTTTTCGAGGCCATCGGTCGAGCTCCTTCTTTCTGGCTTTTTCTGGAGCCTTTCGAGGGCTGGGATGGTGGCTTTGGATGTCAATGATGGGGTCAAAGGGGGCTGGGACAGCAGTGACAACCTCAGGCCACCTGATGTCATGGAGCTGGATTTGCCCAGACTAGAGGAGATACCCACGAAGGCTGTGTGTGTTGTTCCTGGGGAGAGTGCTTTGGAGGTGGGAGATTTGAGTCACTTGGAGATGGGCTTGGGTGGAGAGGATAGTCTTGCAATTCCTTTGATGTCTATTACCCCTTCTATGTTACCAGTGTCAGCAGAGTTGAATTGTGATTATGAGGCACTGGAGTTTGGTAATACATTGGATATTTCTAGTTGGGTGAAGAATAGACTTCCTGGTTTTAGTAAACTGGTGGGGCTGCCTCTAAGTCGACATGAGAATTTATGTATTGCTTTGCTGCAAAAGATCGAGAAGGAGACGGAGGAAGCCAAAGTGCTAAACAGGAAAGTCACAGTTCCTAGAAAAGCTGCTAATAACAACGAAAAAGGGATGAGAGAGCTGAGGAATTTACATTCTTCGGTTAATTATGATGGTAGGTAGTGTGTAGGCTGCCGATCAAGTTTATCAGTTGGGTTCCTTTGGTCTTTATGAATTTAAAAATTCTCTCCTGGAATGTTAGGGGTCTGAATGACTGTCGGAAACGCTTGATTGTGAAAAATTTATTGCGTGAGTGGAAGTGTGATGTTATTTGTCTTCAAGAGACTAAGCTCACTGGTTTGGACAGACAAATGGTTGGCAGTTTATGGAGTTGTCCTTATGTGGACTGGGTGGCTTTAGATGCTGTCCATACGGCAGGCGGGGTTTTGATGATGTGGGATAGGAGGGTCTTAGAGAGGCTGGAGATTCTAGTGGGTTCTTTTTCTGTGTCTGTGCGGTGGAAAGGGGTGGGGGATGGCTTCAGCTGGGCGTGTACTGGGGTTTATGGCCCAACGGATAACAACGCGAGGGGGCTAATGTGGGACGAGTTGGTTGGCATTCAGCAGTATTGGAACGTCCCATGGTGTTGCATCGGGGACTTTAATATTGTTCGCTTTCCGAGTGAACGGTCGGGTAACTCCCGTCTCACTCCAGCTATGGAGCTTTTTTCGGAGTTTATTGAGGATCTTAATTTGGTTGATTTGCCTCTCGAGGGAGGGAGTTTTACCTGGTCTAGCAGATCAGATCAGCCCTCGATGTCTAGGATTGATAGAGTTTTGGTGTCTCATGATTGGGAGGAGCACTATCCGAACGTGACCCAGCGGATTTTATCTCGCCCAATTTCTGATCACTTCCCAATTCTAATGGAGGTAGGGGGAATGGCGAGGGGGAAAAGTCCGTTTAGGTTTGAGAATATGTGGTTAAAAACGGATGGGTTCCTTGAGAGAGTCCATTCTTGGTGGAATAGACACTCTTTCTCTGGCACTCCTAGTTTTGTCTTTGCCAAAAAATTGAAGGCTTTGAAAGAAGATATCATTCAGTGAAACCGTTCGGAGTTTGGTCATGTCAGACGTAAGAAGTCTCAACTTTTGGAGACGTTGAAATGTCTAGATGCTAAGGAAGGGGAGTTAGGCCTCTCTGATGCAGAGGCTTGTGAGAGAGCTGAGGTGAGATCTGAAGTTGAGAAGCTTCTCTCATTGGAAGAAATCTCTTGGAGACAGAAATCAAGAATGTTATGGATTAAGTAAGGAGACCATAACACCAAATTCTTCCATAGGGTGGCCAACTCCCATAGAAGGTTTAACCATTTGAGCATCTTGGAGGTAGATGGGGTGATTTATGAGGAGGAGTCCGAGGTGGTGGCTCAAGTGGTACAATTTTATAAAAATTTGTATCAGGAGTCAGAAGAGTGGAGGCCTTTCGTGGAAGGCTTGGAGTTAGATCAGATAGACGGGTTGGAGAGGGCCTGGATCGAGAGGAGGTTTGAGAAGGAGGAGATTCTTATTGCTGTCAAGGAGTTGGCTGGGGATAAAACCCCAGGTCCAGACGGTTTCACTCTAGCCTTCTTTCACCATTGTTGGCGAGTGGTGGAAAGAGTGGTGGAAAGAGACATTCTTGCAGTTTTTGAGGAGTTCTATCTTCACAGTAAGTTTGAGAAATCTTTAAACGCTACTTTCATAGCCTTAATTCCTAAGAAGAATGATGCTTCCAATATTCGAGGTTTCAGGCCTATTAGCTTGGTGGGGAGTTTGTACAAGATTTTGTCGAAGGTTTTGGCGAACCGTCTGAAGCTGGTTCTAGATCAACTAATCTCTGAGACTCAGAATAGTTTTGTGGGAGGTAGACAGATTCTTGACTCTGTCCTCATTGCTAATAAGTGTGTTGATAGTCGAGTGAAGAGTAAGACTCCGGGGGTCATTTGCAAGCTAGACATTGAGAAAGCTTATGATCATGTGAATTGGGAGGCTCTTCTAGATCTATTGAAGAGAATGGGCTTTGGGGAGAAGTGGTGTAGATGGATTCGCACTTGCATCTCTACTGTTCAGTTCTCTATTTTGGTTAATGGGGCTCCAGCAGATTTTTTTAGGAGCACGAGGGGTCTGAGACAAGGGGATCCTTTATCTCCTATGCTGTTTCTGGTCATTATGGAGGTTTTAAGTAGGATGTTGAAGAGAATTGAAGGTGCCGGCCTGATCAGGGGTTTCAAGGCTAATGGTAGAAGGAGGGAAGGGGAATGTGTTTCGCATCTCTTATTTGCGGATGATACTATTCTGTTCTGTGATGCGGAAGTGGAGCAGATCCTTCATGTTCGAATGCTTCTCCTTTGTTTTCAGGCAGTGACAGGTTTGAAAGTTAATGTCTCGAAGAGTGAGATGGTTCCAATCGGGGAGGTTTATAATTTGCAAGCTTTGGCTGAGATTCTAGGTTGTAGGATTGGGACATTGCCTATGACCTACCTCGGTATGCCGCTGGGGGCTTCTCATAAGTCCTCTTCTATCTGGAACCCTATATTGGAGAAAATTAAGCGGAAGTTGGCTGGGTGGAAGAAGTTGTATCTGTCAAAAGGTGGAAGATTGACGTTGCTCAAGAGTACTTTAGCTAGCCTTCCTACCTATTATCTATCTCTCTTTACCATCCCCTCACATGTGGCTAATAGGATTGAGAAGATGCAAAGGGATTTCTTGTGGGGGGATTCAAAAGCTCATTTGGTAGGGTGGAATAAGGTGTGTGCTCCTAAGACGAACGGAGGTTTGGGAGTAAGGAAAATTACTACTTTCAACCAGGCTCTCCTAGGAAAATGGTTGTGGCGGTTTGGGGTTGAAGAGAATCGTCTTTGGAGGAGGGTTGTAGCTCTGGAGTTTGGGGAAGAGTGGGGGGGTTGGTCTTCCAAGTTGGGTAGGGGTGTCCACGGGTGTGGCTTATGGAGAAGTATCCGGAAAGGTTGGGAGGTGTTTAGAAAATTCATTCAGTTTGAGGTAGGGGTGGGGGATAGAGTGAAATTTTGGACAGATCAGTGGTGTGGGGAATCACCACTCTATATTTCCTTCCCGGCTGTGTATGGGATTGCTTATTATAGAGAGGCATCTGTGGCCTCTTCTCTCGAAAGGTTAGGGTCTGCGGATAGGAGAAGCTGGAATGTTCGATTACTCAGGGGCCCAAATGATTGGGAGTCAGGTGAGGTGGAGGCTTTCTTTCGAACCTTGGGCTCTAATTTACCTAAATCAGAGCACGGAGACCGTATGAGGTGGAAGTTGTCGAAGAAGGGGGATTTTGACATCCGTTCTTTTTATGATAAGCTTCGGAGTCCCTCGCCTATTATCTTTCCTTGGAAAGGTATTTGGAAGGTTAAGGCCCCTCCGCGCGTCTCTTTCTTTGTTTGGACTGCAGTTTGGGAGAAGATCCGTACAGGGGACAATATGCGGGGTAGAGGCTTTGATTCTGTTGACTGGTGCATTATGTGTCGATGTAGCGGGGAGACGGTGAATCATTTGCTACTCCATTGTGTCAAAGCTCATCAGCTGTGGAGCTTGGTTTTCAGATCTTTTGGGATCTCTTGGGTTATGCCAAGATCAGTTGCAGATACGCTTTTTGGTTGGTGGAATTGGTTGGGAAAGCACTCCTCTAGTATTTGGAATTTAGTTCCTCTTTGTCTAATGTGGTGTATCTGGAGGGAGCGAAACTGGCGAACCTTTGAAGACAAGGATAAAACCGATGACCAGTTGCTAGCTTTCTTCAGTGGCTCTCTTTTTGATTGGTCTAGGGCGTGGGGACTCACCTCTAGTGACTCTCTCCCTTTGTTCCTCAGTTCTCTTCTTTGTTCTTAGTTTTTGTTGGTTGTTTGTTTTGTTGTTTTTCTGTTTGTTTCCTCCCCTGTATCCTTTGCCTGCCTTATGTTGTTTTCATGAGGTAGTTTCTTGAATATACATCTTTATTACTTATCAAAAAAAAAATTAATAAAATATAAACAAAACAAAGATTTTTTATTTATTTATTATATTTTAACTCAATTATATATGATCTATCAAAATAGCATTTGATCTTCTTTTTTATTCTAAAGAATAATCTATAGTTAATTTTGTATTAAAAATTTAATAGCAATTTCTCTTTCAATATACATGATCTAAGACTGTTAGATCGTCATCTCATTTTGTTGTGAGCTTAATCTTTACCATATTTAGGATAGAAAGTCCTCATTGTGTAGTTACAATAAATCTTAGATAAGTAAGTATGATAACAAACCACTCTAAAAACAAGTTGATAAGCTATTGAGTTTTGAGTCCCTAACATCTATTTGTACAATTCTTGAATTTTTTTTTTAAAATGTTTTTTAAAGTTTGAGAGTTAAATTACATTATGCCTATAATGATAAAGTTCAATTTATAATAATAGTTTTTCATGATATGTAAAATCTTGTAAGTAATTGTTCTCCCAACAAACGAATATCATCAATTCTAAAAAAATCATTGATCTCTTGAAGACGTAATGCTAAGTTAAGAATAATCAACTTCATTGTATGCTAAGAAAAACCATAAATTAATTCTTTTAATTGATAATCTACTGTAGCTGAAAAAAATCTATTCAATAATGACATTCAAAGAAACTTCATTGCATGCTCACTAAAACAATTATTTAACTCTTTTAATTGAGAATCTATTGTAGCTCACAAAAAAAAAAAAAAAAAAAAAAAAAAAAAAAAACTACTCACTACTCATGAAATTCAATTGTAAAGTAGTCTTGGAGAGGAATTAATTCGCAAAGTTAAAATGTAACGCATTTGTGAATTAATTCCCAATTATACCAACCCAATTTTAATGATTTAATCAATGAAACCATCAAGTCACCAATCAATAAAGCAAGCAATAAAAGTAATAAACAAATAACACCACGATATGGTGAGAAAGTGAAAAAAATAGATACAAAACATCTCAAATGGAATATATACAAAACTGTAACAAACCTATTCAATGATCTAGAACAGATAATATTTTTATTTCGTCGTAGGAAATTTTGTTGTTAATAATGTTTCGTAGATCTAACATATTTCTTGCTTAAGATACGATGAACCGTATAGTTGTTGTGTTGTTTCCTTTTTTTTTTTTCCAGATCAGTCATGTCTATCCCTCTGTGTTTTTCTCATTGATTTAAAAAAATATATATATATATTTTCTGTTTATAGAGTTTGTTTGGTGCTTGGCGGAATATGGTCCTGGGATTGATGGCCGTCGTGCTTAGGTGCACCTCTAAGCTCTCGTCAGTGCCGTATTTTAGGCACTAGACAGGTATTATTGCTTTGCTATATCGAGAATGAAACTTTTTTTTTATTAACATGCAATTCATTGAAATTCAAGTATGAAACGACAGCTACCTGCAACCTACACTCTCAATATATTATAACACTACTGTCATCCATTGAAAAGAGAGAAAAAATAAAATTTGAAGAGTCATAACTTCATATCTCACTCGATCTGGGTCTGGTTGCTTCTGGTGGTGGTTTCAGCAGGACAAGCACCTGGGCTTTTATTATAGTTTCTAGTTTTCTTGCTTTGATTAGGCATGCATGACTTCTTGGTGACATGATATTCTTTCATGACCATGATGAATTCACTTAATTCTTATCTTCTTTGCACCACTACTTCATTAGTTATTATTATTATGGTTCAATATAATAATCTCTCTCCTGTCTCTTGCTTTAATCAGCAAACAACATCCTCCAAGTTCTCATAGGGTAAGTCATGAAAAGTTGGTGTTAGTTTTTTGTGCTAGCTATGATTTTATGGGGTCAACATGTTTCTTTGTTTGATTATAATTAGAATGGAATTGGGTGCTGTGTAGGGCTTGTTATTTGAGGAGAAAAACAAGCTGGGTCAATATGTTTTGTTATGTCCATCAATTTAAGTGTCATCTCGTCGGTATCCCCATTTACCAAGGAGTACACTAATGGATGGGAATCTTCAATGGCTTGGTTATTTGTCATCAACTAGTATGTCCATGTCTATATCCAAATTACATTTACATAATGACATGATTATGAAACTGTTGTGTGTTTTTGGTAATGAAATATCATACTCACCTCGTTTGTTATTGTGTTGTGTCTATTGATCTCAATATGAACAAGTGATCTATCCTAAAAATTAAAATAGTCTTATAACAGCAGATAGATTTGAAATCTGCAAAATCCCCACATTCCTAATAAGCACTTTTGATGCATTGAACTCTATTGTTTTTGTAGCAAATCCATCTTTTAGTGATTTAAACTCAATATCTTTTCATCAACTTGGTTTTAGTTTATTGTCTTGCTTATGCTAGGTGCCATATGAACAGTTAATTTCACAACTTGCGTATTTAATGGGAATCATTAGTTTGGGTGGAAATGACACTTTCCTTCTAAAGATAGCAAATTATCTTGTTTTTGAAGCATGTTCTAATACGGTTTTGGAGACTTTGGCTAGAAAAATATTTTACTGGAAAATTGCTGGGAATTTTATTATTAATTATTTTGTTATTATTATTATTTTTTTTATATGTGATTTTGATGCATACGTTTGGACTTTTTCTTTTTGTTTTTATCTTCACATGGCTTGAAGGGTTGTTCCTTAAGAAACTCTTAAATGGAAAAGAAACATAAGTTTGGGGAAAAAATTAAATTTTAATTTTTTTGGACTAAATATATATTATTCTGGATGGTCAATTGGGTATTTATGCAATTGTGTAATTTGATGGTTTAATGTTGAATCTACTAATGTTGAATCTACTAGCTGATATTAAATGATAAATAAAAAAATTTGTAAAATGATTTTTTGCTTTTGGGAAACTTTGTAGGTACACAGTATTTTGTCCACTTGATTATATATTATGTATTATATATTAAGCATGTCCATCTGCGAATTTTATTTTGATTTATATTATATAGTTTAAGAAGTTAATTGTATATTTTTTTATTGTTCCACTTGATTTTATTTTAGGTCTTATTAGTTAATTAGGTTATTAGTATTTTTTTATATTCAATTTTCTAGAGTCGTGGTTATTTTTGTGATACAATAATTGGGCTTTCTTAAGTCAATTAAATATTGGGTTAAGTCATAGTAGTCAATATAAGCACACTGTTGTACTCCAATGGAGATAATAGAAGTTTGCTTGATTAATAAAATTTCCATGGAAATTTTCCCAGTGGTTTGGTGTTTATTTTTGTTGATTAAAAATAGGGCTTTCTTGCTTGGTGTTGATTAAAAGCAAGCATAGGTGTTGATTAAAAGCAAGCATAGGTGCTGATTTAATAAGTCATTATTGTTTAAGTCTATAAATTGATTATTTTAGTTATTATTGTTATTAGTTAAAAGTAAATTTAATCAGTCATTAACCCAAGTGAATTAGTAGTTCTGAAGGAATCCACCTCCTGTAATATGTAATTAGAGTTGTTTACTTGCCCACTTTATCATCACTTTGCATTTAAGATACATCTGTTGGTACCATAGTTGAATTAAGTATATAAAGTATAAACAGGTTTGTAATTTTACAATGACTTACTTTGGAGGGACATGGAATTTCAGTTCTGGATTTGAATTTATTTTTATTTTTTTCTCAAAAGAATGCTATACATTTGGACTGCAACAATGAGCTATTTTTCTTTCTCAAATGTGTGGGATTTTTTTTAAAGTTGTTAAATTTAGTCATTTTTGTATTTACCCTTGTCTACTTCTTTGTGCTAGGATGGTGCACATATTTTTGTACTTTTCTAAGAAAGATACTATTTAGAAATGTATGTAATTGTCAAAATATGAATTTCTACATTCATTACAAATCATGTTTTGTTTTCTTAGTTTGCTAATATTTTGTGAGTGGTCTAAATTCAAAGTTTAAGGTGTTGCATGCTCATGATTTTACTTGTTTGCTATTTTCCACTAATGATAAAAGTTTTTTTAACTTCTATCATCATCTAATTGTCTTCTTATGATCACAGAGATGCCAGAGAAGATACACACTATCTATTGTATATATATGATTTAATGAGAATCAAGCTATATGCAATGCCAAAAGAGGTCGAAAATAATGATGCTCCGTTAGTAGAGGTAATTCCTCCTGCACCATTAGCATCTTCTGCGGATTTTATGGGATTGTGAGTTTTTTCCCCTTTAGTGATTTTTACACTCTGCGTTCATGTGATATTGTGTATTATAATTTATATATGATTTAATGAGAATCAAGTTTTTTAAATGCCTATGTATAATGGAAATTTTGATGCTACTTTAGGAGAGATATAGTCTTCATGGACCATTAGCACCAACTCCCAACTCATCTAGAAAATAAATTGGGCCCTATGTTGATAATATACTTGTTGGTTGGATTTTAGGGAAGTTCCTTGGGTTTATGTATCTCATTGAAGTTTGTGATTGGTTTCATCCTTTTATGATATTTTCATTGTTTGCGGCTGCACATTCATGTGATGTTGCATAAAGGGTATGAAAATTACTGTTATGTATTGAGAAAATTCTAAATACATCACAGTAATTTGTGAATATAAGGGTATTAGAAATAACTATACATTAATTTTGTCTATTTAAAAAAAAAAAAACTATATATGTGTATAAGCGAATCTCTCTCTCTCTCTCTCTCTATATATATATGCACCTATACATATATGTGTATAAGCGAATCTGGTAGTGTTGGTGATTGTGGATGCGATACTTGCTCCGTTTGATCATTAGATCTATGGTAAAAATTTTATGCACTTTTTTTTAAATTTTTGATTTCAATTCGCATCAATAGATTTTTGATGTTACATTTTGGGTATAGGAGCTTTGGGATTTGTAAGGGTTTATATTGTGTTGTAACATGTTTAATTTTGTGCGATATAGGCAGAAGGCTTCATTGGCACTTTTCATCAATTACAACACCTCGTTTGATAATATATTTCTATGTTAATATTACGTTAGTTTCAAGACATTTGTGGTGTTGTTAATTAGTTACATTTGTGGCATTGTGTTAGTAGAGCTAAAACTATTATGAACCATTTATTTATTAGCCAGCATTGGTTTTCAAAACCCACTAGGAAAAAAAAGGACCTATAGCGGCGGTCAAAAAGCGCCGCTAAAGGTTCACATTTCATGTTTTAAATGAATCCCTATAGCAGCGCTTATCTCTCGCCGCTAAAGGTTGAAACATATAGCGGCGTTTCTACCCGCCGCTAAAAGTGCAATTAGTCCGTTTTGATTGGTTGCCTATAGCGGCGTGCATGACCCGCCGCTAAAAGTCAATGCCACGAATTCTAATCACGTATGGCGGCGGTTTTATGCCCACCGCAATAAACCTTCACCTGTCGCTAAAAGGTACATATATAGCGGCACTTTTCGTGACCGCTGCAATTGACCTATAGCGGCACCGCAACACTGGCGGGGATGGCTCGCCGCAATAGCACCCGCCGCTATAGGTCAAATGTACCTTTAGCGGTGCTTTTTTGGGCTTTAGCGGCACTTCTAGCCCGCCGCAATAGCCCGTTTTTCTGGTAGATCAATGGGTAGGCTAGTGAAAGAAGCAACCAACAATATTATTATACATCCATCAAACGGAGAGATATTACAAGTGAGGAAATTAAGTTTGCATTTGAAATCAAGTTCAAATCAATCAACGAGGAGGTGGAGCCACCATACTATTTAGGCATTCATATATACTAAACATGAATTGAAGAAAAAAAAAATGTAAAATGTAATTACCAAAGTTGCAAAATGAGTTAAAATACTTTGCTCTTGCCATGTTCTCAATGGTTGAGCACTTCTTTTTTTCCTTTTCCCTTTTCAAAATTTGAGACAAGAATATGAAGAGTATCCAAAGGAACGTATTCCATCCAAACTAACAAAGGAAACAATTAGCTTACTCTCCTAGCTTAGGCATGAGTTACAATATTGCCTTGTATTTAACAAGATCTTTGATGGAAGACAGAGATGAATCATCATGTGGAAGAGCATTGATAATAGTCTCTGAGCCACCCTCTAAAATAAATTGATGAATACCAATCTAATGAACAAATTGGGTAGCCCTTCATGCAACTAGTATCTCCAACACATCTAAATAGCTAGTTAGCCTCCTTTAGGTCAATAACCAAATCAATGACAACAATGACTCTTTTTGTGCTCAATTGTTATGTGACATTTAATATTTATTTATGAGGTAATTGAAGTCCATCAATTGCATCAATTGCCTCTCACACTTCACAAGCACTTATACTTGTAGTATGCGTACGCTAAACTAAAGAGATAAGACTTTGAACTTCATAACATATCAAAAATCATCACACAATATTATAACCTCTAGCTTACAGTTGATATTTCAAAAGATGAAAGAAATTATAGAAAGATGCACTAGCATTTTTAAATGACTAGAGATGAAAATCAATTAGTTGTTTGCCCTACCATACCAAAATACCTAATTTCCTCAGTTTTTAACTCCATTGGAGTTTGGGCCACAATGTCGACCAAATCAAAAAATCAAAATGAGCAGTGGAGAGGAACATCAGAACTTGGAAAAGAAAAGGAAAAATAAAAGATAAACAGTCAACATATAATCAGCCCCTTCTATAATTAGTTCCATAAAACCTACATCCGCCACAAAATTTAGAGCTTTTCAACAAGCCAAGACCTTGGCTTCCTCATTATAGTATTGGACACAGAGGGACCTTGAGTTGCTGTAGAAGCCATTACTCCCAAACCTTTGCTACTGGTGTGGCCAACTTAACCATAACAGCAAGGATTGAGAAGTGTGGATTCAGAGCAAAGGGACTCTTCCTCTCGAGCAATAACAATATGGACCTAGTTTAAGGGCAAAATCAAACAACCGGGAAGAATGTTGTCTTTGTTCAACGGTATTTTGAAAAATGTACAATTTTTCCTAGAAAAAACCAGAAGAGGTGCAGGTGAGTTCAGACACGGTGGAGGAGGAGGTTGAGGCCAACCTAGCGGAGGGGGAACAACCAAATATGGAAGCCAAATTTTGCGAAGAAGGCATTAATTCTGGAGCCTTTTCAAATTCTTTTTCAATAGATTACTTAGGAAAGAATTTGTTTCTGAATAATATTCCTATTCAAGGAGAGTCAACCCCGAAAATCCCTCCCACAACTATTTCGGGTAATGACTCCAAAAGTAATTCAATAAACTCTTACTGGAAAAATTGGGAGGTGTATCGAAATGGAAGAGGAAGTGGAAAAGGAGGTGGTCTGGTCCTTTACTAGAAAAATTCAATAAACCTTACAGTTGAAGACTCTCACATGTATTTTATTGATACCACTATCAACAAAAATTCTGACACTGGGTGGAGGTTTAGAGGTTTTTGTGGGGAACCGGACACATCTAGACGACATGAGGCTTCGAGCAAGCTCAGGAGTTTGAATAACCGACCAAATATTCCTTGGATATGCGCTGGAAATTTTAATGAAATAACAAAGCAAGGGGAAAAATGGGAGGAGCTATGAGATGTCATAATCAAATGCTGTTTTTTAGGGACGTTATTGATGAGTGTGATTCCTTGGAATTGGGTTTTGTTGGTCCTAACTTTACTTCGAGCAAACACTTTGAAAATTGTCATTCAATATAGGATATATTGGATAGAGGCTTAGTTACAAATAACTGGTTTTTAAAGTTTCCAGGCATTAGAGTTACCCACCTATCATGTTACTCTTCAGATCATCTACCTCTACTCGTTAACCCGACTAGCCTGGAGATTTCACCAAAAAATTAAATATTTAGATTTGAAGAAACGTGGCTGTTTAATGCTAGATATGGGCAAATTGTGGAGGCTGCATGGACTACAATAGGGAGTTTGGATCATACAAGGCCTATTTTTCAGAAAGCATATTAATGTAGCAAGGACTTCGTGTGATGGAATAAAAACTATTTTGGCAATGTTCGACAAGAGCTGGAAGAGAAGAAAAGAATTTTGGTGATAGCCGAAGAAGAAGCTAAGAGGAGAGGCGACAACCTTCGAGTTAGAGCACTCAAGGTAGAAATTAACATTTTAGCGAATAGAGAATCCCAAATGTGGAGCCAAAGATCTCGGGTTCTATAAATGAGTAAGGGTGACAGTAATGCCAACTACAAAGGAGCTTTTTACTACCTCACAACCGGTTCCACCTTCTGGTAGTTTGTCATATAATCCACATGTGGTACACCTATTTTCATCACCTATTCATGCTTAAATATCACCAATAAATTATTGGTCCTCTCTAAATATTTTTACCCCATTATCAAGCTAGCCCACAACTATTCTCCATGCTACCACTAAATTGGGCCATAAATGTAAAATATAATTTAAAAAACCCAATATTTTGCAAGACCTATAGTTTAGGCCCAAAGCCAAATTATTTTATTGAAAGGGTTTAAATCCCATAATTAAAGACCATGATTGAAGTCCATGGCAAATCATCTATTAAAGGCCCAATTCACATTGGCAATATAAAAAAATAATAATAATAAAAAAAATAAAAAAAATTCTCATTAGCAATATTAAAAGCCCAATTTTCATTGGTAATATCAAAAAGTCCAATTCTCATTGGTAATATTAAAAGCCCAATTTTCATTAGTAATATCAAAACATTCAATTCACTTTAGCAATATTTAGTAAAAATAAGGTTGTTGGTACTTGAAAAACACCATATTATAAAATTACCTAAACCCATAACCGTAATAATTTTAACTCTTGGTACATATCTGTGGGATTTATCTTAAAGAACCCATGGCTACTTATCTACTTTCAAAACTCATGGGAAGTTGTGATTATTTATCCTACACACATGAGATTCATATTAAAACCCATGGTCACTATTCATTTTACGTTCATGATGCTATGGTAGATTATTCATCTTACAAGCTCATCATTCATTACATGATTATTGGGTCTTATTTGGAACTCTAAACATTACCTATATTATTCTCAAAAAAACATGGAAATCATTATTTAAAAATAGTAGATATTATTCACCAAGATTTTTGAAATAATTAAGTTTATGTCAAATACTATTATTTTATTATCTTACAAATCATTACACAAGAACCTATTACAAATATTTATTAAAACCCAAAGTTATATAGAATATTTACTAACAATAAAAGCCCATGAGCCATGAGGATTAAAAACCCATGGCAATGTGTGTCAATGCTGCCCATTTTGTAGGACCCAAGATTTCATAAAAAGGGAATAGAACCAAGTGAGGAGATGCACAAAAAAGGGCCTAGTTGAAGATTCCATCTCCCATGAGAAAGCCCAAACCAAAATCCTAGCTAAAGTAGCCCAAGGCAAAAGACTTAACTAGTTGGGCAACTTCTCTCTTGTCCATCCCTAACCAAGGCTCAACTGGAGGATTCCTCAAGAAGTAACCAAATCTTTAAGACTAAACTAAGGGCTAGTTACTTGTCCCATCAACTTTCTACCACTACCTTCCCTGACGTGGACAGTGCCCAGAGGTTGGGCTAGCAACTTGAATAAACAAAACTCACACTTTTCCATAATAACACAACTAGAGACTTTTTTTTTTTTTTTTTTGAAATTTCAATCAATTGAAGAAACAAAAGCAACAGAACACGCAGAACAACCAGCCCAATCGGCTAAAAAGCTAAATACAAAGGAAACAAACCAGCATTAAAATAGGCCACATATAAGACCCTAAAGTGACAGTTCCTCAGATCTAATCAAATCTATAATTATGTCTGGTTCACTTCCAACCCAGCACATGGCATTCTTCTCGGCTTTTGCATGTTGGGCTAATACATGGGCTATTTTGTTACCCGTCCTTCCAATGTGCCTCACTTTCACATTTGCAAAATTTCTCATTTCCTGCACAATTCCAGCTACTAAATGACCCATTGCACCTCTGACCTCTTCTTTCTCAATTGCTTGGATAGTTTGAAGAGAGTCACCAACCACAAGAACTCGCTCTAGACCAAGCACTTTTGCCAACACTAATCCTTGTTCCATTGCAATAGCTTCAGTTTCTTCAACTCCCAATCTTCCTGAGAGGGGCTTGCACATGGCAGCAATGAACCTCAATCTCTTGTCCCGAATCAGGATGCCTATACCAGAGTGGCCATAACCAGTGGGAATAGCTCCATCCACATTGATAAGAAAGTATTCATCCTGGAGTTGTTCAAGACTACTTCCTTTTGGCTCTAGGAACCTTGCTTGAGTGCCAACTACCACCCTATAATCTTTCACCATTCGCAAAGCATTTCCCCAAATAATATTTCCTGGAGAACTAATTGAATCATGCACCATTCGGTTTCTGTTATACCAGATCATCCAAGCCACCCCAAACAAAATTTCTAGATCCCTTTGGGTCCCTTGTCTCAATATGTCTAAAGCAATATCCGAGAATTCTCGCCTACCTTCCAAGAGACTGATGGGGCAATCAGTCCAATTTTTCCAGACATGTTTGGCTATTTCACATTTTAGAATTGCATGTTCCACAAATTCTGCCTCCTTGCTGCACAGTGGACAGAGAGGATCAACTGGGACCCCCCTTTTGTTCAGGTTAAGCATAGTGGGGATAGCATTCATACAGAGTCTCCAGGCAAAAATTCTCACCTTTGCTGGGATGTTCAAGTGCCACATTTTCTTCCATAAGGGAGCTCGCACGTCACCTAATGAAGATTCCCCTTGTTCACTTCCTTCTAGCACATTCCTAGCCACATAGTAAGCACTTTTCACTGAAAAAATTCCTTTTTTATTACCCACCCATATTAGTTGGTCATCAGGCAGATGGTAACTGATTGGGATACCAAGGACTGTTTCAACCTCAAAAGCAAGGAAAATCCTTTCCAGCCTATCTCTCCTCCATCTTCTTGTGTCTTGGTCAATAAGGGCTGAGACCATAGGGAAATCACCAAAATCTATTTGAGGAGATATTACCTTGTAGGTTGAGGGAGTTGGCAGCCATTTGTCATCCCAAATGTGAATAGTCTTTCCATTGCCTACCCTCCATCTTGTGCCTTGTTTTAGAACTTCCAAACTTTGGTGAATGCTTCTCCAAGCAAATGATGGGCTACTTCCCAAGTTAGCACTTAAGACATCATTGTTTGGGAAGTATCTTGCCTTGTATACTCGAGCCATCAGTGATGAAGGGTGAGACATCATCTGCCATCCCTGCTTTGCTAGCATGGCCAAATTAAAAGCTTGAAGGTCACGGAAACCCATTCCTCCTTCAAATTTTGATTTGCATATTTTTCACCAACTCACCCAAGCTATCTTTGATTCATGATGCCTTTGCCCCCACCAAAAATTCCTCATCATTCCCTCAAGCTCCTCACATAGGCCTTTTGGGAGTAAGAAACATCCCATTGTATAAGTAGGCACAACTTGGGCAACAACCTTGATCAGGATTTCCCTACCTCCTATCGACAAGAGTTTCTCCTTCCACCCAGATAACTTCTTTCCAACCCTTTCCTTTATTTCATTGAAAACTTGCTTCTTTGACCTTCCAATTAATGATGGGAGGCCCAAATATTTCTTTGGTTGGGTATCCTGCATAGAGCCAAGAGAATCCAAAACTTTAGCTTTTGTTTCTTCATCTGTGTTCCGGCTAAAATACACTAATGACTTGTCTGTATTTATTTTCTGGCCCGTTGCATCCTCATATTGTTGAAGTATATTTTGGAGTTCCCTGTTCTCCTGGCCATTAGCTTTGCAGTATATGACACAATCGTCAGCAAAGAGAAGATGGGTAATTGTTGGGCAGCCCCTGCTAATAGAAATGCCAGAAAGTTTTTTATTCCTAACTGCTTCTCCTATCAGTCTAGTGAGCCCTTCTGCACATATGAGAAATAAATAAGGGGATAAAGGGTCCCCTTGGCGAAGTCCCCTTGAAGGGAAGATGCAGCCTTGGGAGACCCCATTTATGAGGATAGAGTAAGAGACAGTGGAAATACAATTCATCATCAGACTAATCCATTTGTCATTAAATCCCATAGTATTCATGATATTACAAAGAAAACCTCACTCCACTCTATCATACGCCTTACTCATATCCAATTTTACTGCCATGTATTTATCTTTCCCCTCCCTTTTATTCTTCAGATAATGCATAATTTCAAAAGCAACAAGGACATTATCAATTATAAGCCTGCCTGGGACAAAAGCACTTTGATTTTCTGAAATGATAGCATTAAGAATAGGTTTAAGCCTATTAGCAAGAACTTTTGAGATGATTTTGTAAGATACATTACAAAGGCTTATAGGCCGAAACTCACACATTTTGGTTGGGTTATTTGTTTTGGGGATGAGGACAATATTAGTTTGATTTAGTTCTGCTAGGGACGAATTTGAGTTGAGAATACTTAATATTGTATTTGTAACATCTTCCCCAATTATATCCCAATGTTTTTGATAAAATACAGCGGACATACCATCTGGGCCGGGAGCTTTTGTCGGGTGCATTTGGCGGATGGCTTGAAAGACTTCTTCCTTTTGGAATTCTTTTGTTAGCTGCTCGTTCATTTCCTCAGAGACCACTCTTGGCACTGTCCTGGCTACCTCCACTACTCTAGTTGGGTGGGATGTTTTAAACAATTCAGTGAAGTAGTCAATTGCTATCTCTGCAATGTCTCCTAAGTCTTCACACCATCTTCCATTCCTGTCCAAGAGGCCCTTGATTTCATTCTTTTTCTGTCGCTGTGATGCTCTATGGTGAAAATATTGGGTATTCCTGTCTCCCAATTTCAGCCATTGAACCCTTGATCTTTGCTTCCATCTCATCTCCTCGTCATCCAACAACTCATTTATTTCTTTACATAGCATATCAGTTTCATCACCTCTACTACCATCTCTGTCAGCTTGGACCACTTCTTGAAGAATCTTCCTTTTTTCTTGGATCTTCTTTGTGACATGGCCTAATTCTTCCTGACTCCATCTTTTTAAACCTTCTGCACAAGCCTTTAGTCCATTAACCAGTTCACTTGATGATTGCAGGCCTGCATAATCCTTCCAAGAATCCTGAATGATTTCTCTACATTTCTCATGCCTAACCCAAATTGCTTCAAAATGGAATCGTCTTGTTTTGCATCTGCACCTTCCCTGCTGGTTTGTTAAAATAATAGCACAATGATCAGATGTAGACTCCACCACATGGAGAACTTTAGCATCTCGGTATTTTTCTTTCCACTCAGTTGTAGCCAACACTCTATCCAATCTTAATCTTATCCTTTCTTCCTCCGACCTCCGATTGCTCCAAGTGAATTCTGGCCCTTCAAAACCCAAATCTTGAAAACCACAAGCATGCACTACTTGCCTAAACCCCTCCATCTGTTGTTGGGGTCGCTCCGGACCACCCCATTTTTCTGATGCCTTCAAAATTTCATTGAAATCCCCTAGACAGACCCATGGGAGTTGGTATTGAGCATTGAGGAAGTGGAGGAGGTTCCAAGACTCTCTCCTTTGGTTAGTATCTGGGTTCCCATAAAACCCAGTGATTCTCCATTTGAACCCTGACACTGGATCAGTCACTATAGCATCAATATGACTTCGGGTATAGCTTTTAATCTCTACATCTAAGCCTCTGACCCACAAAAGAGCTATTCCTCCACTTTTGCCTTCACTGGGAACAATCAGGCCATTTGCAAGACCTATTCTTTCTTTGACTTTCTCCATTCTATTAACTCCAGTCTTAGTCTCCATTAAGAAGACTATATTGGGATTCCATTGTTGCACAAGAATGCGCAACGCTCGAACTGACCGGGGATTCCCCATTCCCCGGCAGTTCCAACTTAAGCAGCTCATGTCCAAAAGAGAATATAAATATTCAGGAATACAACCCAGGAGACAAGCCAACCATAAAAACAGAAGCAAAACCAAATGGCAGAAACCCCAATTATCAAAAAATGGAAGAGACAAAGTCAAAATAATTACCCACCTCTGTATTCTTTAGATCCACAAACTGAGTTGCTTTTCAACCAATTACAGCTAACACCGGCCTGGAGAACCACCCTTGGCCGAATCACTCCAAAACAAGAGAAGCCCCCACTTGCCGGAAAACTCTTCCCACAAAATACTTCTAGTAGCTTCAAACCACCCACACCGTCAGCACAGATACTCCACAACTGCTGGAAATTGCTGAGAGCAGCTTCAACCAGTAACCGTCCAAGACCCACGAAAAGTATAGATGGACTGATAAACGGGACTCACAAGGCAGCCAAAGAAAACCTCGAGCGTCCGCCTAGCTGAAAACCCAAATCGAGCGCCGAGAAGAAGAACTGGAACTCTACCCATCCAGAGAGAAAAGAGATAGAACTCTCTAGAAAGAACTGGAAACCCACGGTCCAGAGAGAAAGACTCCTACTTGGGAGAGAGAAATCTAACGCTTATATCTAACACAACTAGAGACTTAAACTAAGAAAAGACGAAAGAAGAAATAAACTGAATACCTTAGCGTAGACTTTTAGAAATAGATTATTTATTGGAATTAATTCCTTCAGCAAACCCAATAGAATAGATGCATCACAACCTTGCAATTCAAAGAGATACAAATCAGTTTCAATATCCTGATGAGTTTCTTAAACTTTTTGTTTCACAAAAGCTGGGATATATATCAAAAATAAACTTCCTGTTTAGGCTATCACATATACAACAAGTTTCAAGTTCTAGTATTCCTATCTATCTCCTTTCCACACCCAAATGAGCCTTAAATTTATTTTGTGTGGTGATAACTAAAAAACGGGAAATTCTTAGCTAGTCCGGGACTACAAGGTCAGCTTGCTGACCTTGTAGTCCTAGCCAATAAGCTGATGCCACAGTAGAAAACATAGATTACATCATCCTAACTGCCACATCAGCATAATAACCATTGATAATCCTAACGTCTGTTAACTTATAAAACGGTGAAAGCAAATTCAAAAAAATTCAAAATTTTGGGGATGTGAATGGCGGGTCAGATTTGGGTTTAAATGTTTAATATGCCACAAATTTAGAATCCTCTCTCTTCATTTTGTCCCTTTTCTCTTCTCTTCAGCTCTCTCTCTCTCTCTCTCTCTCTCTCCATTTTCTCTTCTATTCTGCTTTACCTCTACCAAATTTGAAAATCTTTGTTTCTTCTAACACACCTTTCTATGATGCAAACATGGCCAAATCTCCATGGTAGCAACAGCCACTGAGTCCCACACCACCACCACCAGCGGTGCTTGCTTGCCCATTTGACCTTCTCCCATCTTAAGATTCTCTCTTGCCCAAATGTGGCTGATTTATTGTTTTATTTTATTTTAATGTTGTTTTTTTAAATGCGCAGATGATGTTTGTTAAAAAATCTGTTAGAAACTTTGAAGTGATTTTTCTTTAGGTGGGGTTTTTTGTCGATATATTGATGTGGGGTTTTTTTCCCTCTGTTTGGGTTCCTTTTGTTTGCTTTTGATAATAAAAATTCGTCTTTATCAGAAGCTCACTGACTTTTGGCTGTGTTTTTAATTTGTTTGCCTAAGGTAATAATGTTGTTGTGATTGTTGTAATGAATAGGCATTACAATTTCAGTTCCAATACATTCTGCTTTGCCTTGAGCTGATGTGTTATTCTAGATGGTAATAGCTGTATTCTCATAGTTGGTTGTTGAAGTTACAGGTTGTTATGTATATATAATATATGTAGTTATTGTCCGTTGCTTGTTTTGTTGTTGTGTTGAGGGATGTGCTGATTGGCTTTCATTGGTTGCTTTATAGCATCTTACTTGCAATGAGAGGTTTTACTGATGTAGAATCAATTATAACAAGAAGCAAATGCAACGATGTATAAGCATCTCTTGTTTAATTAGATTAGTGTTGATGTCTCACGTATATTACTTTCAGCAACCATGTGCCATTTCTTTTTAATTAATTCATAAATTTTACTTGCAGAGGCAATTAGCATTGATGCCCAAATCAGAGCAGTTGAAGTTGCCCTATGAATGAAGGTTGAGGGCTTGAGGCTAAGCTGAAGTGTCAGTGGGAGAAAAAGTAAAGCTGTTAGGGTTGAAGTCCAAATTAGAACATTTAGATTTATTTATCCAAGCTAAGATGATGATGAGGTTAATGTGAATGTAAATGTGAGGATAGGGATATTTTTCCCCCTCCTTAAGTTGAACTCTCTTGTAGTCTTTGACGAAGAATGTATTTTTTTTTTTCACTCTTTGTTTATATCTGTATAGTAGAGCAATTTTTTTTCTCTTTAGTTGTAAGAGTCTTTTTTATGTGATATTTATATGATAGTAGAGGGAAAAGAGATACTAGTTGTAAATGACTAATAGAAAAGAAATGCAAAAATATTGAACCTTTTTTTCTCTTTATGTCTAAGAGATGTCTAAGAAAATGGGGCAACTCCATGATGTTGCTCGTGAGCATGGGATCCCAATGATGACACTTGATGAAGCTGTTATTCTTTGTAATGCAGATTTATATTGAGAAGGAAAAATAAATTAATCTTGGTGATCTAGGTCTTGTTTGGTTAAAAAAATGATCACTCATCACTTAGTTTGCCACTGAAACTCAGTTTTTGAGTTTTGAAAACAGGCGAAACTTGTTTTCAATTTTGGTCATTCACATCCATTTTATTGAGTTTTTGAGTGATGAAAATTGTGATTCAAAACTAATCCAAACAAGTGTTAAGTAGTGGGACTCACATGATTTGGATTATGAAAACAAAAAACTAAGTGATATCATTCAAAACGCTCTTCATCCAAACAAGTTCCTAATTTCAATAACAAAATGATTATTTCAATGCAAATCAATGTAATGCAACACCCACACACTAACACAACTATCATTTCAATGTAAATCAATGTAATGCCATTGATCTTACAAAATAGATATTGATTTGATGTAATTATTCGAGTATTCAGTTATTAAAAATCAATGTAATGTGACTCCCACACATTGACACAACTATATCTAAAAATTAATGTAATGCGACACCTATAGTTGATGATAGGCACCCAACTAATAACATAAACTTGATAACTAACTAGCAAACAATGTAATCCTATCCTCTGCACTTCCAAAAGTTTAGGAAATAAGTTGTTAATAATTTCTATCTCCGACAAACGAATCCTACTAGCTAAAGAAACCAGCCAGCCTTCAATCTTGAACTTCATCACCTATCCATCTCATCCAAAGCCGATAATGACAGCATATTCGTGTTCAGCTTGTTGATCCTCATCCTTGCCTTGTTACTCTTCCTCATCTTCATCCTTGGCAAGCTGAGACTCCCTCTCTCCAAGCAAGTGTCTTCCAAGTTTGTCTGAATCATAACACAAATCATTAGGTTAATGTTCATCAATAAAAATCTATTATCTAACCACTTCAGGGTAACATCTATCTAGTATAGGACTATCTAGCCACTGCTACAACTATTGTGTACACTTGTAGATGTTAGTTACAGCAGTTACAAGTAGTTATAGTTGGTTACATGGCTGCTACAGTTAGTTACTTTTTAATTGCTTAGCTATTGGGAATTGTTTAAGTGAGATGCTAATTGTAAAATCATCAATGAGAATTCAGTTGTTTGTTCAGTTCTTCCCTTATGCATTCCCTCTCTTCTCAATCTCCATTTCCATCTCCTTATGCAGGTTCTTAATCCACCATTGCATCATTAACTGTATTCAGAAGTGCATTAAAAAGCACACAAGTTTGCTAACAATAAAGGCTAATGATGCCCAACTTCTATCTTTATTTAATAAAAATATAAAACTCAATGGTAAAACAGGCAATGGAGAAGGCATAACATGAATGATTTATAGTATCAATTATTACCTTTAGTTGTGAAAAATAAGAATTTGTTCATGAAGGCATAACACCTCTGCCCATGCATATATGCCAAGAAAGCATTGTGGGAAAATCAAAATTTTACAAGCAACCAAAAAAACAAATGCAAATAAATGAAAATTCAAACTCAAAGAGAAATTTATGAATCAATTACCAAATATCAATATCTAAGAGTGACAAATCTATACCAATTTGGAAAATTTATAAATGAAGAAACAAAAAACACTTGGAAGATTCCAATCATAAATCCAAGAATAGCATGCATTTTATCAAATAATTACATAAGTAATCCCAAGATACCAGAAAAGAACCAAATGTATGTAACATTTCAACTTAGATTCACTTCGCACACTGTAATGCATGTATATATGTAGAGACCAAAAAGATCACAACACTAACAAACAAGGAACAAAACTTATAGCATGGTCATTGCACTAATCTTGATCTAGTGTACAGAGCATGATAACATGTCCAAGACTGAGTCTTGGTGATTGAGCTAAGCTTCATGGAAATAAACAAATTTCACGAAAGGTCCACACCCAAATTCTTTAAAGATGACAAAGCCTTTTCTTTTCACTGGGATATTTTATCAAACATGTTGAGTATAGAAGGAATGAACATAAACTGTGATATCAATTGGCCATGAATCCCTAAGTGCCCAAAACAAATACAATTCAAGAAACATCATTCCATCAAACACTAACCATAATCATCAAAGAGATCAACATGGGTATCAAAAAAAAAATCATCAAGAACATCCATGGCAGAAAATTTCACGGCCAAGAAAATCCGGGAAATTCGTCATACCAAAACATAAGGGAAATAGACTCACCCCATTCATTGCTTGAAAGATTTGTGATTGCTTGAATCTTGGAGCAAGAATTATCATCATTTGTTGGAGGAACAACGTACCTTAAGATCTAGAAGGTTTTTAGATTGCCCATTAAAGCCTTTGTCTATCCAGGATGAGAAGGCCACAGATTACGGGGAGGAAAGATGAAGCGATGAGAGGGGTAGTACTGAGGTTGCCGTCGATGCCCAGTGGGAATTGTAGAAGATGACCCAACTTTGGCAGAAATACATTTTGTTTGGCGTTTGGGGAAAATGATCCCATGGAATAGGAAAACGTATTCTGATATTCCATAAACCAATTTGGAAGTTTTCAATGCCAAAATTTCAATACCCGCCCATTTTCATCTCAAATTTGAATTTGCTAATTTGAATGTATCTCAGAATTGACAGGTTAAACGGACGTTAGAATATCAAATTAAAGTGGAATGACATGGCAGATAAACTTATGTCATCAGTTTTTAATGAGGTGTCTTTTGTTTATTGGTTGGGACTACAAGGTCAGTAAGCTGACCTTGTAGTCCCGGACTAGCTAAGAATTTCCCCTAAAAAACCCCATCTATAGTTGCAAAGAAATAAAAAGAAACTAAAAAAGCTATCTCCTTTCCACACTCAAATGTGCCTCCCATCTTCTAAACTTTTTAAAGAATATATATATATATATATATATATGTGTGTGTGTGTGTGTGCGCGCGCGCGCGCGCACGCACGCACACTTGTAGTTGCAAAGAAATAAAAAGAAAATCTCATTTCCACACTTAGATATGCCTCCCATCAGTAGTTTGCAAGTAAATAAAAAGAATATGTGAAAAGGTACTGAAAATAATAATGAGAATTAACAGTCTAAAATGAGTTGACCTGTCAAATAATAATTACATATTAATAATGTAAGAAGTAGTATTTTGCTGACCGCTAGATTTAATGAGAACTAACAATCTAAAATGGGTGTAACTCTAGTCAAGTTACACTAGGTGTAACTCTAGTCAAGTTACACTAGGTGTAACTTGAACTCAATTCTAACCTATATAGATTTTAATTAGATTCTTAATTTTGTGCCACATGTTTCATTTAATTTTTAATTTTATGCTAAGTGAATTATTAAGTGTAAAAATTAAAAAGTCCAAATCCGATTAGATTTCAATTGAAGTCCAATTTTTTGCCACTTGTCCATCTAAGTTTTTAATTTTGTGGCAAGTGAATTATTGGGTGCAAAAACCAAAGAGTCTAAATCCAATTAAATTATAAATCATATATATATATATATATATATATATATTAGATTTTCAATTTTATGCCAAATGAATTATTGAGAGTAAAAATCAAAAAGTCCAAATCTCTAAATTGGATTTCAATTGGAGTCCAATTTTGAGTCACGTGTCCATCTAATTTTTTAATTTTTGTGGCAAGTGAATTACTAAGTGTAAAAATCAAAGAGTCTAAATCCAATTAAATTGGAGTGACCATCACACCAAGGGTGTGCGGTGGTAATTATGATTGTTTTTAATTGTACCTGTGCATATGCACAAGGTTACACACTAGTATATATTAATAGGTAAAGCTGAGAGAAAATCTAATTAGATTTTAAAATTAGAATTCAATTAGAGTCTAATTTTGCATCATGTGTCTCATCTAATCTAAGTTTTTAAATTTTTGTGTCAAGTGAATTAATTCAGTGTAAAAATTAGATTTTAATTAGAGTTTAATTTTGTGCCACGTGTCTCATCCAATCTAACTTTTTAAATTTTTGTTCCAAATAAGTTACTTTAGTATAGAAAACGAGAAGTCCAATATAAACAAATTATAAAGAACATAATTTTTAATGATTTTATATTTATGAGCTTTTTTTGTATAACTAAAAACAAAAAAAAAGTTTATAAATTATTTATGTAATATACCATGTACAGTCTATTATTAAAGGTTATATATATATATATATATATATATTTTTTTTTTTTCCTTTTTCAAACCAAAATTTAGAGAAAATTTAATTAAAATTAAAATCGGATTTTGCTTTTGTTAACTTTCCATACAAATTAAATTGTTTCGATTTGTGCTGTTATTTTTTCTCTGAACTAATGAGCATATTTTTATACTGTTTCTATTATATTTTGTATGCAAAGATATTGAACATAATAGACTGTAATTGAGCTAAACGATCCTATGCTCTCATCCCCATTCGATTTAGGAGATACTATTTGACCAATTTATTATTTTATTTTGTGTTATATTTAGAATAATTTCATAGATAATAATTGTATATATAGTATCCAATAGTGATTTTCAAAATTATATACGTAATAGCAATGTAATGAGAAACTTGGCTTAACCAATATCGTGAAAATTGCAAAAAAAAAACTATTTTAGTACCTTCAAATGTCTTGGTCGAACTATATCTTATATGTTTAATATTCCAAACTAACATCAATAGTACCACTACGATTTATCATTCTCGTGCATAAATACGGGTTACATATTAATAATAAACTAATAATCATAAAAGTCATCCAAAGTTCCAAACAGTTAAAAAGGATCAAAAGAAGTGGTGAGGAAATTGATAATGATTAGAAAATAATGTGATTTTGGGCATGTTGAAACAACTACTTTAATGTGGTAATTTTTTTTAAAAAAAAAAAAAGAGTTTGTTACCAAGTTAGGAGCAATTCATCTCTAATATACAACAAAAGTAAAAAATGGTAGACAAATAAGTTGAAGTTTTCTTTTTAACAAATTTCTTACGAAAATTGTATTTGATTACGATTCAAATCCTTAATTAATTTATAGACATGGGAGATTCATGGCCCTTTAATTTTTAGGCAATGAAGAGTGAATTGACACATTTTCTAAACCGCATGACTTTGAAACAGAGGAGTTTATAAATCATTGCAAACAACATTAGAACCCCAACAAAACACCACAGATGTGAATTAACTTCACCCCCACAATTTCTCACTCAATTTATAATCTTCACTCATCAGTACCAGTAACTCATAAAACATCCATACTGTAATTCAGCAATTTCTCCAAATCAACAAAACCCCATTTCACCTAAACTTAAAAATTCCTCTTCACCACAACCTAATTTTATCAACAAACATCAATACATGCCAATCTACCTACCTACCTACCCAGAACAAATTCCAAGAAGCAATCTGCAATGGATGTGAATCACAATTAAAATACTCCCCAGCATTGTATATCTTAACACGCGCGCACACAGAGAGCAAAAGTACAAAGAGTGCACTGAGACAGGACTAACTGGAGAGTTGTTTGCCACTTCCAACCTATACTATTGGAATTGGAAAGCTTCCTTTTAAAATTTTACAAGCCTGTCCTAAGTCCTAACCATATGGAACTGATGGGTATCTACCAATATTTTCTGAATTATGTTTAGCTTCTCTTTCCCTAAGTGAACACAAATATTATTTAAAAATAATTCATATACTTCATAACCAATAAATCCAAGTTCTATATATATATGACATCAGATAATCATGATAATTGATAAGGCAAGACATGAGATAGGTGGGCCTGAAACGGAAGGTTTAAAATTTTCTAATTCACAAGGTTAGTCATGCAAGGCTAGTTCTAAAAATTTATAATTCACAAGGTTTAAAACCAAGTTTGTCATACAATATTGTTAACACCAAATTGCACCACCTAAAGTCAGCGTGACTAACAATATTGTTAACAGCAAATTGTTTTTAAACAAGTTTTCAAACAGAGAAAAATAAATAAATTTAAAAAAAAAATAATAATAACAATTTCCATCATGCATTTATTTCAAGAACTTACAGCAAAGTTGCAAAACAACAAAGTCTAAACAAATTCGAAGCCATAACAGTCAACCCATATAACACACAAGATGGTTTCTCACCCAAACTACCCAAGTAAACCACCTTGCATGGATTAATACAACAAAACCTAATGCTCTTACTTAGATCATTATCATTTCCTAATTCAAAAGTCTACAGAATCATAATCTAAGCTAAAGAGGGAAATACCATACTTTCTACAGAATCATAATCTAAGCTAAAGAGAGAAATACCATACTTTCTGTTGCTGTCACCTCATTGTTGCAGTAATTAATGAAGTTGCTCAGGTCCTGGTATAATCAAGTTAAAGAGGAAAACACCATCACTGATGTACACAAATAAAGAAAGAAAAACGACATATTCAAGAGTCTCCAATGCAGGCAGATTAAAATTTTACAGTTATATACAACGCTATAAGATTGAAATAGGTATTAACAAAAATTCTGATGCGCATAATTTATTAACAAAAGTAAACACGTATTACAACAATAAACAGTAAGAAATTCTATTAATTTTACACTTCTAAAAGAATACAGTAACTTGCATCAAAGTCCGTTTTTCAAGTAGATGACATGACAACTTAACCAAGATGCTGATCATCCTTATGAATCACTAAAACAGATTGAAATAGGTGATGACTGTAGTCTTTCACAAAGATCAAAACAACAAGATAATTTATACCCAAAGAAAAGAAGCAGAAAGAATGATCAATACTAGACAGGATCATCATGATTCTAACACACACAACCATTGACTGAAACAAAAACCCATGCTAGATATACAAAAAACAAGAACAAAAACTAAATGAAATACCATCTTGATAGGTTATTTAGACCCCTTAAACAACCAGATTGCGTAGCCTAGATTAATTAGCCAAGTTGTTACTTAGTCAAATTATGCAATTCTAGGTTAAAGCAATCATACAATCATATCAAAATAATAAAGCAGCGGAAAATAAATGAACACAAGATATGATCACCCAGGAAACCACACGGTAAAAACCTGGGGAGGATTTGACCCACCGATCCTCAAGGCATAACAGAATTCACTATGAAAGAATTGAAGTTCTTACAAAAGGACTACAAGCTCCCCGCTCGACTTCCTAATGCTACCCACCAGTACGAACTTCCTGACACGACCACGCGCAGGCTCCGAATCCACGGACTACTTCTTTCTTGAATTCTTCAATCAGCTACAAGCTCCCCGCTTGCTTTTCTTTTAAGTTCCAATGGTTGCAACTAAGTTGATCATCAAGATATTGACAACCCTAAGTTTATGTGAAGGAAAGCTCCTCGAAGATCTCACAAGAGATTCACACAAACAGCAAATATGAGCAACAAAGACTTAGAGAGGTTTGGGTACAAAACCCTAATAAAAGGAGGCACAAGAGGCACTCTAATCTCTCTCTCAAAAGTCTCAAAAACGTTCTAGGGTTTTCCTTATATATAGGAGTGTTTTACTTGAACCCCAAGACGTTTAAATAGAGTTTGGGCTGAACTGGAACTCTGCAGAAAAATAAATCTGTACGTGGTTCGATCGATCGAGTCTAATTTTCGATCGATCGAGCCTTACAGATTTAGTCCAATAAATCTGCAATCACTCGATTCCAGTTTTACAAATAAACATACTTTGAGCAAGCCTAAACAAGACTAAACATATTGTTTTGATCATGGTTTGCCAACACTACACATTAGAGTTCTAAATACATAAAATCCTAAATCTTTAGAACCTAACAATCTCCCCCTTTGGCAATCCGTGACAAAACACAAACTAACAGCTCAAAGTTTACAAAGTAAAAGCCCATTACAAAAATAATGCTCATAACAACAAATCCAACCTAACTACTATCCATCAGTTGCAAGTATAGACAGCAGCTCAATTGAATCAACCTGTATATTTCCTGAAACACTAAACAAAATGCATAAACGCATGTGTGACAGAAAAGAGTAAAACAACAGGTATAACATTCTTGTAAGATTCACACAACACAAAATAAAGACATATATGAATGAACAACTCATAAATATAAGTCAATAAGCAGTGAATCACAAAGCAACAAGAATCAATGAATATAACATGTATATCAATCAATAACTCCCCCTAACATGAATATCTGTGTATTTTCCACACATATCAACATGATTCCCATAAATCAATAATTTCTCCCCCTTTTTGTCACGTATTGACAAAGACAACTCATACAAAGAGTAAACAGTCAACATACGTAATAAAGGATAAGAGAAAATAGAGAATCAAGGGGAACACAAAACAATCCAATTCTATAGAAAATAGAGACAGCTCCCCCTATGAACAACACAGGTTAAAAAAAACTTTTCTCCCCCTATAAAAATAGGAAAAACAAAACAAGTTTTGGGAAAAACAGTTTTGGGGAAAAATAAAGGAGGGGGGGGGATCAGCAGCATCACCAACAGGATCAAAGTTAAAAACACATAATCCAAAGTTAAAAACTAAGGTGAGGATACACATGAAGAAAAAATATTCTCTCTTTCAATAAAATGCAAACATGGCATTAGGTGACCCATAAACAGTTGCATAAGTAGAGAAAATATTTGCACATTGATTATCCATCATATCTCATAAGAAAAATATTTTCTACAGTTCACACATAAGAAATAGCATATACTAGAATGTACAAAACTCAAAAATTAATCAATCAATTTTTAAATCAAGTTGAGTACCCAATGTAGCAAAGTGTATGCATGTTATGTGTGAAAACAATAAGAGATATGACTGCAAACTGCAAGATGGATACAAAAATCAATGTAATGCATGTGAATCCTAAACACAAATGATGCATGTACTAATGCATGTACTAATGCAGTGAGCAATTAAGTTCAATTGAGATTAAATTGACAAAATTGGTTTGAGCATAGAGTTTCTAACAAAAACCCCAAAAATTTGAAAACCACTTGTTGAATTTTTAAACAAATTGATGAATTGAGCATCACATAACACAACTCACAGAGTATAATGCTTAATTACATCCAAACAACAAGCCAATTTCATCAAATTCAACTCAATTTCACAAAAGCCCCGATTCGGATCAAGAACAAACCCTTTTTAAAAACCTGATTCGCGACTTTCGATTGATCGAAAAATACATTCGATCGATCGAATGAAACAGTCATTTTTAAAAAAATTAAAGCACTTTTTCGATCTATCGAAAATCAGAATGGATCGATCGAACTGGGCAGAGGCTCACAAAATTTTTGAGAAAAATCACAGTTTTGAAAAACACAAACCTAATTTTGAAAACAACTCCTCAAAGCATTAATCGACGAAAGCAAAATGCATGAGTATGAGATGGAATGCTTTTTCAAAAACCCAAATTTTAAACCCAATTTTCTCAAAAACAAGTTTCAATCATTCTCCCATTGAAATTTTCTTAAGCAACAAATATGTTCTGCACAAATCTCAAGATATTTTCAAATATTTCAAACTTGAAACACATTTTGCATTAAAATCAAGAAACTTTTAATCTTGGATGGCCACAACAAGATCACACACAATAAAATGTACCAAGTTTAACAAAGAGTAACTTGTGTAGTGTGTGCAACTAGCAAAAGCTTGAGATACATGTGAGGTGATATGTGAATAGCAATCAATCACAAAGTCTACACAATCCATCACATAGAATTCAAAAGAGACTATTACCTAAAGAGTTACATCCTATAACTCCCACATCTCCTAGAACAAAAGCTTGCAATCATGTAAGTTTCTTGTATTTTTGCCTTGTAGAATGTGAAATATATTATGTGAAATGGCATCATGCCTAATAGTACACACCGGTTTGAATTAAGTGAATTGGCATCAAGCCTAATAGTACACACCAGTTTTAAGTATTAAGCAATTAAGCCGAGGCATCACCTTATGTTCTTTTTGTGCATGTGTAACTAGTACACAAAATCTTATGATATGCACTAAGGTGTTCATGATTGGCTAGTGAACAGTGGTGAGATGGTTATTTATGCATTTCTCAAAAGGATCAAGTCCGACAGTCAAATAACATGTGACTTCAAGATTAAGACAAAGCGATAAACACCATAAACATCTTTCCCACACAACATGCACTACAAAACTTCAACTAGTAAAGTGCAATAAATAAGCTCATCAAAGCTAAACAAGGTACATAAACATGTTATGTAAAGATAATATGGCCAACCTTGATTATAAATCCAAGATATATATAATACAAAACACAAAAATCTTTTTGGTTTTAACAAACTTTATGACCAAAAACAAAAAGCACATATTATGCTAAATGAACAATGCAAAAGTAATGCATGATAGTGCAAAAACTAAGCTATAGAGGGTACACAAACAAGAAATATCAATTTCTTAATTAACCCTTGAGTACATGTACAAACTAGTACATACTCACACAAAATCAAAAAATAGCTTAGCACAAACTATTCAAGTTTCTCCACAATGTCAAGCATATTCTAAATCAAGAGAGAGATATTATAACTCATGTAATCCTCAAGAAAAATAAAATAAGACACAAAATAAAATATTTTTGTCTTTTTGAAATTTTTCAATGTTTTTGGATTTTTCTTTAAAACAAAACAATCAAAGAAAATAAAACAACCAAAAACTAAAACAAAACATGTCCACAATTAATTGAAAGAATTAAATCAAGGACAAGTTAGCAACACTCACCTTGGAGAATCTTTTCTCACCCATTTAGCACGAGTATTCGGCTTTGTAGGTGAAAATCCATGTGAAGCAGAGTGTATTTGAGAGATTACACCAATCTTCTGAGAAAGATTGAAATCCTGCAAATTCCTTTCACAAGCCAACAAGCTCAAATTTTTCAAAAGCATATGAAACAATTTATATGGACTTATGGCAGGAGAAATATCATCACATATCCTAGATTGACATACAGAATGCTTAAATTTCATTTTATGACAATTAGGACGAATGTGACCACGAACACCACAAAAGTGGCAAACAGGAACAAATTTAGGAACATCAGTATTCCTAACAGCAAATCTAGTCTCAGATTTTGATTTTTGCCTCAACAAAGAACAATTTGGTCTAATATGACCAACAACACCACAATGGTGACAAGTAGGCACAAAAACAGATTTATTATGTTCTCTAACAGTAGGTTTAGACTTAGGTGTAGAAACTTCAGCGTCTACATCAGAACTTTTACCTTTGTCTAACCTAGCAAAATAAGCCTTTTCTTTATTATTCCTCTTGAAAGGAGGGATATAAACTTTTTCAGTTTTAGGCTTAAGAGAAACAGAAACACTTCTGTTATCATCAGCAAGTTTGGTATTAGACAAATTTTCCAATTTAGCTTCAGCCTCAGCTAACTTTTGTTCCAAACTTTTCATCTTCTCATCTTGAGAGGAAATTTGATTTCTCAAAAAATCATTCTTTTTATTAGACTCATCTAATCTAACAAGCAATTCCTCTTTTTCAAGATTAGTCAATTTTAACTCTTCTTTGAATTTCTTAGCAATTTTCAAAGATTTAGATAATTCCTTACGAAGAGTTTCAAAAGCATCAAAAAAATCAGCAGAAACAATAGTGTCCTTTTTATTCAAAACATCACAGGCATCAATAAAATCAGCAGAAGCATGAGTAGAAACATGATCAGAAAGACACTTCAAATTATCCATGACAACAGGGGTCAAGGATCAGCTCTTAGATCAAAAGATCTAAAACAAACAAAGAGCTACCCGCTCTGATACCACTTGATAGGTTATTTAGACCCCTTAAACAACCAGATTGCGTAACCTAGATTAATTAGCCAAGTTGTTACTTAGTCAAATTATGCAATTCTAGGTTAAAGCAATCATACAATCATATCAAAATAATAAAGCAGCGGAATATAAATGAACACAAGATATGATGACCCAGGAAACCACACGGTAAAAACCTGGGGAGGATTTGACCCACCGATCCTCAAGGCAAACCAGAATTCACTATGAAAGAATTGAAGTTCTTACAGAAGGACTACAAGCTCCCCGCTCGACTTCCTAATGCTACCCACCAGTACGAACTTCCTGACACGACCACGCGCAGGCTCCGAATCCACGGACTACTTCTTTCTTGAATTCTTCAATCAGCTACAAGCTCCCCGCTTGCTTTTCTTTTAAGTTCCAATGGTTGCAACTAAGTTGATCATCAAGAGATTGACAACCCTAAGTTTATGTGAAGGAAAGCTCCTCAAAGATCTCACAAGAGATTCACACAAACAGCAAATATGAGCAACAAAGACTTAGAGAGGTTTGGGTACAAAACCCTAAAAATAAAAGGAGGCACAAGAGGCACTCTAATCTCTCTCTCAAAAGTCCCAAAAACGTTCTAGGGTTTTCCTTATATATAGGAGTGTTTTACTTGAACCCCAAGACGTTTAAATAGAGTTTGGGCTGAACTGGAACTCTGCAGAAAAATAAATCTGTACGTGGTTCGATCGATCGAGTCTAATTTTCGATCGATCGAGACTTACAGATTTAGTCCAATAAATCTGCAATCACTCGATTCCAGTTTTACAAATAAACATACTTTGAGCAAGCCTAAACAAGACTAAACATATTGTTTTGATCATGGTTTGCCAACAATACAAGTTAGAGTTCTAAATACATAAAATCCTAAATCTTTAGAACCTAACACATCTAATTCCTATTCTCTTTAAAACTCTCTTTCCAATTCTTATTTCCCTACCGTTCTTGGAAGAAGAAAAAGAACAAGAACAGAAACAAGAAGAACAGAAATACCTTGATTTGGAAGAGGAATAAGAAGATTGTGACAACTTCGGCAAGTGTGATCTGCGATGCCAGCAAAGGTCCCTCACGCGAGTCACTCACGGCCTGTGTGTTCAGTGTCAATGTGCACCTCTTGGCAGTGCAGTTCAACCAAAGTCTGTCTTGTGAAGGCAGTACCACACGTTGGGCAGTCAAAGCAACTTGTCTTGTGATTATTATGATTGTTCATGGCTTTGACACTATCGGTTTTCTTGGGACAGATAAAGCAAAAGTTGAATCGGCGGTCATGATTCATGGGTGCATTTCGCTGGCGACGTCAGGCATGATTGAATTCCTCTGAGTTTTCAAAGCTAAAACAGAAAACAATGTCCAGTGCAGTACCTCTAAAATGAAAAACAATAAGAACGAAATGATAGAAGTAGTAATGTATATGGCGGGAAAGGAAAGAATAAGGCTAACAGAGAGCATAACAACAATTAGTTAGTTACTCTTGTAATATATATATACATCAACAGTAACATTTTGGTTTGTTCAATCATTGCAGAATCACAAAACTCACCGTTTGACACTTTTGTTTTGTTTTGGTTTTTTTTTTTTTTTGGTCTGTTTAAATGCCCAGATTTGCTTTGAAACTTTGACTTTGCCTTTTATTTATCATAGTATTTTTTTAATTTTAAAATAATAAAATATAGACTCAACAAATTGTCACAATATTTTCTCAATTTTTTAAGTATTAGTTCCTCATAGGTTAAAATAAAATAATAAAAATATCATAAGAGCAAAACTCTTTATGGTATAAAAATAAATAAATAAATAAATAAACTAACCAAAAAATTTTGGGTTGAACTAAAATCCTATTTAAAGAGAGAAAGTTAAGTGGTTAACAAAAGACTTTGGAAGAAATTAGTATTTAAAAATTCCATGGAGGCTGGGTTGTCCTCCTTAGTGAATGAGGTTGGAGTAGCCCAAAACTTTTCACCCAAGTCCATTAGTATATCGGCCTGGACTCTTTCTTTACACCAGGAGACCCAGAGTCAGTAGGTGGCTGGGAGACTCTCTCTCTCTCTCTCTCTTCCTTCAGCAAATTACTTCTCTTTTTTCTTTTATTGATTTTAGTTAGTGGGTAATTTACTTATGCAATATTCTTCAAATTAATTTTTTTTTTTTTTTTTTCTTTTTGGATCATATCAATGTTAATTTTTTATTTATCTTACAAATATTCAGGTCTAAAAAAAAAAAAAAAAATTCATGTCTGCTTGTCCATGACTCCGTGCATATGCATAGGTCATGAAGCCTTTGAAACTAAAAATTCTCTTTAAAACTTAAATTCCTTTATGATTTGTTATTTAGTATATTAAATGTTGTCACTAATAATAATAATATACTTTAGAATAAATATTCTTTTTTAAATAATTTATTATTATATCAGTTTTGTAGAACAGTCACTTAAACATATTGTTATATTTTCAATTAACCATAAATATTACTATTTTTTTTTTTTTTGAGAAAGATAAATATTACTAATTTAATCCTACTGTTTAAACTCTTTTTACGACTTTATAAAGCAAGTGTAAGGGTATTTGAACTTCTCAAAATCAGACATAAAGATGGAGAGCCCTGATAAAGGGAAAAATTCTCAAATACTCTTGAAGCATAGTGAAATAATGCTCGCTCTTATCTCATTCATGGTAGACCCTGCCAAAAGTGTAATAAGTGAACCCTATTATAAATGTGAGATAAGGAAATAACATTTATTGTACTCCGACAATATTTAAGAATTACTTATCTTAAAATTGTATAGATTTATTATGTTAAATTAAGAGCCATGATATTTCTCCAAAAAAAAAATTAATAGCCATGATAATTTTTAATTGTACAAGGTATAATTTTAAAATAACTGAAATTTTTTTGAGTTTTTTTCAAATTTTATTTTTGGAATTGAAATGAATAATAATTCAGAGAAAAGATTAATAAAAAAATTTGGATGAAGGTAGTATCTAATTAAAAAGAAAGAAAAAATTGCATTAAGTATGGAGGCTGGGCCGTCCCCCTTGGTAAAGTTGTAGAAGGCCCAAGCGTTGCAGCTCTATTAAGAGACCCAGACCCAATGTCAATTCTGGCATTAGTGCTTCATAGTTTGATAAATCCTAAGAAAATTTAGTTTGTCTTTGAGTTGTGACATGGTGTTCATGTTTCTTGCTTTTTGAGTTGAGATAACCTTATGCAATAGCTCTTAATCACTGAGATTAAAATTTGTAAAAAAAAAAAAAAAAATTAGTCTTACTCATTGAATAAATCATTTTTTTTTTTAATTTAAAAAGTGAAAATTGTAAAAAAAAAAAAAAAAAAAAAAAAATTATTGTGAGTAAAGATGGTCCTACAAAATACCTACTTTTTAATTAGGTCCTACAAAATCTAACAAGTGATTTACACACGTGAAAAAGAACTAAAATGTGAATACATGTACTCCTACATCTCTACCTAATCTAACCAAGAAAAACAAGAATCTTTTTTTTTTTTTTTTGAGAATCTAAGAATCCTTATTCTACTAGAACAAGGTATATAATAATGGCAGTATATAATATGAGCTATAGTTCAAGATTGAGTCAATAGTGTTTTGAAAGAAACCCTAATCCTCTTAATAATTCTCTCTCTCTCTCTCTCTCTCTCTCTCTCTCTCTCTCTCTCTCTCTCAACAAATTACTTTTCTTCCCTTTAATTATTGTATGATTTATTATTTAGTATATTACATTTTGCTACTAATAATATTAAAAAAAAAAAATTTGCTATGATTTACTAAAGTTTTAGATTGACAAACTCTAAAATCTTGTTTGTTTATTATTGTTTTTCAGTCTCTTACAACATAACATCATGTCTAGGTCATGGCAGAGTGTCTATTCAATGGAAAACCCTCCGTTATCTCCTACGTGCCCTTGGCTTCTCCTTGCAGAAGAAAAGGAACAAAAAAGTCATACAACTTATTTGATGATGAATTTTACAACTTCAAGTTGCCTGAGCTTGCTGGAAAAAAAATGCATTGGAACATCTTTTGGATGGTTGCTCAGTGTAGGCACCGATTTCCAGATGAATCTCTTTCATCCATTGTCTAAACCCCAGTTAAGTCTTCCGCCTCATCCATATGTTTGGGAAGGTTATAATCGCAATTTTGAACTCGATCCTATTGATTACAGTGATATCTTTCTTTACAAGTGTGTTTTATCAAGGAATCCGTGGAACTCAGTAACTCATGAATATGATCGTGATTGCATAATCATGGTTATCAATACTAATTATAAAACATTGGCCTTCACTAGACCGGGATTTAAAGCTTGGATTGATATAAAATGTGATTCTCGAAATTTTTATGACATTACATTCTACAAGGACAAATTTTATGCCGTAAACAATCATGGCAACGTTTTTGTTTGTCACATTGAAGATGATATTGCATTCGCTGAACGTATTGCAATCTACAAGGAAATTGAGGATTATATCCACAAGTATCTTGTTGAATCATCGAGGGATCTTTTGTTGGTTTCACACATACAAGGCGGCACTCATTATCAGGACAATGAATTCATTAATGATGACTCTGAAGATGAAGATGAGTCTGAAGATAAAAATCCTTATGTGACACTTGGGTTCACAGTTCTAAAATTAGAATGTTCTACTGAAGTGAAAATCAAAAATGAATACGAATGGGTGAATGTTGACAGCTTGGGTGATCAAGCATTGTTTGTGGGTGGCAATTCATCAGTGTCTATGTCTGCATCAAGCTTCAATGGATGCAAAGCTAATTGTATCTATTTTACAGATGACAATTTTGAGTTCTTGCTACCTTAAATGGTGGAGGATATGGCATGGGTGTATTTAGCATGGAAGATGGAAACATTAAGCAGCATTACCGAGGGGAATCCCTCTCTTACTTTGCTCCTCCAGTCTGGTACATTTAACTTCCACATATGCACTACATATGTTGATTTAAATAATTGAAGCTAGTGAATGTGTGTAAAAGACTCGCCTTTGTTTTTCAGTCTCTTATTAATTGGTCTATTGAATAATACTGTTTTTTCTTTTTAATATTTAATTGCTATAATTTATAAGTTCTCTACGTTTATTTGTTTTCATGATATGGTGCCACACTTATGTTTTTCATTGATATTGATGTAGAAGGCATTAGTCCTTAATTTTATTCACTACCTTACTCTAGGACTTAAATTGTTCATATTTCGGATGTCAAATGCATCTGAAAGGCTTTTGATGTTATATAGAGGGACAACCAAATAAGTGAAAGGTGAAAATAAAAATATCATGTGATTAGTAACAATTAATATTATCAATTATTCAAAAAAAAAATGTAGATGATCAAAAGAAATAAACTTTCAGTAATACATACCCAACTAAAAAGACAAGTAAATAGCTGTGATGTGGGGAACAACGTAACCATTTAATAGTTTGGAAAAATATATCTTCCTTGAGTAGCAAAAATGTATGGATAAAAGGAAAGTAGTGTAGACTTTTAATTCTACCAGTAGCTTTCCTTTGTAAAATCATAACCATTGATCACCTCGCCCAATTAGATATTGAAGACCTATAATTACTAATTAGGTAATTTGATAAGTGCACCTTCAATTGACATAAAAAGATTAAGAACATCAAAACCCCCAGATTTGGCTTAAGTCCTTAATTAAATGTTTATAATTATTTGATTAAGCCCAAATCTATAATGTCTTTACCCAATTGGTGTTTGAAAAAAATTAGATGTCCTAATTATACATTATTCCATCCAATTTAGTTAAACCCTAACCAGATTGGAAAAACCTAATTTTCACAATAATCCAATTACTATAAAAAAAAAAAAAAAAAAAAACACCTATTTTATTGAATCACCTTGCTCTAGCCAAATTCTAGCGAAATTAGGAGTTTAAATCTTTAGTTGGTACCCTTAATTACATTTGTCAATAAAATTTAATAAATTGATAGCCAAAATACAAAATCCCGAATTTAGGCATAAAACCTAATCATAATATGCAAGATCTTTAATAATATGTCAACGAGCCTTTTTTTTTTAATCAATGGGTGGTTGAAATGTTCAATTTGGGTTCTCAATTTCATGCTTTATTTGTTAATTGAGGGAAATTATAAATAGAATATAGAAATCCCAAAATCATGCCCTCAACCTATCCCTAAATTTAAGCTTTATATAATTCTATCCAAATCAAAATGAAAGAATAGGCTTGATTATTTATTGGTGAGTGTTTGATTGCATGAAATATGCAAAGGATCCAAACAGGGTAATAATAATAATAATAATAATAATAATAATAATAAATAAATAAATAAATAAATAAATAATCTTTTTAGGTTTTTTGAAATTAATATGCGGGAGAGCAAGGGAAGTCTAGGTTAAAGGCAAGGGAGGCCAACCAAACCACGCAAGTTCTTGATTTTGTTCTAAGAAGACCTCATTTTCATAGTATTTTGATTGTTAAATAATTTTTTCTAGTGAAAATTCACTTTTGTTTTTGTTGACTCTTCGACAATGACACTCTTAAGTGGTAGAAAGGATTTTAGAATTTCTTACAAGCAAGTAGGATTATGAGTTTATATATCTGTTAGGATATGCCTAGGGTTAGGTAGGGGAATATAATCAATATATCAAGAAATATAATTATATTACATTTGAAAATCTAAACTCAAAATTATTTATTTTGTTCTAGATCTTTTTTTATGTGTATATTAGCAAGTATCCAACTTTTATTCAAGTACAATTCTTGTGGTGATATTTTAAAATAACCCAAAAAAAGGTTTGAACTCAAATCCTAATTTTGGAATTAAAATTAATAAATACTCTAATAAAAAAGTTAACAAAAAATTTTAATGAAACTCATATTTTATTAGGAAAAAAAAAAGAAAAAAAAAAGGAAGTGCACGAAGGATTGGTGTAGGCCCAAGCTTTGAAGCAATGTCAATGTTGGCGATCTTGCAACCACGTTTAATGCTGGGCTTAGTTTGTTAAATTTTAGAAAAATTATTAATAAAGTTTAGTTACAAAATTTGTTGTAGTTTTAGATTACAACTTTACTCAATATCTTTTTATCGGAGATGAATTTTGACAATTCTACCGTTGGATTACATCTTCTTCTTATATCCTTCATGCTTGCAAAATTCAAGAAAATTAGAGATCAATAGCTCTGTCATCAATAAATTTTTTAAATTGCAAGTTTTGTAATTTAAATTTTTGCATAAAATATAAACTTATAGATCACGTAGTAAATAATATTCAGTAGACACAAAATTTGACGTGTTTTAAGAGTGTAAAAAGCATATAATTCAATTGTTAGATTTTCGAAATATGTAGTAATATTTATTTTATTAAGTGAGTTTGTAGTCTTAAGTTACAATTAATTTTGTAACTAAACTTGATCCAAAAATTATTATGTACTTTTGGTAGCTTATATAATTAATCTGATTTATATCTGTATCTATATCTATGTATATATTTATAGTCAAAGTTGAGAGAAAATCTAATTTAAATTTTAAATTGGATAGCAAATTTTGCACCATATGTCCTATTTAAAATTTTGTACATACGTTAACACCTAACACGAAAGTTAAGAAAACCACAATAATCATGCTCATTCACCTAAGCAAGATCATTTAACCTGTGCACTACAAAATCCCATTCATTGTTCGTATAAACGTAAAGTGTACAACCTTTAAGAAACATTTGGTATCATTAATAAAAAATAAAAAATAAAAACCTTCCTACACCTTCACCCCTTAAAACTCACAATATTTCGCTCTCACATGGATCTTCACATTTTGCTTTCAACTATCTCTCAAATGTATAATCTTTGCTTAACAAAACAAAGCACACACTCTCAAGAAAAGGTGAATAAGAGTTTTCCTTTCTTTTTGTGAAATTTTGTTCTTGAATTTTATATTTATATAGCAATTTTTCTATGATTACTGTTGCATTTATTGCTGGTCATATTGTAAGCATTCGAGCTTTGTTCATGCGCATAGAAAACTTGTGTTAGTAATCAGTTTGATTATTACTTTCGGTAAATTTGTCCGGCAAATTGATATCTGGTGTGTTATCTATTGTTGTTGCAGCTATGATTAGTGTTTTTGTTTGATATTTTAACTTATGAGCTAATATGTGCTATGTCTGCTACATTGTTTTATGAATTAAAGCAAAGAAAATTGATTTCATGCTTTTTTAGTAGTGTGCAACTTCTCTTTATGTTATTCCATAACCCAGAAAGGCCGAAAGCAAAAGTAATTTAAATACAAAATAGAAAAGGAATAAATAAATAAAACCAGAACAATGTATAGTGATCTGTGATTTCCACTAACCAAGCAAAAGGGTCTACTTTTTTTTTCTCAATATATTTAATCATGTTTTTAATTTAGATTGTATATGTTTAAAAGAAACAGACTTTCTTGAAAGAGAGGCCAAACCTTCAGTAATACATAATCCACTAAAAAGACAAGTATAAATAACAGCAATGTAGGGAACAAAGTAATCGTTTAACAGTTTGGAAAAATATATCTTAAGTAGTAAAAAAAGTATAGGTAAAGGGAATTGTAGTGTAGACTTCTAAAGTTCTAATTCTACCCGTAGCTTTCCTTTGTAAAATCATAATCATTGATCACCTTGCCCAATTAGATATTGAAGACCTATAAATTACAAATTAGGCATCTTAATTTGATAAGTGCACCTTCAATTGACATAAACAGATTAAGAATGTCAAAAACCCCAAAAGTTGCATGAGTCCTAAACTTTAATAATTCTTTGATTATCCCCAAATTTATAATGTCTTTACCTAGTTGATGTTTTATTTTTTATTATTAAAAAAAAAACCTAACTAGATGTCCTAATTATACTTTATTCCATCCAATTTGGTTAAACCCTAACCGAATTGAAAAAACCTAATTTTCACAACTCCAATTATTTATAAAAAAAAATAAAAATAAAATAAAAAAAACCCTTCTTTTATTGAATCAATTTACTCTAGTCAATTTCTAACCAAATTAGGAGTATAAATCTTTAGTTGGTACCCTTAATTACATTTGTGAGCAATAAATTTTAATAATTGATAGTCAAAATACAAAATCCCCGATTTAGGTATAAACCTAATCCTAATATGCAAGATCTTAATAATATGTCAAGGAGCCATTTTTATTTATTTATTTTTGGGTAGTTCAAATGTTCAATTTGGGTCCTTAATTTCTTGATTTATTTGCTAGTTGAGGGAAATTATAAATAGAATATAAAAATCCCAAAATATGCCTCAAACCTATCCCAAAATTTAGGGTGTGTATAATTCCATCCAAAGCAAAAGGAAAAAATAGGCTTGATTATCTACGGGTGAGCGTTTGATTACATGAAATATGCAAAGGATCCAAACTATGTTTTTTAAATTAAGAAAAAAAAACTTTTTGATTTCTATTAAGGTTTGTCGCAATTAATACAAGTGATAGCAAACTAAACCGTGCAAGTTATTGTTGATTTGAATTTGTGGTAAATTGCTACTGGTTTTAATTTGAATACAACATTTATTTAAGATTTAGCTAGTAGTCGCCTAATATTAAAAATTTATTGTGAAAATATTATGGTAGCTTTCTCAATTTTAATTTCTTATTCAATTCTTCATTTAATTTTTCCCTTACCTCTTTATTTTTTAATTTTATTTTTTATCCAATACGCTTCTTCTCCTTTTTTTTTTTTTTTCTTCCCAATTTTAATTTCTTATTTTTTATTTTGTTTTTCCCTTATCGCTTTATTCTTTATTTTATTTTTCATCCAATATGTTTCTTCTTTTCTTAATTTTTTTTCCCCTCTTATTTTCTCCCCCACACGCGTATTATTACTCCTCTCTAATCTCTATCTTCGTCTTCTTTTTTTTTTTTTTTCCTACCACTTCGTTAGCTCTCTCTCTCACTCTCTCACAGACTCTGTTTTTGAGGGTTTTGAAATGAAACCCTAGTGCCACGCTTTCTCTTATGAGTGCTGCGCTTTCTCTCTCTCTCAACAGTGCTCGCTCTCTTCATCAATTAGCAAAAGGGTCTGCCCTCCAAACCAAAACAAAGTCCTAGGTAAGTTTCTGTGTTTTTCCATCAGCAAATTGCTTTTTTTTTTTTTCTTTTTTTTTTGGCTGGTGGGTATTTTACCTATACAATATTCTTCAAATTATTATTTTTTTTTTCTCTTTTTGGTTTTTTTAGTTTTTTTGGTTTTTTTTTTTTTTTGGTTGTTCTCTGCCAGAGAAGTTGCTCTGTTTTTATGAGTGTGTGTAGACTTGGTATGAAATTGCTAAATACAAACATGATTTATTATTTAGTACATGTTGCCGTTTGCCACTAATAATAATGTTCTTTATAATCTTCTTTTTTTTTTTTTTTTTTTTTTTTGGTGATGGCGCACTGAAATTTTAAATTGACTTGTTTTTTCAGTCTCACACCATTAAGTATCATGTCTGAGTGGGCTGATCTTCCGGATCTTATTCTCTCTGAAATAACGCGTTGTATATCTGTCTATGATGATTTTGTCAACTTTGGTGCCGTCTGCAAGGCATGGCAGCGTGTCAATTCAATGATAAAGCTTCCACTATCTCCTAGGTGCCCTTGGCTTCTGCTTGCAGAAGAAAAGGAACAAAAAAATCATACACGTATTTTTCAATGTATTCGACAGTAAAGTTTACAACTTCAAGTTGCCTGAACTTGCTGGAAGAATATGCATTGGAACATCTTTTGGATGGTTTCTCAGTGTAGGCATTGATTTCCAGATGAATCTCTTTCATCCATTGTCTAAACACCAGTTAAGTCTTCCCCCTCATCCATATGTTTGGGACAGTTATCGCAGTTTTGATTCTTTTGAACTCATCCCTTTAGATTACCGTGATGTCTTTCTTTACAATTGTGTTTTGTCGAGGAATCCATGGAACTCTGTAACTCATGAATATGATCGTGATTGCATAATCATGGTTATCTATACTAATTTTAAAACACTGGCTTTCACTAGACTGGGATATAAAGCTTGGATTGATATAAAATGTGATTCTCGATGTTTTTATGACATTGCACTCTACAAGGTAAAATTTTATGCAGTAAACAATCATGGTAATGTTTTTGTTTGTCACATTGATGGTGATATTGTGTTCACTGAATGTGTTACATTCTGCAAGGAACCTGAGGATTGTATCCAAAAGTATCTTGTTGAATCATCGGGAGATCTTTTGTTGGTTTCACGCATACAAGGTGCTCCTGTTTATGATACCGATGAATTCATTAATGATGACTTTGAAGATGATATTGAGGATGTGAACGTTCATGAAGATGAATTCGAACAAGAACAAGAACAATTACGAGAACTAGGACAAGAAATTCAAGGACGGACCCACATTGAGCCCAAAGGGGGCCCGGGCCCCTCGTGGGCCCAAAAAAAAAAAAATTCTGAGCAGGTAAAATTTTTAAAAAACAAAATAAAAAGGGCTTGGGCCCCCTTAGTTTTTAGCTCGGGCCCCCTCCCAAAAATCATGAACCCCCCAGCCCATCATCTAGCCAGTCTAGGAGCCCATGACCCATGTAAATCTATTAAAAAAAAAAAAAACACACTCAGCTCTCAGCAGTCCAAAACCAAATAGAGAAAGCAAAAAAACGAAGGAAAAAAAAGAAAAAAAAAAGAAAGGAAAGTGAGAGGCGAGACAGAGGATAGAGAGGCGAGACAGAGAGTGAGAGAGACCCACTTAGTGCACTCACCCACGCCGACGACGCAGCCGCCCACGCCCACGCCTTGTCGCTGTGAGTCCGTGACGCCGTGACACTTGCGAGACAGAGAGACCCATTTGCCGGCGAGACCGACGCGAGACCCATTTGCAGCCACCGCCGGTTGCTCGATCTGCCCAGCCTAGTTTCATAACTTCAGCCTTCACAGTTCACAAGTATTTACTCTTATCTTTTCCTTCAAAACCTAATAAAATGTTTGTGATCTGAGAATCTGAGATTCACAGAAACTGTGCTTGTGCCTTGTGGACTTGTGGTGTTTCATGTTTGTATTTTTACTGATGAGTGATGAACTAAACTGATGTTGGTGATTGTGAATTGAATTTGTACTACTTGTGGTGTGTTTTTTTTTTTTTTTTTTTTTTTTTTTTGTCTTTTTGGCTTTGTGACTCTGTCACTCTGTGTTTATGACTCTCTCTCTTGTTTATATAGATAAGAGAGAGAGAGAGAGAGAGAGAGAGAGAGAGAGAGAGAGAGAGAGAGAGAGTAGAGATTGTAGAGATTAGTTTTTTCTTTGTTGACTGGAAGTTGGGCATAATAGGGACAAACAAGTGGAGTTGAGCAACGGGCAAGTGACAAAAAAAAAAAAAAAAAAAAAAAGGGTATAGTTAATAAAAGTTTTTGTTAGTAGTGCAGGGAATAAATTTATAGAGTCATTAGTGGGATTCATTAGGTTAGTGGGTCAGTGTCAAAAAGATGGAGACAACCCAAAGACAAATAAAGGCAGACCAAACACAAAAAGAAAAAAAACAAATCATATATTATAAAAAATGGTCACCCAAATTTAAGAAAATAACGGTGATTCTTATATGATTCTTATTTTATTTGTAGATTATGAAAAAATCAACTACAATGCTTGATTTTTTTCAAAAGAAAAGGTTCAAATTCTTCCGAAGTCAATGTGGGATTGCCAATAACTAATGTTGCTATTCCAATTCTAGAAAATGTGGAAGCTCCAATTCTAGAAAATGTGCATTTCCCAATTCCGGAAAATGTCGATGTTCCAATCTCTCAAACACAATTTCAAAGAGTTGATCTTGATTCTTTGGATTATGATCCCGGAACACACAAACAAATTTTTTTTTTTCGCTTATCTCCAGGCGCCCCCAACTTAAAATCCTAGGTCCATCCCTGACAAGAATACATCTATGAAATTCCATATGTGACAACTAGGTTCAAAGTTTTAAAATTAGAATGTTCTACTGAAGTGAAAAGCAAAAATGAATATGATTGGGTGAATGTTGACAGCTTGGGTGATCAAGCATTGTTTGTAGGTGACAATTCATCAATGTCTTTGTCTGCATCAAGCTTCGATGGATGCAAAGCTAATTGTATCTATTTTACAGATGACAATGTTGACTACTATCTTAATAGCTTAAATGGTGGAGGGTACGATATGGGTGTATTTAGCATGGAAGATGAAACAATTAAGCAACATTATGAAGGCAAATCCCTCTCTTCCTTTGCTCCTCCAGTCTGGTACATTTAACTTACATATGACATATGCATTGCATTTGTTGATTTAAATAATTGAAGCTAGTGAATGTGTGTAAAAGACCTGCCTTTGTTTATCGGTCTTTGATTAATTGGTTTATTGAATAATAATACAGTTTTTTTCTTTTTAATATTTAATTGCTATAATTTATAAGTTCTGTTAATTTTTTTTTTTTTTTTCATGATATAATGCCAGACTTATGTTTTTCAGTTATATGATGAACAATGGAACTTATCGTCCTTATTTTTGTCTATTGATGAAGAAGGCTTTAGTCCTTAACTTTATTCACTAACTTACTCTAGGACATAGAGCGTGCATATTCCGAATCTCAAATGCATGAGAAAAGCTTTTGATGTTATATAGAGACAACAAAATAAGTGTATGGTGAAAATAAAAATCCAAACTACAATATTGGTCCCTTAAGTTTACTCTGTGTGCACAATTGATCCCTCAAGTTTGAAGCAAGCACAATTGATCGCTCAAGTTTTAAAATTGAGTTGTATTAGTCTTCTTACTAACTACCATTAATAGTGTTACTTACGTGGCTAATAGAACAATGACTTGGCCTTTTTTTTAATGGCGTGACATGTTTTTAATTAAAAAATTACAAAATAAATTTACACAAACAATATTTACAACCTGTTACCATATTAAAAAAATATTTTCTACCGATTGTACAAAGCACTGACCCGTTGCTAGTGGAAATCCAAGCCCTAACTGTCGCCGGCTACAGCCTAATCTCTAGTTGCCGCAGGTGGCAGCCCAAAACCTAACCACCGCCAGCTCCTTATTTCTTCAAGTTTGATAGGCTTGGTGTTCGGTGTTCATGTGCCAACAATTATGGTCTCTCATTGGATCAAGAAAGAAACTGGTAAGCTCAAATTTTCATGCTTTAACCTTTGTTTAGTTTTTCAATCCAGTTAACAGGCTAGAAACGCGAGAGGAGCTATAGTAGCTACATGACATGAAACCGAGTCATTCTTTCTAGAATACTTGCTGGCATGCGAGACGAGACTGGAACCAAGGCCAAGGGCAGGAACTCTACCAACAGGAACCCTATCATCAACCAATAGGCCAGAAGCAAGGATTCCGGAAAGTGAAATTCGATATTGCAAGTGCACAAGTCGACGCTCCTGATATGAAAGTGAAAGTGGAGTGAAAGCCGGCTCTAAGCAGGATCCAAAGACGTTCAAATCCAGTTCCAAAAAGACTTTTTGTGTTGAACCGTTGACGTTAGAAATGCTTTGAGATACATAGAATTGTGTTTGGTATTGAATTGCCTTTGAAATATATTATATTATAGAATGCTAGTTTTTATTGTTGGTAAGGTTCGAATTCTATTTTGTTATTGCTGAGATTAAGTTGGATTAGGTGGTTCTTAATTTTCCAAATGCTTGTCTTCTGTACATATTTGAGTATTTGAGTTGGAGCCACATTTATTTTACAAGGTGGAAATTGATTATTTATTACCACCAGAAAGGGGAGGTTAATAATGATTTGGTTGTTATAGTGCTTTGGTTACTACCTAATGCCTTGGTCCATATTTTCGCCTGAGTGTTTGAAGCTTCAAACTTGAGTTTACATGTTTTGTAGTCTCACTCTCACTTTTTATTGTACTGATCTACGTCTGTTTTCACAGTGATAAGTGGCCCAAAAGGGCCTGCTCCAAACTGAGTTTGAGCACTCAATCCCTGCCACCATTAAGATGTTCAACCTCTCCTCTAACTTCTTGGCTCACAGGGATGCATGGGTTGGGACATTTGAGCAGGTTATTGGGGAATTAACTTCTTCTAGAACTGATTGCCCAGGTATCCATCCTACTATTTTAGGCTCATTATAACATTTTGAGATTAATTTCTATGCACTAAAACTTAACTACGGTTCCTTAGTTGCTTTAGGTGTTACAGCTTAGGTTCCCAGGCTACATTCAACCATGTAGCTGTATTGGGAGATAAGCTACATGGCTAAATTTAAGATAACAATGTTTGAACGGCATTACTCAATGCAGCCATAAAATTGAATTTAATTGAGGGACCTAATTAATGCAACTAGGGAATTGTACTTGTGTTCTTTTTTATTTTAAATGTTTCAAGCTATTTCTAGAAGAAATCTTAGCTAGTGTATTATGCATTTATCACAGAGATCCTACCAGATGTGACACCATTAAGAACCACAGAAGCAAAGGAAGACAGTGGGCTATCAGAGTTTCAGGGTGAGGTAGTTCAACTAGCAGCTATTCTTAATGGTGACCACTTCTTGAGCAGCTTCCCAGATGAAATGAGCAAGAAGATGAATGTGAAAGAAGCTCATGAGTATGTGAGGGGTGCTGTTTTAAGGTTCATAAGAGCCAGCAAAGAAGCCATCAAGTTAGGTGCAGATTAGTCTGCCATTGTAGACATGAGATCCTGCCTCACTACCAGATCCTCAATTCATAATTAATCAATTGGAGTCCTCCTCATCAAACTTTTGGATGCAATCATTTGAATGTTTAATATAAGAAAAATGACGAACTTTGTAGAAATCTCAGATTGCTTACTACCACCCAATTGAACCTCCAACCTACAGCACAAGTCTTCCGCTGCCCATTAAGCTAAATCATGCATGAGGTCATGCATGACAACGAGTGATTTATTACTACTTGAAATCTCCAGTAATAATCCAAGGAATGATGGGGAACGTAAATGGCAGCCCACTTTGAAGACCTTGCTTAATGCTCAAGCCTTAATTTGGGATGTTTCGGATGATGGGGCGCTCTCGTGGGACCTTGCTTAGTTTTATTTTATTATTTAGTTGCTGCTGGATCAATTTTAATTAAGTTTTATTAGAATAAGGGCAATTTAGTAATTTTCAGAAGTCTAGAATGGGATGTCCTTGGCCGTACCAAAGGCCCATGAGTCTTATTTTATGTTTGGGATAATTACAATTTACCCACTTGCGGTTTGACCCGATTTCTATGTGCCTACCCGTGGTTCAAATTTTGACACTTTGCCCACCTGTGCTTCTGACCGTTAGCCCTCCGTAACCCACCTCTCCACTCTCCGTTACTCTAACACAGAAAATGTAAAAAATAAAACCATAAACGGATCAAAACACACCTCACACGAAGAACATGGACAAACATGAAGAACATACACAAACATGAGAAAAAATAAAACTTAAAAAACTCGTTAGAGTACTAAAATAATTTTAGTCAAATTGAAATGGGGAAATTTTCATTTTAAATATTGTTTTAAAGCGTTTATTTGCCAAAGGAAAAAGAAAAAAGAAAAAAAAAAGGACGTTTCTTTCTGAGACTCACACAACAAAGAACAAACTGGGCAAAATCAGTGTCTTTGAAGCACAGAAGATCAGGGCCCACTGAGAAATCTCTGCAAGCAACGAAACCCCAAATGCTCAGCACAAAACCTCTCCATCTCATCACCTCCTCTTTCTCTACAAACCTCTTCCTCCATTTTCGCAACGACGTCGTCCCAGCTCCTCACGAACCCGTATTCATAACAGTCGTCGTCGTAAACCGTCTTTGCCTTCGAAACGACGTCGAGTATTTCCTGCAATGCCACGATCCGACGGCTCACCTTCCTCCTCGCCTCCCTCACCATCGGATTAACTCCGGGCACAGAGTCCAGCTTCAGTAGCAGACCCATCAGCGCCTCGTTCATCCTCATCGTGGGTCTGAGTATGTAAAATTTTTGCTTCGTGGGTCTGAGTTTGTGAAATTTTTTCGTTCATCATGGGGGTCTGGGTCTGTGAAATTTTTTCTTGGTGGTTTAGCAGTTGTGGGTTAGAGTTTGTGACTTGTTTGTGATTTGATTTTGGGTTTGTGATTTGATTGTGGTTTGATTTTGGGTTTGTGACTTGTTTGTGGTTTTGGTGGTTGGGGTTTGAGGTTGTGGGCGGTGGTGGCTATGGCAGTGGGTTGTGGTGGCTGGTGGCAGGGGCATAGAGTTTGAAACTTTGTAACTAATATTCTTAAACTGAAATATGCGGTGACATGAGGTGAAGTTCTGTTTGGCTGCGGAGAAAATTGAGGGACAAAGATTTTTGATAGAAATTTTGTACTGTGAAATTTTGAATTTCTGCATTTTGTACTGTGAAATATTTGATAGAAATTAATTTTCTTCGAATTAAAGATTTTTCTTAGTTACTAGAGAACTTAGCTGGAGTTATTTTCTGTTGAAACAAATGGAACTAACGAAGCGAAAATCTCAGCTCAAGTGCTCAACTCAGCGAAAAGCTTGGATTTCTCTTTCTTTTTGTTGTTGAAGTTTTCGTTTGCCTTCTGATCAATCAAAATAGAGCTTAAAGCATAAGAATCTAAATGATTATTTTCCTTATATGTTTGTTACGGTGGTATAATAATGGTGGTAATTAAAATTGGAGGGTGAGGCGGAGATTACAGCCTTGTTGGACAATTCGGGACTTGAATTCAGCTTCATAAAAATGTTCTTAAGCAATCCAAAACCCTAACTTTTTGATCTGTTTTGTGTTTTGATTTTGAAAGAAAACGTGTTAGAGTAACGGAGAGTGGAGAGGTGGGTTACGGAGGGCTAACGGTCAGAAGCACAGGTGGGCAAAGTGTCAAAATTTGAACCACGGGTAGGCACATAGAAATTGGGTCAAACCATAGGTGGGGTAAATTGTAATTATCCCTTTATGTTTACATATTATTGAGTCTTTTATTTAATTATTATTAGTATTCCTATACATTCTAGAAATAGGTTATTTAGCGTCCAAGTCTTACTAGGAAAAGGATAACTATAGTCTCTATATAATGGCTCTTTTGTAGTCATGTTATTTCAGAATATTGTAATTGATTAATAAAATTCAGCAGCTTATTTTAAGCTTTGTTTGTGTGATGCAAACTTCCCCGAGGTGTGATGCTTAAGAAGACCTTGGTGTGATTGCCCAGTATTTTATTTATGTTATTGTCTTTTTATCCCCTGTTTCAGCCCCAAACAGCTGTCAACATTCATTCTTTTCTAACCTAAACTCTTAAACATCCATCCTTATTCAAGAATTCATCAAGAAAACTAGTATAGTGCTGAAATTCTTAACAGTCCTGCATCAAGGAACCAATCTGAGAAGAGAGATTCTCCAGCTGACTCCAAAGACATCTTCTATCCAATCCTTCATTATTAGCATACAAGTAAAGGAGAACTTTAAACCGTTCTTAGCAGATTGTAAAAATCCATAAATAGCTTCGCTAGAATTTGAAATAATCTGGAAATGGATATTCTCCTTCCACATAACCCAAATTCTCTCTCTCGACATTGCATGAGAGCGAGTTCTCTAGCCTCACAGAGTCATCTCTCGGCGTGTGCTAGTTTCTCCCTTAGCTTTTTCTAAGTCTACTTTGTCCTCTTTAGGGACTCTTATTTGCTCTTCATTTCTCAACTATACTCCCCTCAACTTTCCGCCTTTAAACTAGCATCTATTATTATCCAACAATCAGATCAAAAATCTCAACGATATCGCTAGGTCACTTTTGTATTCCCTCTCTTGCACCCTCTCATAATTACTCTCCTTCATTTCCTTTCGTTAACCCATATCCTTATACCCAAAAGCTCTGACAACCACATGCACACCAAGTGTTTGTGTTTTTTACCTTGCATGTTTTCTTTAAACCACCAATAGTTCCCAACAAAAACAACACTCTCCATCATCCCTATACTCATTTCCCCTATAATTCCCAGTAAATTCAACCCTGCCATGAGGATCATTGCCTGGAACTATCGGGGTGTAGAGCCCCGAAAGCCAGTCATTTAGAAGTTGGGTTAGAAAGAAAATCTTGCCATTATATTCCTCTCTAAAACCTAAGCTCATGCTCCAAAAATAAAAATAAAAATTCAAGAAAATCTTCGTTTTGGTGGAAGCTTTAGTGTTGATGTGATAGGTAAAGCTGGGAGATTATCTCTTTTATGGAAGAGAGACGTTGAATTAGAGGTTTTTTTCAACAACATGAATGTGATTGCCTGTCTAATCTACTCAGATCCACCAACTGAGGTATGGATGCTTATTTTGGTTTATGCCCCCCACCCCCCCCAAAAAAAAATCTCGAAGAGAGAGAACTTCTGGAATTTGATTACTAGCATCATAACCTCCTTTGCTGGGCCTTGGCTACTAATGGGAGATTGTAACTGTATAAGTGCTAGTGATGACAAGTTTGGAGGTTCTAGCCACAACAGACCTCATAAAGCTTTTAATGATTTTGTTGCAAATGCAGGGGCAACAAAGTTTAGGCCCACGCTTCACTTGGTCTAATAGAAGAGAAGGCTCATCTATAATTATGGAATGACTTGACCAAGGCTACTGCAATCAAGAGTGGCAAGAATTATTTCCAAAGGCAAGAATTGTGCACTTGATAGCCCCATCTTCAGATCACAAACCCATTAGGATGGAGACAACTATGGAGTTTAACAACCAATATAGGCCTTACAGATTTGGGGCAATGTGAATCCGAGACCCTCCTGTGCTGAAGTGGTTGAAATAGCTTGGAAGAAACAATTTGAAGGCTCACATAGCTTCAAATTAATGAGGAAGATTTATCACATGAGCTCAAAACTTAAAAGATGGAACAAATACAGTTTTGGCCATGTGAAAATGAGAATAATTGCGATTGAGAAAGAGATTGAGAAGCAACAGCATAGCAGCCCATCCCAAGAGAATTTGGAGAAGGGAGCCAATTTGTTATTAGAACTTGAAGAATGGTAAGCCAGGGAGGACATTAAATGGAACCAAAAATCTAGGAAACTCCGGTTGAAAGAAGTAACCACAACTCAAAATTCTTTCATGCCTCTACTATAATCAGAAGAAGGAAGAAGAACATTGCAGAAATCAAGCTTGAGAATGGGAATTACATTTATGAGAAAGAAGACAGAAAAGTATTTTCAAAAACACTTCCAAGAATTATACAATTCCTCAAATCCTAGCTTCCCTAGAGACCTAGAGAACCTCATTTCCCCTTGCATAGAGCCAGAAGAGAATGAGGACCTGATTCGTATACCTTCATCGTAGGAGATTAAGCAAATTGTTTTTGCTATGAACCCTCTCAAGAGCCCAGGACCAGATGGTATTCCTGGCTTTTCTTCAAAAAATTCTAGTTGATTTTTGGAAAGCAAGTTATCAAAGCAATGAGTAGTTTCTTCAGAGATAAAAGAATGCTTCAAGAGCTAAATCACACATATATAACTTTGAAAATTGATTTTCAAAAGGCCTACGATAGAATGGAGTGGTCTTTCCTTGCACAAGTACTTAATAATTTTGGGTTTTGCCAACAATTTATCAAGATAGTCTACCAATGTATCTCCACAGTCAGGTTTACTATTCTCATTAAAGAGGCGTTGGCCCAACAGTGACTCCTGCAAGGGGGCTTAAACAGGGCGACCCGCTATCCCCCTATCTATTCATACTGGGCAGTGAAATGTTAGCCAGACTAACCAACAAAGCTGCTGGCAATGGGGCAATCAATGGAGTTAAACTTGGTCGTACAAGCCTAACAATCACAAAGCTTATGTATGCAGATGATGTGATTCTAATTTGCAAAGCTAAACAAGTGGAAGTGAGCGCCATGGCAGAGTGTCTCTCGAAATATTGTGCCCGGTCGGGTCAAAATATCAATCTAGAGAAATCGGGATTATTTGCCTCTCATGGAGTTCATTCCCAATTCCTGACACAGATTCAAAACCAAAGAATATCTTGGAGTCCCCCTATTCCTATCCAGAAGCAAAAAGAAATATTTTGCCCATCTAAAGGAAAGCATTGAGTCAAAAATTAGTGCGTGAAAGAGCAAGAGTATGTCCTGGATAAGACATGCAACGCTTATAAATGCAATGGCATTAGCAACCCCAACCTATACAATGGCAAATTTTTAGATTCCAAAGGATCTTTGTGAGGAGTTGGATGCATCTATACGTAAGTTCTGGTGGAACCCAAAAAATAGCTCAAGCCATTATTTCACCCCAATGGCTTGGGATCACCTATGTCAACCAAAGAATCAAGGAGGTCTAGGCTTCAGGCACCTCCATGATTTCAATCAAGCTAGTTGTCAAAAGCAGTATGGCGTTTCTTGGTGGACAAAGATAGCCTTTGTGTTCAAGCCATTAAAGCCAAATATAGAGTGGTAGGAATTGGCTTTGGGAAGACCCTCCAAAATGAGCCTCTTGGGCTTGGAAGAGTATCAACAATGCCAAGTCAATTATTTTGAATGGAGCCAACAAATTAGTAAGCAATGGGGAAAGCATATGTACCCGGGAGGACCCGTGAGTCCCTAATCTACCAAACTTCAAATCAGTGCCAAAGACAACTGAATGCACTAATAGTTGTCTAATTGTTTCGCATCTTTTGAATCCCAACGGATTGAGATGGGATAATGAAAAATTAAACACCCTTTTTGATGAACAGTCTGCCAAAGCCATTAGATCTTTGCCATTTAGACCTGGACTTACAGAGGATCGTTGGATCTAGGTTAAATCCTCAATTGGAAATTTCTCAGTTAAATCAGCTTACTGGCTCCATAGTGGTTCTTCAATCAATGAAAGAGCTAATGGTATCTGGGCAGCAGAGATATGGAAGTTAAATATTCATGAAAGGATGAAAATGACCCTCTGGAGAATTGCTGCTAATGTCCTCCCCACCAGAGACAAACTGCACCGATTTAATTCCCAGGTCAGTTAGTTGTGCTCTCTATGTGTATCGGAAGCTGAATCTCCAATGCATCTTTTTATTCACTATGATTTTGCAAGAGCTCTATGGTTCACTAGAAATTGGGGTATTAAACCTGATCAACTGGCATTCTTATCCACAACCCAGCTCATTGAGTTCCTAATATCCCCTCCAATAATAGAGTTCCAATCCCAGCAAGAGAGATCTTCTTTCCTCCTATATGGAACTCTTGTGCTAGAGGCTATTTGGAAGACCCGAAATTCAGTGGTATTCGAAGGATCAGAGATAAATAAGGAAAGATTTCGCCAAAGTCTAATGAGACGCTATCTAGAACATTTAGCTGTTTATGGGCCTAACCAAATTTACAAGAAAGCTCCCAAGAATGCAGAGTGGACAAGGCCGGAGTATAGAACAATTAAGGTCAACTACGACGCTGCAATTGGAGAGAACAATTCCTATATAGCCAAAGTAGCAAGAGATTGGAGAGGATCAATAGTTTTCACTCTATTAAAGCGAGTAGAAACCAATGTCCCTGTCCAAGCGGAAGCTAAAGCAATCAACTGGGCTACTCAGCTTGCTGTTGACCAAAGTATTAATTGTGACAATTGAAAGTGACTCAAAGATTTCAGTAGATGCTCTTATATCACCAGGCAGCTCAGACACATGAGGATTTCTGTTCTTTCTTAAGCTATCCTCAAACCAGCAACATTAATACCAAACTGCAGATTTAGTTGGATTCCTGGAGAAGCTAATGTTGCGGCCCACACCTTAGCATCTTGGTCTCTATGTAACAGACTAGCTAACTCCTTTGGTTTAGGTTCTGCTCCTCAATCCTTTTGTAATGTCATATTGTTGGAGCAAGCCAATATTTTGTAATTGATCTGTTTCTTTATCAATAAAATTCCTTTGCCAATGATCAAAAAAAAAAAAAAAAAAAAAACCAAATTCTACCCAAATCATTACTAGAGTAAGCTATCTCATACCCGCATCCAGGAAATAACATTTCCAAAAGAGTGCTACCAACTTCTCTCCTAACTTTGGTCTCCACAAGGCAAACAACATCAAGATGTAATTTCCCAATTTTAACCTTAACCTCATTATGCAATATGATAAGTGCAACAGAATTGGATTACTAATCTAAATAAATCAAGTAATGAAGTCTATCACTTCTCCAAATCCACAATATCTTATGAAAAACAAGGCCTTTAGCTATCAATCCACCTTACTCACAAATATCACTTCATACACACACAACAAAATTGCATACGCATATATATATATATATACACACTCACACACTAATAAATCCAAAACAACAAAAATACCAAAACCATCACAAATATCACTACAAACACACAACAACCAAATTGCATAGACATATATAGACACACATTCTAAAGAATCCAAATAACAAAAATATCAAAATCACCACAAGAAGAGGCTCATCACAAGAATCTAGTGCGCAATTCAATTGCGATATTTGTGAAGTGCCACAAACATCGCAATCAAACTGCACAAGATTCGTTCGGTGGACATTATTGGCATGATGCTTCATGCAATTAATGCTTTCGCAGAAGTGCAAGCATGGGTGAAAAAAATTCACGTCTCTGTGACGAGGATGATGATCACTAGCGTTGCGCTTCTTCTTAGGCATCTCAGATCACTCTCGCGCTCTCTCTCTATGCCTCTCTCTCTGTCGCTCTTCTCTTAGGAAATATCTTGTGTATTGCTATGTCTGTGTTTGCGCCGTTTTCTTTAAGTTGTTAAAAAGTGGCGAGATCGGGATTTGTAATTAAAAGACATTACCTAGAGAATCGGTTTAAATGAAGTACTAATTAATTAGAGTGAAAAGTAAAAACACTTAATAGTTAATTAGGGAGAAAAGTAACTGTATTAATTCATCTAATGTAGCACTCAAGACCACAAGACCAGCTATTCCTCTCAAGTAATTGCAACCAATAATAAAAAGCCACATATTTAAAATAAGGCCAAAATGTAAAATATACCCTTTAAGTTTCACTATTTTTCATTTTAGTCCTATAAATTTGTGTTTTGTCATTTTAGTCCTCTAAATTTCATTTCTTTTCAATTAAGTCTTTTGTTAATGTATTGTTAGTTTTTTGCCATTAACTTTTAATTTTTTATATTTAATTTTAATTTTTTTATAATTTTTTTATAATTTTAGAAAAGCATTAATGAAAAAAATAAAAAAAGGATAAAAAGGCAATTAGAGTAACATTCCCTCCGACACCTGGATAACAAAAATGAAATCTCACCCTAATCTAGGAAATCGAGAATGAGAAAGAGAAGGACAAGAGACAATGACAGGTCTAGAGGGGGAAAGAAAAGAAAAACAAAGGTGACAAGGATGAAATTGATCTCATGTACGCTCATGGAAAGTTTTTCATAGTTATTTCCTTCTTTTTGTTTCTTCTGAGGACGAGTTGACTCATTGAGTCTAGTTTGGGCTTCAGTTTTTAACAAATATTTGTAAGAGGACGTTCCTCTAAATGGCTTTCTAGTTTTTTTTTTCTTTAATTAACATTTTTTTTCAAAAATTAAAAAATAAATTATAAATATATAAATATAAATATAAACAAAAATTAAAAATTAATAGCAGAAACTAACAACATATTAACAGAAAATTTAATTGGGAAAGAATGAAATTTAGAGAACTGAAATGTCAATACCTTAACTTATAAGACCGAAATAAAAAGTAAAAAAAACTTAGAACGTGAATTTTGCATTTTGCCCTTATTTTAAATAGGTGGCTTTTTATTATTGGTTACAATTACTTGAGAGGAACAGCTGATCTTGTGGTCTTGAGTGCCACATCAGATGAATTAATATAGTTACTTTTCACCCTAATTAACTATTAAATTTTTTTTACTTTTCACTCTAATTAATTAGTACTTCATTTAAACCGATTCTCTAGGTAATGTCTTTTAATTACAAATCCCGATCTCACCACTTTTTAACTACTTAAAGAAAACGGCGCAAACACAGACATAGCAACACACAAGATATTTTCTGAGAGAAGAGCGACAAAGAGAGAGGCATCGAGAGAGAGAGAGAGCGCGAGAGAGATCTAAGATGCCTAAGAAGAAGAAGGCAGCGCTAGTGATCATCATCCTTGTCACAGAGACGTGAATTTCTGTCACCCATGCCTGCACTTCTGGGAAAGCGTTAATTGCATGAAGCATCATGACAATAATGTCCACCAAACGAATCTTGTGCAGTTCGATTGCGATGTTTGTGGCACTTCACAAATATCGCAATCGAACTACACTAGATTCTTCTGCTGAGTGATGAGCCTCTTCTTGTGGAATGATTTTGATATTTTTGTTGTTTGGATTCTTTAGAATGTGTCTATATATGTGTATGCAATTTGGTTGTTGTGTGTTTGAAGTGATATTTGTGATGGTTTTGGTATTTTTACTGTTTTAGATTTATTAGTATGTGTATGTATGTATATATATACATATGTACATCTATGTACATATATACACATACCTATACATATATATATACACACAAATCTATACATATATATATACATATATACATGTATATACATATTTGTGTATATATACATATATGTACACATATGTATATAGATATATACATATACATATGTATACATATATATACATATAGATATGTATACATATGTATACATAAATATATATATATATATATATACATATGTATGTATATGTATACATATATATCAGAGCCACTCTTTATGTATACATATATATATATATATATATATATATGTATATATATGTATGTATGTATATGTATGTATGTATATCAGAGCCACTCTTTATGTATACAAATATATATATATATATATATGTATATATATGTATGTATGCATATGTATGTATGTATATATATGTATATGTATAGATATATATACATATACACACACATATATATAAATATATATACATATGTGTGTGTGTGTATATATGCGTACGCAATTTTGTTGTTGTGTGTGAATAAAGTGATATTTGTGAGGAGAGGGAGAGGGAGAGGGAGGGAGGGGGAAGTAGAGGAGAGTTGGCCGGCAATTGCCAATTTCTGGCCAACTCTACTTTACTCCCTCTCCCTCTCCTTCCATCCAAACTGGCCAAAAGGTACATTCTCTATAAGCAAAGCAATGAATACCCAATGAAACTTCTCCTGTGACAGCCATCTCTTGAAAGTTACGACTGAGTCTCATTTATCTGAGCAACAAGATTTCTCAATATTGGAAGCCAATTTTCCTGCACCAACTTAAAATTTGGACATTGCATAGGAAAAATACATATATGGATATCAAAACAGATAAATTGAGGCAACTGAGCAAATATATGACATACAAGAAAGTAACAACAGGAGATTGGGAAAAAACTAAAAGCATACAAGATTAATAATATGATATGATAGGATCAAATTATTCTTTTTATTCTTTGACAAGAAAATTATTCAGTTCATTCATTCCCTAAAATTTTGACACAACAAGTGAGGAGCAATATTAGCTTGAGTTTGGGAACATGCTAGTTTCTTCCCATCTAATAATTTCTAGCCATTCATGAGATTCATGTATACAATGAAAAGAATATAAAAACCATACGATTATATCAATCAATTTAAAAGGAAACCAAACACCCGGACCTTTTTTTTTTTTTCAAAAACTAAACACCAGGACTTGTTTAGGTTTTAATTGAAACCAAAAGTTACCAAGATGAATTACCAAATAATTTAGCCAGCCAGATGCTATGATGATTAATATCAACATTTCAGAAAGAGACGCAAAATAATTTTACCCTGATTTTAGTCATCTAGATAATATTTAATTGATTACTGTTACATGGAAATTCTAGATGAACTAAAACAATTTCAAAAGGAGGAATGATAAAAGAATAGATTGATTTTATGGTTTGTGAATTCACTGGTAGAAAAGGTGAGAGAACAGGAAAGAGGGGGTGAGCTGTGCAATAGGTAATCTTTTTTAGTAACATGTGGCAATCCATGCACATTGTCTTCCCTGTCCTCGTATGATTAAAGTAATAGTCTCTAGCTTCAGTATTAAATTATGCAGAGTATATATGTTTTATCGGCTTATCCCATTTACATTGACTTTGATCACAGAATGATGGCCAGTGAGAAGGGATTGAAGGAGAGAAATAGTAACTTCACAGAACCCTGGCTATGTAATGAGGCAACTAAACTTCACTCACCTTCAAGTTATCTATTTCAGCTAAACACCTCCTCAGCGACTTGTTATCTGCTTCAAGTTTTTTTGCAAGATCTTCTAACTGTGACAGGGTTTTAATTACGGTCAAAATAAATATAAAAGAAACTAGTACAAATTATACTAAAGATGGCAGAATACTACCTGATTTTTACGGTGTTCATATTCTTCCAAAATATTGTTGTTTAAAAAAAGCATAGAATTGACCTGTGATATATTATCTAGAATGGCAGCCTCCAATTCCTCAATAGTAGTAGGCATCTACATGTCAACACAAAAGAAATTAGAATGTTTCTTGAATAAAGAGCCATGAAAATATGAAGCACTGAGGAAAACAATACATTCTTAAAGTGAAACTAATCATGAGACTGGCATATTAGATTTCCTGTGTAAATACTAATATTAATAACATAAGATTTATATAAGGCAGTATCTGTTTTGATAGGTAATTCAATTTATTAAAGATTTGAAAAGTATAAAGGGATTATACAGTTCTAAGAAAGCAAATACAGTGATAAAAAAGAGAGTAAAGAAAGAAAAGAGACAAGTTGTTAACAGCACAAAATCATAGAGTCTAGGAATTCCATCAATGACTAAGTAGAGATAGTAACAGGATTCAATCCCCAAAATGTAATTAAGGTAGAATCTTAATTGGAGCTCTAATTGTTACTCAATAAACTTTTCATGGCAAAATGTAAATATTAAGGTAAGGATACTCCAAACAATAGGCAAAAATGTAATAATTGTGCCAGCTTGTACTTCTAAGAATGTCTTAAACCAGAGAAACAGGTAGCCTAAATAATTATGTCACATAGGAAAAAAAAATTCTATATTGATCCAAAACAATTCTCATTGCATTGGAGCTTCCATGTAATCCCTATTCCCTCCAGGATACTATTCAAATGCCACTTAAAGCTATTTAGTGCAAGAAGCTAAATAAATCAGTTTATGCTGTACAATCTTATCCATAAGTGTGAAATATTAATCATATGAAACAGACATTGCTAATTGAATTAGCTACATCCCAAATACCCCAAGGGTTCAAAGCATACATCCTGTGTTTCTACCATCTAGAAGGGATAACAGAACACAATATAAGACAATAATGTTATCTTCCCTCATAGTTTCAAGCCCATGTCAACATTCAACCGAGAACCACACAGTAGACCAGCCACATAATGGCATGATTAGTACACACAGTTAGCAGCTTTCATATATATGCAACCCGTTCACTCTAGTGCAATGATTGGGCTTGTTGTTCCGTGTAAATCAATCCCATAATCTTTTCACATCAATGGAGGAAATAACTAGCAACATATTAAATTTATTTTTAGATTTAATTCATTAACACCTCTTTCTATTTTATATAATCTTTTTATATCCATCAAATTACTATTATTATTACTATTACAATTACAATTACTATTACTATTATTATTATCTCTATCAAATTATCATTGATAGAAACCGGCATGTCCTGGAAGCATTAACTTTTGGAATTGCAAAAACTCCAGCAGTACATCTCAAGACAATTGCTAAGACACAAGCTTCTATAATACAAAATTCTTGATAACTCATGCAAACTGAAAATAATGTTTTGACATGTTTCAACTTTAAGCCATAATACAAACCTCAAGAAGTTCCTTTCAAAGTTCAGGAGTGATCGTAGCAATTGATTCTGCATGCCTCTTGGCAGCTGAAAGCTGCTGTCTAAAATTCTCTACCTCCTTCTTACCTTAACAAGAAGTAAAATGGTATATAGTCAGTTTCACAAGAAAGATAGTTCACATAATTTGATATCATGGCTTCTAAAATATACAACTTGCACTCCTTTGAGAACAATATAATACGTGGGAATTCTTAATGAGAAGACAACATCATGGCAAAAATATTGCTAGTCTCAATCACTTTCTTAAAGTATTTATAGCTAATGCCGAGATAATAAATGATACCAACTCACCAATACCTCACTAAGACATCGAAATTCCATCACTCAGAAGAATGAATCAAAACTTTGGTGGAACTTAATTGTAATAAATATATATTGACAAGTTAATATGCAGATTTTATTAAATTGGAAGAAAACTTTCAGCATAAAATATTATACAAAAGGTTGTGGACTAATCACGCCAAACTTCTTAAACTAATACTAAAAAGCCATTGGGCACACAATTTGACCTATAATTACTTTCTAGATTTGGCCCTATCTCATAAACAGGATAATATATTCAAAGACATAGGCTTCTCCCTAATCACTTAAAAACACATTATATATAAAAGTATCTCCAAGAACATTTTCGGTTTCTTGAGCCACTTTAATGACACTAGCTCTAGTGAAAAAATCTTCACAAAGATCCCTAACTGGAATCACACAAGAAATTTTTTAACCAAGCTACAAACATATTAAACTATCTATGAAGCAATTAGGATAATATGATCTCCTTCCAAAACTAGCATAACCATAATATTAACTGACCTTCAAAAAACACAAGTGTAAGCTTTCTTTAAAAGAGAAAAAGCTCCAAAAAAGAAAGGACTACAAAGCAAAATTACTTTGAAGATCTGTTTATTTCTCAATATGTTGTCACCTGCTCACTCGGTTTATGTAAGCAATGCCAATAAGGCCAATTTAAAATTATACCTTTTATAAGCAAAACGAATAAAAAAAAAAATCATAAATTTTTTTATAAGCAATAAAAAAGGCAAGGCCCTAGTTCATGGGAAGTAACCCAAGCTACACAACTAAACGATTTTTCAATAAAAGGGTCACAATGAAAGTCCATGAACAGATGAAAAGATTTTTGAAAATTTTCTAGCCAAAGAAAAAACAAAATTACATTTTAGTAACAGCTTACAATATTCGAAGTGCAGTGATGCCTGCATAGCAAACTTTTCATGCTGCTTAAGATCAACTTCCAAATCTCTAATCTAAAAGTCAGAAAACCAATTTATACACATCAGGAAAGGGATCAGAAACTGAAGATATATATAGTGGGGTCAGGTATGCCATGTCTTCAACAAAATAACAGAAAAAGATGTGCATATAACATACAGAGATCCTACAGACAAAAGAAAACTTCATCAGGAGACTTGCAGGATGCTATGTGAATTGGTTACAAACATAAAAAGGAAAGGCAAAGAGCATACAATGGAGGGGGAATGGGAATTATTGTCATTGTATATGTTAGTTCAAACAGAAAGAAAAAGAAAAAATAATATTTTAACAGAATTATTAAATTTATAAATTTCTACATGATTTTCATTTTTTAAAATTCAAATCTCCGACAAATACAAGAATTTAAGGACAACCTTTTTTAATAAGGGATTTTTGTTCCTAAGTGGAGGAAGAATGGGAGATTCAAACTAGTGGCCACGACATCATGAGATAGGGCCTTTGTTAAAGGACTTCATCTGATTTTGAAGTATGCCACGTATAGAAAAGGAAGACAAAAAGCATACATAATGGTGGCTGAAGGAAGGTCCACTTGTCTTGTTTAAAAATAAACTCTCATTGAGAATTTTGATCATGTGAACAAACCTCCATGTTGAGGAGTAATACACAATTGCAAAAAAAATTTGTTACTGTCTCAATAAATAAGCTAACTAAAATTGTCCATAATATAATTAAGAATAAGGTTAATTTTTTATTCTTATAACTAATAGTATTAAGAAAAAGGTTTTTAAAAACACCATTAATTATCAAGTGTTGGAATTGTTAATTATATAATATAGAACAAAGTTGGCTCCTCAAACAGTTACAAGAATAATAAAATGACCTGTTCACTGAGGTAAGGACATAATAAACAGAAACAATATAGATTTCAATTTTTTAATTATAACTTTAAATATAAGAGGGTCAACTGTGTGAGCAAAAGTCTAGTAAAATAACAAATCATGGGATTCTGGAGGAAGACAGAAAACAACCATGTTAAATAAAGTTTTGGAGAGGTCCTTCAGTTGTTGCAGAAATAAGACAAACAAAAAAAATAAAAACAAAAAGTGACTCACAAATACAAACATAATCTTTTTCAGCCTATAGAAATTAATTTTACACCCTCATAGTAACAGATTTTTAGATTCATTAATAGTATATAAGATGGGTATCTAATACATTTTAATAAAGCTTGTATGAACTTCTAAATCAGCTTGAGAATTAATCAAAAAAAGTACCTTGGCGTCAAATTCAATGGATGCCATATGCAGTTCTGCAAAACTCTGCTTGAAAGAAACAGCCTCAACAAGTAACTCTTGTAAAACGGGAAAAAAAGAATGAAGCAATTGAAAATTTCAAAATATGAATCTCTATACTAGAGATAGCTTATTTTCTTAATTCTGACATAAACCAGCACACAAAGTCACAGCACAGCATAATAACTAAAAGGGGGCAAAAAACCTGAGCCTGAAAGCAACTTCACCTTAACTTCTATTGCACAATGGAATCGCTGAATGTTATAATTTGCAGCTTGATCAATAAGTTTCGCCATAAGAGTACCCAAGTCATCTTCCTTTTCCAAAGATTCTAATTTTCTTCTCCTTTGATTTAAGATCACCAAAGAATATTCTAAAGTAAATTTTAAGATTGAATGTGGCAATTTTCTATGTAGTAATATTTTATACTTACCAATTAGGCTTTCAATTTCACGCTGTTTTTTCTTCTCATGCTGTAAAATCTTGATAATATCCTCCTAAAATTTATATCCATAATGAAGTCCAAATGCAAATTTGTATTTTTTGATCAACTCCAATAAGTTATGAATCAATTATTAAATTTGGTAACACAAACATACAGCAGAGACACAACAGTCAGGCATCAGTAAAAACTTTGGAAACTTGTATGTTTTTCAGCATACCCACTGTTTATGAAATTTCGCAGCTTCTTCCTCCCAAGTATCTTAGATCATTCATAAATGACCCAAGGCTTTCCTCAATCACAGAAACTGATTCTTCAAGCTCCATTTTCTTGGACCTCGTAACTTCAATTTCCCCGACATCTAAACCTGGAAGCAGAGTAGAGATGAGAATTGGAAGCTTATTCAATTGTAAAGATTTAGATTAAATACAAATCAAGACTAAGGGCTTTCTAGAAACATACTACACAGAAGAAGACTTGAGCGACCCACGGCGTCTACACTAGCTAAAAAATGGTTACCATATCTAGATTTAGACCATCGATAGTGATTTTCTAGAGTCCAACAATCCAAAATATCCAACTTTAGAACCTCATCAGCCTTTTGATCAGTTTCCTTGGACCCTACATACCGAGCAAAGTTGAAAAATAGATAAGCTCCTAATAAAAAACATAATCATAGACCACATTTTCAAACTCCCCAACTTCATGAGGCTCAGCCCCTCTAACTGCCCGCAGTTAAATACATCACAAATTAAAAAAGGAAGCTAAGGGAGCTTACTGAACGATCCAATCCAAATTGACCAGTCAAAACCTCCTTAACAGCATTAGGAGCATTAAAAACTTGGTCAAGCCAAGAATAGATACCAATCGAATGCATCTGCTTGGCATCAAAAAAACAAATGATGATAAGATGGTTACTTTTCCAAAAAAAAAATTGATGATAAGATGGTTGGACTATTCAACTGCAGAACATAGTTGGGTCCCAAGTCACATAGCTCCTTAGTTAGTTGAAAAGGCAAGGGTGCACGACCTTCATCCCCCATATAATTTAGGGCCGGGACATCAAATGACTTCAAATTTTTTTACAAGAAGGTCCCAATCCCTAGGATCTTGAGTGATGAAAGACTGCAAATCAAGCAAAAAAAAAAAAAAAAAAGAGACTAAAAGTTTAGTGTCAAAAAAGAACTTTCCTCACCACCCAACAATAATCATGTTCACATAACATGATTTTATTAAATATATATATATATATATATTTTTTTTTGATAAGTAATAAAGATGTATATTCAAAAAACTACCTCATGCAGAAAAACACAAGGTAGGGGTAAAAGGTCCAGAAAAATATGATAGAAAACAGAAAGAAAAGATACTAGTTACAAAAAAGGGAGCTAAGGAACATAGGGAGAGAATCACTAGAGGTGAGTCCCCAAGCCCTAGACCAATCGAAAAGGGAGCCACTGAAAGAAGCCAAAAGCTGATCAATGGAACTATGCATGTCCTCAAACGTCCTCCTATTTCGCTCCCTCCACAAACACCACATTAAGCATAGCGGAGCTAAATTCCAAATACTAGACGAATGCTTCCCAAACCAATTCCACTAACCAAAGAGAGTATCCGCTACAGATCTTGGCATGACCCAAGAAATTCCAAAAGATCTAAACACCAAACTCCACAACCAGTAAGCATTACCACAATGCAATAGCAAATGATCCACCATTTCACCATTACAATGACACATAATGCACCAATCAACAAAGTCCAGCCCTCTACCCCTCAGATTGTCACCTGTAAGGATTTTATCCCATACAGCAGTCCACACAAAGAAGGAAACACGACGAGGGGCCTTAACCTTCCAAACACTTTTCCAAGGAAATATAATGGGCACGGGTCCTCTTAACTTATTATAAAACGAGCGGATATCAAAATTCCCATTATTCGTCAACTTCCACCGCATACGATCTCCATTCTCAGTTGGAGGTAAATTAGAGCCCAAAGAACGAAGAAATGCATCCACATCACCCATTTCCCAATCATTTGGTCTCCGAATGAAACGAACATCCCAGCTTCATAAACAATATAGCATTCCTTAAAAAGAAAATTAAAAAGTACAAAATAATTACACAAGCTTGGTTAATTCAGCCCATACAAATACAGGGAAAGAGAGAATATAGCATCAGTAAATAGAAAAAAAAAAAACAAAACAAAACAAAAGGGTCTAGCTGAAATACTCATGCCTTGATTCCAAAAATAGGTAAGAATTATTCATATACCAAGCTAATGTAAAGGACCATAGTTATAAGCACTCTAGGTCTCAATCCTACATGCATCCATCCAAAAACATTGCAGAAAGACTGAGAGTAAAGCACCTGGGATGTGCAGGGGTCTTTCTGTTTTCTCTTGCATAATGTTCATGTTAAGTATAATTTTGTTTCTAATAAACTGCCATTGATCTCAAAAGCTTAAGTGATAGGAAGAGGTGAATTTAAACATTTTATAATTATTCAAACACTCCCCCATCACATGTGGGCCTAGAAATCCCCTAGACGCCCAAGGTGGAATATTAATTTTTAAATGGGAGGTAAAGTGGTGACAAGTGATAACATCCAAACTTAGGACCACCCGCTATGATACCAAGACAAATTACCACTTATCCCAAAACCTTAAGTTATTAAGAAATGATGATTTAATCATTTAACCATCATTCTAATGATTCGTATAAGGTTCAAATACATGAGAGAAACTGATACATAAATGTTCATATAATCCATTTGTCTGGGACATACTAGCATTTTTTTTATTTAATAAGTGACATACTATGACTAGCATCATCCTGCATTTATCTAATTTAATGGTCCTTCACTTTGATGTCTTATTCAAGTTTATCAAAATCTTATCGGACCTTATTCAAATCATAGCCTAACAAAATTTTTCCACCACCTTTGTCCCAATTGCCTTTTAAGTAACTGAGATCTCTAAAATAAAAACAAATAAAACCAACAAGAAGCTCAGGTACCTAATATGATCATCATCCAAGTCTCAGCAAGTGCTGAACCCAAATGAAAAAAAATAGTACAGAACTTTACCTTTTTATGTTTGATACAGATGAAGGAAAAATACCTTCCAGATGTAATAAGGAACATGACCTTCTAAATAGTTTGCATGAACCCGATCAGAGACATTAACCTGAACACAAAAATTATTAAAAAGTAAGTGAAAGAAGAATTAATTCATAAAGCAACAATCCGAATTATAAAATACATACCTCAAGCAAAACATGACCATACACTGCTTTATTGAACTCATTGCGATGGTCTTGCAACCAATGATAAGCCTCAAATATCCTCTCAGTTCCAGCTTTCATTAATGCCTGAAGACATTTGTTGTGTGTATTCTCCATATCCTTCAACCTGTAAAAATCATCAGAAATATATTATAAAGGTAAAAGGCATATGAAACATATAAATCTCATTCAAATTTACCAGTCTAGGCAATTCCTGAGGCTCATTTTCTTTTGACCTAAAAGTCTTTCCTTCTCTGACTTTTGATTCCTCTTATTATTAGCTGAAACTTCTAGCTCCAGGATTTGAGCCTTTAAATTATCCTGGTGTAGAAATGTTTTTTGTAATAATAGTGAAGGTATCAACCAAATCAAAAGAATAGCAACCAAACAAAAATTAGTGACTTTCATAAAAATGTCAGGTAAATTATCATCAACAGAAAACACACAAGTTCAAACTAATCATTGTTTTCCAATTTACTTATAGGAAAACTTATACATAAAATTCTAGTAGAATATACTTGCACCAATACATGAGTTTTTTTTTTTTTGATAGGTACACCAATACATTTGATGATAGCAAAAAAAGAGAGACCATAAAATTTTCAAGATACATCAAGACAATTAACCACAAAATCAGCTCCATATATTGAAAGTGGTTCAAGTCTCCAGCGACCATATGTCGATATACTCACATCATAACCCACACTGCCAGAAAAAATCAATAATTGGCTAGAAAAGTTACTTACAAAGTTCATCTTTTGCAGGTTCATATGGAGGCAAGTTTTCAAGTTCTACTTTAGCAGCAGCAAGATTCTCTTTAGCTTTAATGATTCTTTGTTGACAAGATTCTTCTTGCTTCCTCAGGTCTTCCATTTCTTTATATGTTTTCCTCATACTTGCACCCCTGTAGAAAATGTAAATGAATGTTGAAGGCAACAAAAGAAATACAATTGTGTGACAAAATATTAAAGAGACCAAAAAACTGAAAGAAAGATAGGGAACTGTAAGTACCAAAGGGCTTTCATTTGACATAAGTTCTGTAAGTCTTTTTGAATTTTCATTTACAAGACAGCCAGCTTTTTTACATTTAGCATCCAAGACCGCCTTCTCTTGCTTTTGTTTCCTGCAAATAATTGATTGATTAATGAGTAAACTAACACTTTAGAAGATGAAACATGACATATTGCAACAGTGATTGATTTCAAAGAGAAGAATTTCAAAAAATGCAAGCAGTAACATGCAACCCACGCAATCAGTCACTCACTTTTCACAACAATTATATAGGTTTTCCTATGTTCTTAGTATGGTATACCTTTGATAAATTAAACATATCCTATATCAACCCACAAAACCATAAATGAAAAAGAATTGTTGAATTTTAGCCAAGCTTAAACCCAGATAGCCAATGCATGGACCCCCAAGACCTCACATAGATCATAAGATTGACCATATTGTGAAGTCCATTCAGTATAATATGAAATAATTGCAAAACGTCACCATGTTAACTATCAAAAATCTACCTGAAGAGAAAATTTCATGTGTAGCTGTCTCTGGTACAAAGATAGCATATCTAAAGTCAAAAGACAGAGAAATAAAGATGTGCCATAACCAGCACAGAGATTTGACATGCAACTATGTCAGCATATCAATGGCCACATGATAAAACATTGTCATTAGCATATTATTCAGTCAATATTTTATCAAACTCAGAAATAATGCATCCACATTAAGCACTACACATGCTTCAAGTGCAGTGAGTTTACTATTGTAAACACATTGTACTTTTCTTATCAATAAAACTTTTATTAGCTATCAAAAAAAATATATTAAGCACTACACATCTGGTGAACAAAAGATAAGTCGTCATACTCAATGGGTTCCTTAAGATAACTTAAGGTTTTTGCAGCTTCATCCAACTTCTTCTTTGCATCCGTTTCATGCTCCTTAGCTTCCATATATTCAGCCTTCTTCATGTCAAGGTAATTTCTTTCATGGACTCAACCTGCAGCATGACAGAAAAATCACATTTGAAATGTTATCAAGCATAGAATGATCATGAACAAAATCTAAGAAAGCTAACCTTTGTTAGAAGTTCTTCTCTTTGACGAACACGCTCAACATCTTTCTCTAATTCAGCATTCAGTGTTAATTATGAGGATGAAGTTGAAATGAAATTTGCTTAACAAAAGACAGTTCATTCAACCCAAACAAATCAAAACCACACAACAAAAATCCAATACACAGGAGCTAAAGTCACAAACATTGAATTATCACTCAGATCCAAACACGCCGCAACCAAATCGAATACATATAAAAATCAATAAAAATAAATAATAATAAAAAAAATCAGAAAAAAGTGAATACCTTGCTTGTGACCAGCGCCTTTGTCAACGGTGTGGCACTGAGCGCACTTGGTTTTGAAGATCTTCTCTCCGACCTTTGGATCGCCAGGTGGAGCTTCAGAAAACGACGCCATTTTTCTCTGTCTCTCTCTCTTTTCGGTTCTTCTACTAGAGGCTGAGAAAGTTGAAGTGAAAAGGAGAGGTTTTTAAGAGCAAAGCTTAAAAAGAAAGAGAGAGAGAGTTGCTGAAATTTCTAGGAAAGAGAAGAATATTCGAGAAGAGGTGGCTGAGAAAGGGAGCGTGATGTTTTTTCTTTGATTTTGCCGATGGGTCTGAGTTGGGTATGCTGGCAGCGGTGACAATGAGGTTGTGGGAAGAGTGGAGCTTGAGAGAGACACCGGTTGAAATGGGAGAGAAAGAGAGAGGAGAGAATGTTTTACTGAAATTCAAATTTGGGAAGCTAAGGGGGTGTTTGGTAGTGTAGTTTGAAAATTGTTGTTTGTAGTTTTTTGAAATACGTGTGGGTGAAAAAGTGTGTTGAAATGCGTGAAATGTTGTTTAAAAACTAAAAAATGCTGTTTGAAAACACAAACCAAACGGGCCTTAAGGCTGCGTTTGTTTCAGTGGTAAAGGAAATCAGGAAAACGTTTTACACCCTTGAGGGTGTTTGGGTGCGCAAGGAAAATTGGGTCAAACGGAAAATCATTTCCGTTGACCGTAAAATATGCCCTCTGATCCTGTAAAACCATTTTCGTTTGTATTTTACCTTCAAATCAATTCCACCTCAGGAAAACATAAGAGAGAGAGAAACAGCAAGAAAGAGAGATTGCACACCAGCATCGGTGAGCTCGCGCCACCTGATGCACCACCGAGATCGCACACCAGCACCGGCGAGATCACACACCACCATGCGCTCCGATCCACATCCAAGCTACCCAGAGAAACATAACCCAATCCCCATTTCGGCAAACCCACACCCACCTTGCCCGATCCACACCCACCCGATCTCGCTCGTCGTACCCCAGCACCGACTGGTTCATCGCCGGTATCAGACCCACCCACCGATCTCGTTGTCGTGACCTTCTTCGTCCTCGATCTCGTCGCCTCCTTCGTCCCTGATCTCGTAGCCGTCGCCTCCTTCAAATAACCCGACCTTCGCCGGTATCAGACCCAACCCAGTCGCCTCTCTCTCTCTTCCTTCTTCTCTCCATTTGACCGATTGAGACCGGATTTGATGAATTTTTTTGGTTTGGTTTGATATCATATATTTGTTTGTTTTGAGAAAATGTGAGTATCAAGTAGAAAATGTGTTTTTATTAGTATTTTCAAGAACACAACCAAACACTAAAAAATATTTTTCAAAGTATTTTTTAAAATGCCACAAAATACCTAAAAATATTTTCTTTTCCTGAAAATATTTTACACTTGGAAAACATTTTACATTGAACCAAACACAGCCTAAAAAAAAAAGAAAAGAGAACATGGATTGGCCGCGTGGATTGGTGAAGGGTTAAAGGCTTAAGCCATTAGATTAAATCTATGGCTGAGAATTTAGGTATTGCACGGGATATGAATCCATATATATTCAGGAGTTGTTGGACCCGGGTCCAGACTTGTTAAGACTTAAGATGATTGACTTTTAAAAAAAAAATAAGGGGTGTTTGGTACATGCACTTAAAAATATGTGTTTTGTTGTTTGAAAACATGTATGGAAATACGTGTTGATGAAAAAGTGTGTGAAAATACGTGTAATGTTGTTTAAAATGGTGTACCAAACACCCTCTAAAATATCACTAGCCTCATCGGTTTTTTTTTTTTTTTAGTGTTATAATTTCTATTCGACTCAATTTAAGGTTTAGGTGTATATTTGATCATATTATGCACTTGAGAAATATATATACAGTTAGGAGGGTCGTTAGGCTAGCCACGAAAATTACAGTAGTAACATCAATTTGTACTCACCCTAACTTTTTCTTACTTTCTTAATTATATACAATCATTGCTTAGTAGAAACCCTACTCTACCTTCAACAAATCACCAACATAGTTTCAAAACTTCTTAAAACACTATATATATATATATATATATATATATATATATAGAGAGAGAGAGAGAGAGAGAGAGAGAGAGAGAGAGAGAGAGAGAGAGAGAGTTACAAGTTCCGCAATTTCCTAATTTTATAAACCCCAAATACCAATACTAAAATTTCATGAAGAAAATCATGGATTCCAAGCAAAGAGTAGCTAGGACCCTTAAAGATGATCTTAATTAATATAGGAGGGCCTTTTAATATTTAATTTGTATTATATTATAATAGGTACTGGGCTATATTTTAAGATAAAACTAATGCAAATTTTATTGTCAATTGAAAATTAGGGTTCATTTACACCAATAAATTAGAAATAAAAAACAAAATATAAACTTCCCTGTACATAGAAAATTCTCAAACTAACATTTACACCAATAAATTATAAACAAAAAAACACAAACTTCCTTACAAACAGAAAATTCTCAAAACAACTTCCAATTTCCAATAGATAAAAAAAAAAAAGAAAAAAAAAAAAACATTTACACCAATAAATTAGAAACAAAAAAACACAAACTTCCTTACAAACAGAAAATTCTCAAAACAACTTCCAATTTCCAATAGATAAAAAATAAATAAATAAATAAAAAACTTTCAAAGATTTAGGGGGTGTTTGGTAGAGTAGTTTGAAAATTGTTGTTTATTGTTTTTTAAAATACGTGTGGGTGAAAAAGTGTGTTGAAATGCGTGAAATACTGTTTAAAAACTAAAAAATGTTGTTTGAAATGGCAAACCAAACGGAGCCTTAGTCTTCTTCTTTGTTTGCTGCCTTTTTTCTTTTCATCTGTAACTGACTCTGCTACGCTATAAATAGTAGAGAGCAAATATCTATTACTCACATGTCTTTTTTCATCTTCTTCATCAATAAAGTTTGAGCTTTATTTTTTGTATTACTACTTTGTACTCTATTTTTCGTTTTAGAGAGTAGAGAGCCCTGTTTTTTGTTTTATCTTTAGACTCGGAGAGATCTTAGTAAGGAACACCATGCATGTAATTTTGCTCTAAATCATCATTACGCTTTCATTTTTGTTTTAATTAGCTGTCCAGAGATAACTGACAATGTCAAAACTATGGATAGCCATAACTACGATAACCACAAGAGTAACTGTTTTGACTACCCCACATGTGGCACTGCGTCTCACCACAAAGCTTGGTTGACCTCCACTGCCAAGAAGTCCACACAGACACTGAGCACACAAGCCATCAATGACTTGTGTATGAAACTTTCACCACCATCCGACTATACTTGCCGGAGTTGTCGCATTGTACTTCCTCTTCCTAATCAAGCCAACTGAAGGAGAGGTATTTCTCTTCTTATTGTCAACATGATACTTTTGATGGTGAAGCTCCAACAAGATTTGCAACGTGAATGCTATCCCACATAAACACTCTTTGGTTTTGGAACCGTGTTTAGTGACATTATGATAGAACAATCCACAGGTAAATTCTCACTCTCTCTCGATGTCTTTTTGTTCAATCAGTAAAATCTCTCTCACACTTCTCTATGGGTAAGAAATGAGAGAAATTAAATGTGCGTCTCGCAGTGTGACTATCTTTAAATAAAATGGCACGATTTAGAGACTTCAAACCTATTATTAATTTCCTCCAAAATTTTACTAATTTTCCTTGTAAAAATTTTTAATTGTTCTATTTTATAGATAAAATAGAAAGACAAACCCTAATTATCAATGTATAAAAAAAATATTTTAATAATTTTCTTTGTAAGAAATTTTAATATTTTTTTTTAGGGGAAAAAAATTTTAATCTTGAATGTTCTGAGTGGTGTGGTGATTTGATCATATTATATCTATGTAAAAATTGAAAATTGCATGATAAAATGATTGATATAGATAAACATGTTTCATGCTCACTCAAGAAAGAAAAAATCATTTTGATAAAAAATGCAAATATCTTCAATTATTTTTTGACATTCCTAATTGCATGTTATTAATTAATTTTTTTTTCTCTTGTTGGACTTAGTTTCAATTGTTGATAAAAAAATCATTTTGATAAAAAATGCAAATATCTTCAATTATTTTTTGACATTCCTAATTGTATGTTATTAATTAATTTTTTTTCTCTTGTTGGACTTTGTTTCAATTGTTGCAAAACAACTAAATTTGAGTAAGAATACCAAATTTTAAATCAATTGTTTCTCATATAAATATTTTAAAAATGACATTAAAATTTTAATATACTTTAAATAATTAATATAACAAAATAAATGTATTATCCTATTAGTAATCATTTTAATTACATAGAATGCTAATATATATATATATATATATATATATATAAATAGAGAGAGAGAGAGAGAGAGAGAGGCGACATGCAATATCCAAGAGGAAGGAATCAAAGTATGCTGATGGCTTTCTCTAACCACCCTTAACTGCATGTGTACGACACTTGCAAGGAGTAGTGTGTTTGTGTTTTCTGAAAAGAATCTAACTAAGGTTTAGAAGATTCTACAATGGTGTTCACACTATGAAACACTAAGAGAAAGTTCAGAGAGAGAGATTGGAGAGAGACGAAGAGAGAAAAGATTTCTGGAAAATAAAATGAATTCCACACCTTCATTACATGTCATGTACAGTATATATAGCTTATAGGATCTAGTAACAGACTGAGCTAATCCCTGAAATCTCGGGATGGATCCGTATAATGCGGAGGAAAATTAGGAACCAACTAACTAACAGTTAAAGCACTTAACTGCCCAACTGATCTGAGGATCGACCAAAGCTCACAGCTCTGATGGAGCTCACTCATAAGGAATAAAACGCAGCGTTAGAACTAACATTACAAGTCCACAACGCAGCGTTTTGTTTAAATACATTTACATTACAACATAAGATAAAACGCCATCGTTTGCTGCAGTGCTGGAACTAGCCGTTGGACATTTGACTGGAACTAGCCGTTGGGCATCATTTGATTAAAACCATTTGTTGATTCAATGGTATTCTTAACATTCCCCCTCAAACACGAGGCAGTATCAGCCAAGAGTTTGCCACGGAGAGTCAGAAAGTGAGGGCCAGGCAAAGGTTTTGTGAAAATGTCTGCAAAATTATCACAGCCAGAAATGAATTTGACCCCCAAAGTGTGGCGAAGAACACAACCCCTCACATAATGATAATCAACCTCGATGTGTTTGGTGCGAGAATGAAAGACTGGATTAGAGGCCAAGGCAATAGCTGAGTTGTTATCACACCAAAGGATAGGAATGTGAGGAAGAAAGAGTCTAAGTTCCTTAAACAGAGTGCGAAGCCAAGCCAACTCAGCTGCTGTGGAGGCCAAGGCACGATACTCTGCCTCTGTGGAAGAACGAGAAACAGTAGATTGTTTCTTGGAAGACCATGAGATGGGGTTTGAACCAAGAAACACCAGTATCCCAGTAGTGGATTTTCTGTCAGTAGGGTCACCAGCCCAATCCGCATCAGAGAAAGCAGAGAAAGTGAGAGGACCAGGAGCAAGATAAAGCCCAAAGTGCAAAGTACCTCTCACATAACGAAGAACACGTTTGGCTGCCTCCAAGTGAGAAGTAGTTGGATGCTGCATAAACTGACAGAGCTGATGGACACTGAAGGCCAAATCTGGTCTCGTGAAAGTTAAGTACTAGAGGGCACCCACCATGCTGTGATACTCAGTTGGATCAGGCAAAATAGAGCCATCAAACGGAGTAAGTCTGACATTGGGGCAACAAGGAGTTTTAGTTGGTTTAGAGTTCTCCATGTGGAATCGATGAAGCACATCAGATGCATACTTGGATTGGCACAGAGTTAGACCAAATTTGGAAGGCACAATTTGAATGCCTAAGAAATATGATAGAGCACCCAGGTCCTTAAGTTCAAAAGCTTTACTAAGGGCAGTGACAAGATGAGAAACCTGGGATGAAGAGTTCCCTGTGATGATAATATCATCAACATACACCAATAGATAAATGATAGTCTGATGAGAGGCAAACACAAACAATGAAGAATCTGCCATGGAAGCTTCAAACCCAAGATGCAACAGCTGAGAAGTGAATCGATCAAACCAGGCACGAGGAGCCTGTTTCAAACCATATAAGGATTTATGTAATTTGCAGATGTGATGAGGGTATTGCTAATCCACATAGCCTGGAGGCTGTGCCATGTACACCTCCTCCTTTAGAAATCCATGAAGGAAAGCATTGGAGACATCTAATTGTCTGAGGGGCCACTTACAACTGACTGCAATGGAGAGCACAAGTCTCACTGTAGCTGGTTTCACCACTAGACTAAAGGTTTCAGTGTAGTCCACACCAGCCTGTTGATGGAAGCCCTTTGCAACCAACCTTGCTTTGTAACGAGCAATGGTGCCATCACTGTGCAATTTGAGCTTATATACCCACTTACAGCCGACCAGATTAACACCAGGAGCAGCTGGAACAAGGGACCAAGTGTTTTGTCTCTGCAAGGCAGAGAACTCCTCATCCATAGCTTGAACCCACTGAGGAAATTTGCAGGCTATTTTGTAGGATGGAGGCTCAGTGTGAAAAACTGGATTAGAGGCCAAGGCAATAGCGGAGTTGTTATCACACCAAAGGATAGGAATGTGAGGAAGAAAGAGTTTAAGTTCCATAAACAGAGTACGAAGCCAAGCCAACTCAGCTGCTGTGGAGGCCAAGGCACGATACTCTGCCTCTGTGGAAGAACGAGAAACAGTAGATTGTTTCTTGGAAGACCACGAGATGGGGTTTGAACCAAGAAACACAAGTATCCCAGTAGTGGATTTTCTGTCAGTTGTTGAAGATGGAGCTGATGAATTTTCTGCCATTGCTGCTGGGATCGATTGATGCTCTGATACCATGAAAAGAATCTAACTAAGGTTTAGAAGATTCTACAATGGTGTTCACACTATGAAACACTAAGAGAAAGTTCAGAGAGAGAGATTGGAGAGAGACGAAGAGAGAAAAGATTTCTGAAAAATAAAATGAATTCCACACCTTCATTACATGTCATGTACAGTATATATAGCTTATAGGATCTAGTAACAGACTGAGCTAATCCCTGAAATCTTGGGATGGATCCGTATAATGCGGAGGAAAATTAGGAACCAACTAACTAACAGTTAAAGCACTTAACTGCCCAACTGATCTGAGGATCGACCAAAGCTCATAGCTCTGATGGAGCTCACTCATAAGGAATAAAACGCAGCGTTAGAACTAATATTACAAGTCCAAAACGCAGCGTTTAGTTTAAATATATTTGCATTACAACATAAGATAAAACGCCACCGTTTGCTGAGTGCTGGAACTAGCCGTTGGACATTTGACTGGAACTAGCCGTTGGGCATCATTTGATCAAGACCATTTGTTGATTCAATGGTATTCTTAACATTTTCATCAATAGGAATATGATTTTGATGATCTACCATGCAGATATAAGGGGAAGTCATGTTCATCCCTTCCAAATTACAGCCCATATACTCCAATAGGTGGCGTTGATTATATGTCTGCCCAACTACATACCATTTTATCAACTTAGTGGTATCTTCAAAACACAAAAAAAATAAAAAATAAAAACAAGACCAAATGAATCAAACAAACTTCAATCATGAGAAACATCAACACAGTCAAAGAACCCGAACTCGGATACCAATAAGGTGCACTGTTCCTCTCCGATTCGGTTATGTACTGTACGTACAGTAGTGATCATTTTTCTTTATCAAGTGGGCTTTGGCTTTTCATTAAAATAAAAAAAAAAAAAAAATCTTAACACAGTAGCAAGTAGTAGCATTTTTCGAGAAGTAATGTTCATGACACAACTTCCACCACAACTTTTTTTTCACAACTTGCTCATGTAACAAATTGTGAGTGGTGGAGTTGTGGATCTTCCACTTTTATTCCACCCCTTACAACTTGTCACATGAGCAAGATATGGCAAAATTTGTGGTGGAAGTAATGTCCCTTGCATTTCTCTTTTTCGAGTAATGATAGAACCACAATTTTTGTCACAACTTGCTCACGTGGTAAATTGTGAATGGTAGAGTAAAAGTAGTGGTTCCATATGGATCCACAACTCCACTATTCAAAACTGAGCAAGTTGTGAAAAAAGCTATAGTCCTAGCATTTTTCACATTTTCCTATGCTTGTTCTATTTTGATTTCAATCAAACATTTTTTCTATTCCAAAAAAATAAAATGTTTTTTTGTGTCGAATAATGTCTTCTTTGTGAGGGATATTTTTTTAGGTGGGAATTGCTTATTTTCCCATTATTTGGTTGTGGCAGCCTACAAGCAAATGTTTAAGTATTGGTGTTCAAAATGATATGAAAATTGTAATTTAAAAAGTGTTGTAATTATTGTGAAAACACGCGTTTAAAGTATTTTTAATACCCTGTAAGTTGAGCTTCCTAATGTGAAAGAGAATGGAGAATTTCCTTCACTCCATTCTGAAGAGAGCAAAATTGAATCCTCACTGTGGTAGTTAGACTCACTTCTGCAAGAACAAAGATTAGAACTACAAGCTGAATGGGGTATCCACATTATATGAAATGTTGGCATAATTTTGTAAAAAAAAAATATAAAGAGAGAGAGAGAAAATTTCACAATTAAACTAAGTATTTCTTAATCTTGAATCCAGAGGCAGAGCCGGGGGGGGGGGGGGGGGGGGGGGGGTGGCAAGAGGGGGCAACTGCCCCCCTTGACTCCACCAAAAATTTCATTTACATACCGTTAAGCAAATTTTCCCTGACATAAATAACAAAATACTCCACAGTCCACACTTGGAACAATGACAGAAAAAACGAAACACTCTAGACTTGGGAACAATGAAACCTAGCATCAAAAAGAAGGAAAAAAAAGGTTATTACGTAATCTTTACGCTCCAAAGTTTATATCATTCCAATCTTGTCCTATGCTTTTTTTGTCTTATCCCAAATTTACCCTTATCATCACTCAGACTCATTGCACTTCCTCTAACTAATTTTTTTTTTTTTAACTTTCTTAGTAAACTTCAACCACAAGGCTTAAATTAGTGGGTCCTATAATTTACAGACGACGACGACGACAACAACAACAACAACAACAATAATAATAATAATAATAATCAAAACTACTTATGTTCTTATACTAATAGGACTGAAAAACCCTTTATGTTTTTTTTTTTTTTCTCTACAATTTTTTGAATTTTTTACAATTACAAATGATGTCTTTTTGCCATAGATCCAAAAATTTAAATACTTTGAAGAATAAAGGAAAAAAAAAAACTTTAATTTTCATATATATTTTTAAAGCAATCAAAATGGTGAGACGTGTATACACAATATATTACTATACTGTTAATATTTTTAAATTGATTTATTTTCTTAATTTATTTGAAGGAACTAAATTAGATGTTTAAAATTTATGAATTTAGATTACTATCTTACATTGATTGTTATTATCAATATATTGATTATTTTCATTCATTTATTTTGATGATATGAAATTAAGAAATTATTAATTTCATTGTTATTTATTTTGATTAACAATTATTTGTTTTTTTTTTAATATTGATTAATATTTTTGAAGTTAATTTCATCTTACAATCTTGCCTCTTGTACTGGAAATCCTGACTTCATCACTGCTTGAATCTAATTAAGTTTCAAATGAAAGATGCAATAACAATAAGCAATTAGTAACATTTTTAGTATATGGAATAACATCTAACATTTTTAAACACGTTTCTTTAATTGACTCACTCACGGGCTAAGTTTGCTAGCTAGAAATGTGACAGAGGAAGTTATTTAGTCAAAGGAATCCCCTCCTCCAACCATTGAGGCTTTGTGCTTTGATTCTCAAAAATCTTTCATAATGAGAAAGAACATCAGCATCCTTTTTCAAAAACCAAACAAATCAATGGTAATAAATTGGCAAAAATGCAAAACTGACATTCTAACTTTCACTGCTTTTCATTTCAATCCTCTAACTTTCAATTTTGTCAATTCAGTCCTCTAACTTTCAATTTTTGTTAATTTAAGGCTGTGTTACAAGCCAGTCAGTTTTGCCATTAGATATGCTTGAACGACGCCGTTTTGCTCTTTTTTTTTTTTCTTTTTTTTTTAATTTGGAATTAAAAGAAATTAGAAAATTCTGAAAAAGAAAAAAAGAAAAAAAGAAAAAAAAAAAACATTAAGGGCCCTTCCCCTGAAATCAAAACAAAACAAAGAAACAAATCAAATCCCAAACGTTAAAAACACACTAAAAAAAATTGGGTTTTCATCACTTACCCAAAACTTGGCCAGAGCTAGAGCTACGAAGTACCCCCATCACCGATTCAGTCAATATAGGGATTCTCGGTCTAAATATCTCAGCCTCAATCTCTACAAAATCGGTCTTCATCAGAACTCAATCACCGATTCAGTCACCTTCAAAACCGATTCAGTCACCTTCATCTCGGAAAACCGATTCACTCTCTCTCTCTCTCTCAATCCGACTCAGCCTTTCTCTCAAATGGACTCGGTCTCTCTCTCTCAAACCGCCAACCCCCTCTCTCTCTCAAATCTGACTCAGCCTCTCTTCCTTTTCCCCAAATTCTCTACGTTAGGGATTTGGGTCTCTCAAAGTTTCTCTGTTTTGATTTATGTTTGGGATTTGATTTGTTTCTTTGTTTTGTTTTGATTTTAGGGGAAGGGGAACGACGACGTCGTTCCCTTAATGTTATTTATTTATTTATTTTAAATAATTTAGATTTTTCTAATTTCTTTTATTTCTGAATTAAAAAAAAAAAAAAAAAAAAAAAAAGCAAAACGGCGTCGTTTCAAGCATATCTAACGGCAGAACTGACTAACTTGTAACAGACCCTTAAATTGACAAAAATTGAAAGTTAGAGGACTGAATTGACAAAACTGAAAGTTAGAGGACTGAAATGAAAAATAGTGAAAGTTAGAAGGTCAGTTTTGCATTTTTGCCTAATAAATTCAACGATGGGACTCGTCAAAGATTTTTGTTCAAAGGCAAGTGGAGAACACATGCATTCCAAATACGTTTCTTTTGCCAATTAAATGTTTCTTTTTTTTAATATTACTAGCATTATGCCCGTGCGATGCATGACTTAATCAAAATTTATATGTAGATAATTTTATAATTAATTTACTTAAAATTAAATAATAAAATAGAAAATAAAAATAAATGAATATTTTTTTTTTAAGTTATATAATGAATGTGTATTGTGTGAGACTAAAATAATAATAATAATAATAATAATACCCAAAATGAGATGAATAAAATTCATAAATTATTTTTTTTGTGAAGTTAATTATATATTAATGATGGGGTCGGCTTAAAAAAAAAATCAACTAAACAAAATGATGGTGCTGCAATCCATTTATTTTGGAGATAGGATTTTATATGCTCTTAATAATAAAAGGATTAGATGAGGAATTTGGATTGTAATCCAATTTATCAACTTAGAAATTATAGGAGAAGAAGATAAGAACAAAAAAAAAAAAAAAAAAAATTATATATATTTTTTTCAATAAAAGAAAGTACAAAAATTTCCATATGATGCATAGGGCTTAATCAAGAATTGCGTGTAAATTGAAAATAAGAAAATATTTCTTAGTTTCATTGAAATTAAAAAATAAAATAGATAATAAAAATAAATTATTCTTTTACTTTTTTTTTGGAAGTGAAGTACTCTTCTAGTTTAAGTTAAAACATAAAAAACCACAATATACACACAGATATAAATGAAAATGCCTAAGAGAATTATATAAGTTTATTTATTTTAAGATCATTATTACATTTATATTTGAAAAAAATTGGTAATGATTAATACCTTTATTATACCATTTAATGGTCCTCTTCCTCATCTTGTTCTTCCTCCTAATCATTGGATCAAGCTTCCTCCTAATCATTGGATCAAGCTTGTGGCGATTGTGTTGCATTGTTTATATTGGGAACTACTTGAGTTCACTAAAAAAAAAAATCAAGCTCGGCTTATTTGTACTCTTTTTCAAATTCAAGTATTCTTTTTTTTTCTTTACCTCATCCTCACACCCAAAAAATAAAAAATAAAATAAAATAAAACAAAACAAAAGAAGGGTGGGTATACCTGACTCATATGGTGAAATCCTATATCCGAAAATTGGTTCAGAGAATCAAAGATTCAAAGGTTTTAGTGCTCATAATCCCACCACCACTATTTTGTGTCAACTTATCCTTATTCTTCGAGTTGATTATTGTTTTGAGCCATTGCATTGCATTTTCTAGATTTTTGTGATGGGTTGTGGGAGTGAGCTCACATAATGATAGGAGTACTAAATAGCTTAGTGTATAGGAATATTAGTAGATATGGGATTTGAGAAGAAAATAACTTGATGTGAACAAAAAGAAGTAGATAACTTGATATGAACAAAAAGAAAAAGGAGCTTATCTAATCAAGAAGTTTAGGTATACTTTATCCCAAAAAAATAGTTAATGTTATTAGCTACAAAAAAGAAATAAATTTATAAATTTTTACGTGAAGCAGGTGAAGTAGAGTGAAATAGCTTTTTTTTTTTTTTTTTTTTTAATTATTATTATTATTTTTTTATTTTAAGATAAACTACTAAAAAATTCTTACGTGAGGTGAAGTAGTTTTTCTTTTACGTGAAGTAGTTTTTTTTTTAGATAAACTAATTAATGATAAGAATGAATTAGAATCCTCATGAGATAAACTGCTTAATGATAAGAATGAATTTTTAGTTCTTTAAAAATCTAAAAATTTAATAAAATTTCTGCAATTTGGTGAAGACACTTGGCGCAACCACGGCGTCTAAGCCCAACTTTTATTATATATATAATATGATATGATATGCTTGTTGATAGTGAGGTCCTGACTCACAAGAGACCCATGTTGATACTCCAAAAGCACAATCTAAGAAATTTCTATGGATATGATTATATCCATGGATTCATGAATCCCTCTTATTTTGTTGGATGTCCCTGAAGGGATAACCATACATTAATATGAATCATATGATTGATATCCCTTTTATTTTGTTGAATGTGTCCTAGAAGGGATAGGATAACCATACATTAATATGAATCATATGATTGATTTCCCTTTTATTTTGTTGAATGTGTCCTAGAAGGGATAACCATAGATGATATGAATCATACGATTAATTTCCATTAGTAGTTGCCCTAAATATTGTAGTAATTATTATATCAAATAAAGAAATGATATGTCGATAATATTTTTATTACAGCATTTTTGCAACAAATTTATTGATGGGCAAAAGAGTAATTTAGTGGTATGTTCAATTTTATTTTTCTGAGAAATAATTACAATATGCCACTAACCCTGCAGTTCAAACTCTTTCCCCCATTTTGGATATACACCACTGTCAGTTTTTTTAAGACCTTCTCCCCTCTCCCCGTGTATGTGTTAAAATGCTTTGTATTAAAATAAAAATAAAAAAAAAAATTTCCCCCTAAACTCCTAAGCACTTTGTGCATGAGGTGATGTCAATTTAGCTACAAAAAACTCATGGTAGGTTTAAATTAGAATAGTAATAAATTACATCTTAAGATTTGTTGCGAAAGTGTTTCAAAAATATTAACATTTGTCTATGAGTTTTTTTTTATAAAAGGTAAATTATATCTGATAACAGCTTCTGTTTTTAGGTTGGAGTCACCCCGCGTGAAGCTGATATAATTCAAAGTTCAAACAATAGAAGGTTTGTGGCTTGGTCCAATACCGGTCTTTGAACATAATAAGATAAGATTAAAAAAATAAAGTTTCTTAAAAAAAAAAAGATAAAAAGACAAGATAAAAAATAGGATGGAGCCAAAAATCTTTTCTTCACCTATGGTTTCTCTAGGACCAAATGAAATTGTATGAAACACAAATCATAGGGAAATACACATATACCTACATCAATTTGTAAAATTGTTTTAGTAAAATTTATAATATCTTAGTATTTTTCAAATTTAAAAACCATTTGGTATTTCTACACTATAATAATAATAATAATAATTGTAGGAGCGCGGTTTGGATCCTAAGCCCAAAAGATAATAGGATTAAGACCCAACGAGCCCAATACAATAAATTTGTAGAGAGTGGGCTAAATACTAGGCTTTAATGAATTGAATAACGCTCACAATGGATTAAAGATTGTAGAAAAGCAAAGAAGAACAAGCTATATGCAAAGAAATCCTTCCTCGGCAAAGTCCGAGGAAAGTAGTTTTGAATATATTTCTTTCAAACTTACTACGATTATAGTTCTCAACGCTACAGTGCTTTTTCCATAGATTTCCAGATGATCCTTGTATAATGGTGTCTTTCTTATTTATATTCCCTTCTTTATTTATATTCCCTTCTTTTGTAAGGTTGTATATTATTGTTCAGGTATCACCTCCATATTAATGCGGCTAAAGAGTCAGCTGCAGAGCATTTAGATATTTCTTAGCTTTCTCTTGTCCTATTCCCTTCTGATGTTTATCCTTACCAGTAGAATCGTCCGGAGAGTTGCTATTGATGGCAGACTGAACCTTCTGACCTCTTCTTTACTTAGCTGAGGAGGCATTTCTCCTCGGACTACCTTACCGAACCTTCATGGCCAGAATCCTTCCATACCCTATTAATTTGTATGTCTTAGCTGATATCTAATTGTCCTCAGACTACTGAACGTCCTCGGACAAGGCCCACGGCCCAATATATGCCCTGGGCCTTCCATCCCTACAATAATAATAATAATAATAATAATAATAACCATTTGGTATTATTTTTAATTGGCTAAAATATAAAAATTATTGTTGAGGTTTGGGCTAATGTCCAACACTACCAAGACTTACAAAAAAAAATCTCATTTGCTCCATAAGAACAAATTAACCTTGAATTTTATGGGTGATATTTTAAATAGTAGTGCTATAGAATCAACCAATTTCACAATAATTTAATAACTTATTAAGATGACTAATTGTGATTAGTCTAATCTCCTTCACTATGAGTCTGCGACCATCATTGACTCACTATAATTGTACATCAATCATGGCATGTTATTTTAATAGGTGTGAAAGTGTTGTAAAAAATGTTGTGGACGTAGCATTTTTTTCTCTTTTTTACTTCTTTTTTTGTTCATTTGATAAAAAAATATTATTTTATTTATTGACTAATATTTGGACTTAATTAATACTATTACAATGAAAAAAAAAAAAAAAACCCTAAATACCGGTACTTATTTGGGTACCCAGAAATATCATTCTCACAAAGGTCTATTATTAATTTCTGCGGGTACGTACATTAATACCTGTTTTACGTAGCAAAACCTATATTGAGAGTTTTACGGAAATATACAAACAGTATTTTGTGATGGGATTGAGAAAACTACAACGCAAGTCTGTGTTCCCTACTAGCTACTTGCATGCTTGTGCTTTGTCTCTTTTCTTTTATTTATTTATTTATTTTTTGAGGGTTTTTTAACAATCACCTTGATTCTTCATATAAACCCACCCCTTCCCCCTTTTTTTAAATATTTTTTTTTATTAACTCCATTTTTTATTTGAACAATTACTTTTTTGGGACAACAATAATTAATATGTGAATCCATTTATTTAGTGTTTGTATTACTTCATCTAGGTATTACTTGATGTTTTTTAATCAACTTCGTTAATTTAACAGTAAATGTCTACTAGAATATTTCATGCATGTCACAAATATTAAAATATTGTTGCTATTTTTTCATGGGTACAAAATTGCTAATTGAGTTTTTATATTTACATCTTATTAACATATTTTTTTGCAAGTTGTGATGGTCAATGAATTTTCGATAATTTTTATTAATTCAATATTTAGGAAACTTCTTGAAGGTAGGAAAAAAGGATACAAAATCCACCTATATTTCTTTTTGGTTAAAATAATCAATTCTCATTTAAAATTTTGACACCTTGTTAAATTTGGTTAAATTTATGACCACTTTATATCAATTTAAAGAATACAAAATCCACCTATATTTAGTTTTTAAAATAATCATTTTCAAATTAAATTTGGTTAAATTTATGACCACTTTATATAATTTTGGGGCTTTTATTTTATGTTATGGAGGGCCTCAGGACCATTTATAAAATTTTAAGACTGATAGAGTCTTACCCCTTAGGCCTAAGCCTAAAGTCGACACTAGTTAGATTGTCAAGAATTCTACAGCTTTATTCTTTATATGAAGAGGGAAATCAAGACTATTATTATAACTATTAAATTTATTTTAAAAATCATGTTGAAACTTAAAACTTTAAAAGTAGTTTTTTTTTTCAAAAGGGTTAGTCACATAACACGAAAGTTGATGTCCTCGGTCGGGATTGTTCGTAAATAAATAGCAAGTTAGCATTATATATATTCTTTTCCCATTGGCATCTCCCAATTCCATCGATGTCCATGTCAACCTTGCCACCTTGGCTAATGATCATTATACAAATTTTTGGTTATTTATTTCTCCAAGTGACTTTTATTTTTCATGTCAAATTTTCAAGGCAAAAGTTTTAACCTCTCCAAAAAAAATTAAGCGGTAATTTAAACATTTAAAATTTAATCTAAACTATGTAATAAACGAAATAAACAAAAGTTAAAATAGAATGAATCATTTTTTTTTCCTTTTGTCAAATTTAATTCAACTATTCTATCATTTTAAATAGTCTTTGATATATAAGTTTTAGGAAGAGTTTAGAGGCGCATACTTTTTCACACCATATCTTTTATGTTTGTGCTGTGGTGAGAGGCTGTGAGACCAGGGTTGGCTCAAGGTTTTGTAGGACCTAAGGAGCTATACATTAATGGCCTGTTTGGAAGTTTAGAGAGGGAGGAGAGTAGAAGGGAGTAGAGGGGAGGAGAGTAGTTCAGTAGAAGAGAATGATTATCCTCCATCTTATTTGGATGTTTTTAAAATTAGTAAGGGAGAATTGAGTAATTAGTCCTTCTTCTTGTTTGGATGTTTTAAAAATTAGGATGGAAATGAGAGGAAATTATTTAAATAGACAAATTTACCCCTATTTGAAAATGGACTTGCAACATTGGTCTATGATTCATTTGTTAGATTAAATAATTATGAGTTATGACTATAGCATGCAATATTTTTTTTGATAATTTTTTTTCTGATGTGAATTAAATAATCAACATTGGTCTATGATTAAATTTTTTTTTTCTGCTTTTTTATTATTCTTAAAAAAATCATCCTTATAATAATTAAAATAAGAAAAAAATGTTTGGTTTGTTTGTTTACTGAAAAAATTAACAAAATATTGAATTTTAAGTATTTCTTTCATTTATTATTATTATTTTTTATTTTTTGTTATTTTTCTTAGTACGTGAATTTAATTTTTTGAGGATTCGAAGAAGAATTGAGACCCAAAAAAAAAAAAAAAAAGTTAGGGAGAGTAACTATGAATTAACTCAAAAAATAAGATCCTACTATGTAATTTAAATTCAAGTGTTTGCCCACTTACTATTCAGAAAAGAAAGCAACCCAAAATTCTCAAGAGAATATCCCTGCTAAATATTGAGCAATAGCACACAAATTTTAACCAAAACAAATGACAATAATTTCTCAAAAAAATGCAGAATTTCACACACTGAAACATTTTTTTTCATGACCATACTTATCCATTTAGGAAAAAATGCCACTTTGAATCATGACATGAGATACTGGAATTTACCAAACATAGAACCCGTTGAGAATGCCTTGTCCGTCTAATTAATAAAGCAAAATCTTTTTTTTTTTTTTTTAATAGAACAGGGTCTAAAACTTTCAATAAAAAATATCAAGATTCAAGTGGTCCAGCAACTAAGGCAAGTCCAGACCAGGCCAAAAAAGAGAGCCTAATCATTTACAAACAAGATTAAACCAGGGGCTAAAATTCCTATACAATAACAAGACAATATAAACTAGCACCTATACTAGTAAACAGTATTGAACAACCAGGGACATAACACAAGACCTAAGAAGTCAGCTCGTGGAGTCAACAACATTGCATCATGCCAGACAATTAAGAAGTGAAGAGCATAAAAATGAATGTAAGTAGACAAAGTCTTCAAGCCACTAAAAAATGGATAGTGTTACAATGAGCTATGACCATATCTGTAATAGCTAACAGACTTGTTTTAGAAAGCAAAACTAAAACTAAAAATAAACATAAGCTGGTGCCAAAGAAAAATTAATCCCAAGAGTTTACAATTCAATGATCAATTGAAAAGGTATTTAGAAGCTGAAATTATCTTGGAACATTTACTTGTCTAACTGTTAGAGAAATTTAAGGATCAGACATCATTGTGAACAATAGCTCCTTGCGCTCCTCCATTGGATAGCCAATAAAAGTTTTCAACATATATGGATTCTTAATAAGATAGAGATAAGCCCTCATTCGCAATCTAGAATCAATTCTTATCTCATCCAAGAGATGGAACACGTCTTGCTTAGGAATGGAAAGACGTGCCAAGCTCCTCTCAAAAATTAAATTTCCTTCTCTAAGTGCTGAATTACTCCCATAATTTGTTCCATGTCCTCATTTTTTGATGTTTTTCTCTTTTTGGCTTTTAAGGAGGCTTCACCCACATTATCACAGCCCTCCAAAGTAACTTCATTTTGAGCAACTAAATGATCAATATCTTCAATGTTCTCCATAGAGCCCTCTCCAGTTGAAGTAGCCCACCGTTGCCTCATCTCCGATGCAGTTTCAGATTGTTCCCTAGTTGCTCTATCTTTTCCATAAAGCTCAACCAATTTGTCGTAGTTTGGAATTGGTTTGTTCTTAAGCTCTTTTGCTTTAGGTTTAGCTTGTAAAAAAAATGACAACAAAATAAGGTCAGACAAGAAAACACTCAAATTTATGCACCATAGTATTCTACTAAACAAGCTAGCATTTACAGTAAGGTTTAATCCTAGAAGTATTCAAGCTCATCTGGTTTCATCCCCACATCACCATTAAAAAAAATTATAACCCCACAGACAAGAAAACACTCAGATTTATGCACCATAGTATTCTACTGAACAAGCTTGCATTTACAGTAAAACCCAGTTATAAACAACATATCATTGCAATGTGTAAGACATGACTAGATGCAAAATCTCATCAAAGCATACATCGGAGTCCTTTGAATCATCGAAACAATCCAATTAATTCTCTCTGTCTAAATATAAGTTCATGGTGCTATACCCATTGTAAACTTATATAACATGAAAAGAAAACCATAGAATTCAATGAAAAAATATGAACTCCTTGAGTATAAGTGACAAACCTGGATAGACTTTCCCAAACTTCCGGTTCAGCACTCCACATTTTGGTGATTGGACTCCAAGCAAAACCACTCAATCCAATCTTAAACACATCATAGCAGTTTGACCAATTATACTTGATGGTTTTAATGCTATTTTTCACCTTTGCTTGTCTATTGGGTTTTCAAGTTTTTTTTGCAATTCCTTCACAATATTGTCATAGGCATGTGCGGTGAAGACTGAACCATTTCTATTACCTAGATGATGTTGATGCAAAAGTGCATCAATAAGCACATCATCCATAACAGCTGTCCAATATTCTCTTTCTTTCTTAACCACATCATCAATAGTCCTTTTTTCTGACATATTTGAACCTATAAAAAAAAATATTTGAGCAAATAAATATATTTAACAAAACCATTAGATTTAGCTTGTTGTCATGTGCCAGCCCATTGAATGAAAAAACTTAACAAACAAACTTGCAAAATTTAAGACAAGCTGTTTTGGAAATAGAAATAATTTAATTTTTATGTTTCAAAAGTAAAGAACTATCAACAAGAAAATGGGAGAGAAGGCAAAGCAAGACCTTTTTTGCAGGCAGTCCACTCCCAACCAAAGTTTGTATGCCCATATGAAAAATGTATTCACTATCAACAACTCCCGCTTTCCAAGTGCGGTCCCCCTGTAAAATAATAAAAGCTCATTTTACCAACACAACTAAGCAGGCAAACGTAAGCAAGTCGAAAGCAAAAGGTTGCCAACGCAACTTAAAGGACAGAGACATAATGTAAAACAATAGAAAAAGAAAGATTACCTACAAATTGCCATTGTCACAGTGAATGGAGTTTATTAAAATTATACTAAAAAAACTGGAACTTGCCATGTGGTAGTGCTGCTCTTAACACAACATAGAGGAATAGTTCATTTTGCATACTAAAGAGGAAAGTCTCACACAAACCTCACAAGAAGAAACACATTCTCAATTCACAATCAAAACTCATTCAATACTTTAACCTAAGCAAATTAAATGTATCATATACAAAATGATAAGTCCATAAAAAGAAGATTAAATAATAAAACAATTCTAATACAAGGCTGAATATGGAGGCACGTGACTGAAGTGTGGTCTTGAGGTGCACTGAGGGTGCGTGATTTGCTGCTGTGAGTGGCAAGAGTTGCTGATGAGAAGGGTTGTCTTGGGAGCATAATAGTTATTCAGTTAGACAGTTACTCATATACTGTTAGTTACTCATTTACTGTTAATCATTGATTAGTGCATTGTAATCAAACATTAGGAAATTAGTTACAAGTGATTCAGTATATAAAGAGACTGAACCGTATTGTTTGGGATATATGAAATAAGTCATTTCCTTATTGCTTTCCTATACTCTGTTTTCCCTTTCTCATTATCCCTCTTTTCTCTCTAATTCTTGGAGGTTGACTGTCCTCGAATTCAGTTAATTTCTATCAGGATCTTATCAATTGGTATCAAAGCCAGGTTTATCCTGCGATTACAAGGGCCGCCATGGTTGAAACTCGATCTACTGCAATTCTCAACAAAACCCTAGCTTCATTAAAAGCCACCACTGATCACCACAACAAATATATCCAAGAAATTCACAAAATTACTAGCATCCATACCCGTACCTTGAATTAAATGAGTCAACAATTGGCTACCATTTTACAGAAGTTGAATGCGGCGGAAGGTGTTCAGCACAATCTTGAGAATTCGCACATTTTTGGAGATTGTAACTATCAACAATCTGTCTTAGGATTTTCCAGACCAGTGAAATTTGATTTTCCCAGATTTTGTGGTGAGGAACCAACTTCTTGGATCTACAAAGCTAATTAGTACTTCAAGTATTATAGGATTCCAGAACCAGAGAAATTAATGATGGCCTCTTTTCATATGGAAGGAGAAGCCCTGGTTTGGTTTCAAGAAGGAGAAGATGCTGGTGTAATTGGTACGTGGGAGGCCTTTGTTCAAGCAATGTTAATCAGGTTTGGGTCTACAGCCTATGATGATCCAATGGAAGCTTTAACTAGGTTGAGACAAACTTCAACTGTGGCTTCATACAAAGGTGAATTTGAAGCTTTGGCTAATCGGATTAAGGGTTTGTCTCCACAGCATCAACTGAGCTGTTTCTTGAGTGGGTTGAAGGATAAGGTGAGGTTACCTGTTAGAATGTTGAATCCTCCCTCTCTCATTGCAGCATTTGGGTTGGCTAAAATCCAAGAAGAATACTTATTGGGTTGTAAGAGCAGCTATAAAGGGACACATGATCAAGCTAGACCTTCATTGCTTGGTGTGCCTAGACCTTCATTGCTTGGTGCTGCCCTAGTGGAAAACAAGGCCACCAAGATTCCTGTTAAGAAGATCACTGCTACTCAAATGGAAGAAAGGAAGAAGAGAGGGCTTTGCTACAATTGTGATTAAAAATAGGCACCCGGGCATAATTGCAAGCAAGCTATTTTGTTTTTACTAGAAGGGGTGGAGGTGACCTCAGATTCTAGCTGCAATGATCCGTTTGTGGAGTTGGTCAATGGGGGTTGCATGGAGAGAAGACAAGATGAGGAGGCAGAACCAGAAATTACCTTATATGCCCTGGTTGGCAGTCCTACCCCAGGGACAATGAGAGTCAAGGGTAAAGTTAATTCTGTCTCATTAGTAATTTTGGTAGATTCTGGAAGCACCCATAATTTCATTGATGCAGCTGTAATTTCTGTCCTCCATATTCCTGTGGATAAATCACAAATTCTTGAGGTTAAGGTTGCTAATGGTGATGTTATTAAGACCCAAGGCTTGTGCAAAGATGTTCCTGTGTGTTTACAAGGGGAGGTTTTTCTGGTTCAATTACATGTGCTACCTTTGGGAGGTTGTGATTTGGTTTTTGCCACTCAGTGGCTCAGCACTTTAGGAATCATTAATTGGGATTTCAAGAATCTTTCAATGGGGTTCATCTATAGAGGTCAACAGGTGCTGTTACAGGGCCTTAATACTCCAAGGGGTTTTGAAGTGCAAAATGAGGTTCAGTTCTTCAAAGAACCTAAAAGGAGGGGTTTAATTTTGTAGATTACCACTGGCAGTACAACTGAAAGGCAGTCTGCTCTTTCTCCTGAAGTCACAACTTTGTTGCAGGAGTTTCAAGGTGTATTTACTACTCCAATGGACCTACCACCAATGAGAGGTCATGAACACCAAATCAACCTTAAGGAAGACACTCAACCTATTTGTCAAAGACCATACAAGTATCCCTATTACTAGAAAAATGAAATTGAGAAAATTGTGAAGGATTTGTTGGAAGTAGGCTTTATTCAGAATAGTCAAAGTCCTTTTGCATCACCTGTTTTGTTGGTTAGAAAATCTGATGGCTCATGGCGTATGTGTATAGATTATAGGGTATTAAACCAAGCCACTATTAAAGATAAATACCCTATCCCTGTTATAGATGAACTTTTAGATGAATTACATGGAGCTTGCATTTTTTCTAAGCTAGACTTGAGGTCTGGATACCACCAAATCAGGATAAGGAAGGAAGATATTCCAAAAACAGCTTTTAGAACTCATGAAGGGCACTATGAATTCCTTGTCATGCCCTTTAGGTTGACAAATGCCCCTTCCACCTTTCAATCCTTAATGAACCAAGTTTTCAAGCCTTTCCTTAGGAGGTTTATATTGGTTTTCTTTGATGATATTCTGGTTTATAGTAGAAACATGCCTGATCATATTGAGCATCTCAGAATTGTTTTAGGAGTGTTGGCTACAAACCAATTGTATGCTAAGATGTCTAAGTGCATGTTTGCTTGCCTAGAAGTGGAATACTTAGGTCATATCATTTCTGGGGAAGGTGTAAAAACTGACCCCAAGAAAATCTTAGCTATGCAAGAATGGCCTGTGCCTAAGGATATGAAGTCATTGAAAGGGTTCCTAGGCTTGACTGGTTATTACAGAAAATTTGTCAAGGGTTATGGTCATATTGTAGCTCCATTAACTGCCCTTTTGAGGAAGAATTCTTTTTCTTGGGGTGCTGAAGCTAAAGCAACCTTTAATCAGTTGAAGTTAGCTATATCCAACCCACCTGTTTTGGCCCTACCTGATTTCACTAAGACTTTTACAGTTGAATGTGAGGCTTCTAGCAGTGGCATTGGTGCTGTTTTAATGCAAAAGCACCAGCCTATTGCTTTTCACAGTCAAGTCCTAAAGGGCAGTGCTCTAGCATTGTCCACTTATGAAAAGGAATTTCTTGCCTTAATTTCTGCAGTAAAGAAATGGAGGCCTTATCTTGTGGGAAGACCTTTTGTCATCAAAACAGATCAGCAAAGTCTCAAGTATTTGCTGCATCAGAAGATTGGTACTCCACTTCAACAGAAATGGTTGTCCAAATTGTTGGGATATGCATTTGTGGTTGAGTATAAGAAGGGTTCTGAAAATGTAGTGGTAGATGGTCTGTCTAGGAGAGGAGAGGTGTCTGAGCATGAGGTTCAAGACTGTCAGAATGTGCTTGAAGGTACTGATGAAGGGTTGGACAAGGCTATTGCTGCATTACCTTCTTCATCTGGTACCTTCTATATAATCTCATTTCCTACTCCAACCTGGGTGGCTGAGCTGAAGGCAAGTTATGGGATAGATTCTGCCATCCAAGCTATCTTGTCTACATTCAAGGAGAGTGGTAATACACCTAAAGGGTTTTCTTTAGTGGTCGGGTTTTTGTTCTTTAAGGGCAAGATCTATTTGGGTCCTACTAGTCCTCTAAAGTCATCCATTTTGCACCATGTTCACAATGGGCCCTTGGGTGGTCATTTAGGCTATGTGAAGACCTTACATAGGGCTAAACAAGATTTTTATTGGCCTGGTATGAAGAAGGACTTAAAGTAATATATCAAGGAGTGTGATGTGTGTCAAAAGGTTAAGCATGAGAATTGTAAGCCAGCTGGTTTACTCCAGCCCCTACCTATCCCTTCCAAGCCTCTGTGAGTATGGATTTCATTGAGGGACTGCCTAAATCCCAATTGAAGTCTGTAATATTGGTGGTTGTGGATAGGTTGACTAAGTATGTTCACTTCATTGCATTATCCCGTCCTTACACTGCATCCAAGGTTGCTTCTATTTACATGCAATCTATGTTTAAACTTCATGGTATGCTTGCTTCTATGGTGAGTGACAGGGATCCCATCTTTACTAGAAGCATTTGTCTACAATTATTAAATAATTGTATCACTACAATTCTAATGAGAATCAGCCCATTAAAACAAAGACATAGTTCTAAATCTACTAGAAGCATTTGTCTACAATTATTAAATTTAGAATAACATCAAGTTGGGTTGGATGTATAATTCCTCCATGTATCAGTTGCTATTGAGTTTCTTAAAATCTCTCCTTGGGCAGCATCATCATCATCAGTTGCCCTTATAGCAGTGACCCAGCTACCCTCTGTTAGGACATATGTGTGTTCACTTGTTAAGAACATATGTCACTTGTTTAGAACATATGTCACTTGTTTATGTAAATTGGCTAATCATTTTGACAAAACGCACTCTACTTGTAATTGGGTAGTTCTAGGTGTTTTTAATACTTCAAGAAACAAGGTTTCAAGATCAAGTGTTGAAGTCATCAACTCTGTCCAAGAAAAAGCAAGCTGAAGTGCAATTTCATTAAAGCTCGACACCTTCTCGATAGCTACCTCGACACCTGCTATCTGTCGAGATTTACAAAATCAGTTTTTCTGATTTGATTTTCTTGGGATCCGTGAATATGTTTTTAGGCCTTCTTTTCTTCTAACCCTAAACATATAAAAGGATTGTTTTAAGAGCCGTCAAATTGTACACAAGTTGCAAAAGCATTGAGCAATCCTTGTTCAAGCAAATTGTGATTAAAAGACGAAGTTCTTGACCTAGTTCATCTTCTCTCAAGAAGTTGCTGTGTATTTGCACCATAGGGTTTTGTAACCAAGCATCTTCTTGATCTTCATCGTGTATGATGAACTGAAGAACTTTGCAGCCAACCTCTCCTTCTTAGTTGGTGTTCGAAGTCGCGTACTGGGATCCGCGCATTGGTTAGTCACGTACTTGGGAGCCGTGCATCAAATGTGGAAATTGTCACTACAGATTAAGTCCAATTAGGTATTGGGGTAAGGGTTCAACTGTACGTTGGTAAGGTACTTGAGATTCCTTTACTTGTAACTGCTTGATTTGATAATAGTGGAGTTTCGGGAGTGGTGACCTGAAAATCACCTGGTGGGGTTTTTGCCGTTAGGGTTTTCCCCATTCGTAAACAAATCACCTTGTCATTTATTTTCCGCTGCATATTTAGTTTTTGGTGATTTGTTTGTGCTTCCACGTAATTGCATGATAAATTGATTAATTAATAACTTTGCTAATTAATTAATTGGTTTAATCACAAGGGGTCATTCAGTTTGTGGCCTATCACCCTCATTGTTGGAATGAGACCAAGACAAACACGATCAGCAACACCCTGCATGCAGAAAATCAAAAGGAATCAATTAGAGCAATCCATCTTCTTGTACATTAATGCATGTTTTCATGATAAACTTTTCCTTAAACTAGCTCATTGCATCAGTATTCTATATCAACAAAGGATGGTTTCACAATCTATTGCGAACCGGCCATAAAAGGTTTCAACCATTGGCCGTGTGCTTCTAAATTTAATTTGAAGCGTCAAAAGATAACACATTCAACTGACACCTCAGAAGATCTCCTCGGACATTGGCTTAGGCAACTATTAGGTGGCTTGTGGTTGCCTACATCATAAATTCAGTTTTTGACTTAATAAAAAAAGCATCTAAGTATAATAATTCGTCTTCCAAATTAGGTTCAAATCAAGCATTTAAAAATGTTCATCAACCTATCAAAATAATAATAATGTTCATCAAACATTACACAGGAAAGTTGATAGGACATCTATTAACCAGTCATGACCTTCAAATATACATTGTCAGTTAAAATTTCCTCTCTACATCACTAGACAAGAAAATTTTCATTAACTTAAAATAACCTAATAGGAATTTGATCATGATATGCTAGTGCTACAGCTTGACTATTTAGAATTTATTAACTAACAGAATAAATCAGTGTATGGACGTACTTTAGGTGCTGTAATCCGATTATCTCCTTCAAGTACGATACAACGATCACTCACTGAATTGGCTTGTAGATTGTGTTGGAATGCCTCAATGGCATTGGAATTCCATTCGCAAGCATAAACTAGTTTTGCATTGGCCTTATCAAGGAAGTTTAGCAATCAGATCACTATTAGTGTACAAATGATCAAGCAGTTGAAATGATTGCAAAAGAGTAGACACCAAAATTTATCAAACACATTGTGAGTAACTCTTTGAAACTTTAAAATTCTAGTAAAAAAAAACCCAAATTAGAAACCCATTCACAAAAAACAAGAAATTACCCAATAAAAATAACAAGAAAATATACAAATTTATGCAAGTTCACAATCTAGACTCACTCAAGCACTTTATCAAACACGTTATGACCAATACTTTGAAACTTTAAAATTTAAGTAAAAAAAGCAATCAGATCCGAAACCCACCCACAAATAACATGTTATTATCCCATAAAATCACAATTAATAAGAAATTACCCAATAAAATCACAATTTTAAGAACATAGTTATTTGATCCAACTCAAAAGAAACCCATGAAACAAAAAGAAAAATGGAGTTTACCTCTGATAGAAAAACCCAAGCGTGAGGGACGATTGATTGCGAAGAAGTTGTGTGAGAGAGAGACAGCGTGAAGTGTGGAAGAAATCATGTGAGAGAGGCAGCAGAGTCTTCAAGGCTGAGAGAGTTGAGAGAAATTTGAGACAGATGAGAGAAATAACGTGAATTTATTTTATACATTTGTAATTTTGTTAATTTAGAAAGGGTAAATTGGGAAATTCATTTGGTCAATAATTTATCTACTCTGCTCTCTCTCCAATTTGGAGAATTAAAAATGAGGGGTTAGAGGTAGTTGAAACCTCTCTAAACCCCTCCTACTCCTTCTTTAAAAAACTTCCAAACAAAATAATTGAATTACTCTCTCTCCTCCCTTTACTCTACTCTTTCTCATTTTTTAAACATCCAAACAGAGCATAAGTAAGACTATTCTTATATTTTAAATATTAATAAAATATTTATTTAATTTTTGGCATTTTTTTTTCATCTAAAATCTTTTTTTTTTAATGCAAAATGATGAATTAAAATGAATACATTGTACTACTCAATGAATATACCACTAAAATAAACACTATCTGTTGTTTGAAGCAACCAAATACTAAAAACTTTAATTGTAAATTTTAATAAAATTATATATTTAATATTTCCAAGTAAAACTTGAGTATAAATTAATTACTAGTAATTAGTTATAAATTTATTTTATTGTACCAACCATTTAGCATTTCTCTTACAAGAAATAAGTTGGGTGTGAGCTTTATAGGTGTTTAAGCTATCTTTGAGATATATTTTCTTTTTAAAAAAAATTTATAATGATTATTCAATTATTACAACAAGTAAATGAAGAATGATTTGAACCCTAGTTCACCTTATTAAGAAGATTAGATAATTTCACTGAAATATGAGACATTTAATTGCACAAAAAGTCCCAAAAATGGTAGGATGGTAATTAAATTTGAGTCGAGTAGCTATATGTCCCAATCATAAGGCTCCACTTGATCTGCATGAGTTCCATGAGGCCTGTCCACCAACGTAGATCTTGAAGCTTACAAAGTGTGCTGACAAAAAAGACTTCTATTATGTCGTGGACTATGAGCTCTACGTTTCACCATGAATTGGAGATCTGAGTCCATTTGGGGGGCCAGATTGATTTCAAACAACAATAAGCAAATTTATTAGGACTTAAGAGTATAATAAAGTAACTACGTACTATAGGCTTCGTATTGGTGTGGGACTAATTATAATGAGATTTGAGTAAATTTTAAGTTCTCTTGAAGCACGAAAAGTAATAGGTTCAAGCGGAAAAAAAAATCTTTAATTTAAACCACTAGTCATTAACTTGTGCAATGCAAAGAAAAATTTAAATGAAGTGTTTGTCTTTTTCTCTTCAGTTTTTTGTTTAAAAATAAAATTTGATAATAAAATTTATTATGATTGTATTTGTAAATGGAGCTATATATTTTAGCATTATTGTGCATTTATTTATTATTATTGTGCTTGTATATGAAATATAAGTTTACCATTTAAAGAAAATATGATGTATCAAGATTCTAATGTACGATTTAAATATATATTTAAAATTTAAATTCTATTGAAAATTATATTTTAGAATAATGATATATAAAATTGTGAGACCTCAAAATTTTATTTGATATAATATAATATAATATTATGAGGTCAACAAAAAATTGTCTTCAGTTATATAAACTATAGATTAAAGAAAATAGGATATGTACAATATAGATAGTGTTGGTTAGCAATGAAATTTTCACAATAAATTTCAATGTGTGGTTTGCTGTATTTCTAACTTAAATGATATGTTGAAAGATGGACAAAATTCTTAATATAAATCTTCGATTTTTTTTTTTTTTTTTAAATTTTATATTGCACTTTATGCACCAATACCAATAATAATTTGTCATTAGTAACGTAAGCTTGTAACCGAGTTAGGACATTAAAGTGGTTGAATATATATTGTAATTGGCTAGGGTACAGGGACGGATCCACCGGGGGGGGGGGGGGGGGGGCAAAGGGGGACCGGGCCACCCTGGCCCTAAGAAAAAAAAAAGGAAAAAAAAATTGGGCCCCTTAGCCCAAAGAAAAAAAAAAAATTTTTTTTTAATGATTATATATATATATATATATATTTTTTTTTTAGAATTGTGACTCACTCTTTCAAAAATTTAGACAATGAAATTTTCACAATAAATTTTAATGTGTGTTTTGCTGTATTTCTAACTTAAATGATATGTTTAAAGATCGACAAGATTCTTAATATAAATCCTCGATTTTTTTTATTTTTATTTTTTATATTGCACTTTATGCACCAATACCAATAATAATTTGTCATTAGTAATGTAAGCTTGTAACCGAGTTAGGACATTAAAGTGGTTGAATGTATATTGTAATTGGCTAGGGTACAGGGACGGATCCACAAGGGGGGGGGGGGGGGGGGGCCAAGGGGGACCGGGCCCCCCTAGCCCAAAGAAAAAAAAAATTGGGCCCCCAAGCCCAAAGAAAAAAAAAGATTTTTTTTAATGATTATATATATATATATATATATATATATTTTTTAGAATTGTGACTCGCTCTTTCAAAAATTTAGACTCTCTCTCTTTTAATTTGCCTAGCCTAACTAGCTAGCAACTACCCAACTCAAAAACTTAACAAAAACAAACTGAATGACCCCTTGTGATAAAACCAATTAATTAATTAGCCAAGTTATTAATTAATCAATTTAACATGCAAATTCGTGAAAGCACAAACAAATCACCAAATACTAATTATGCAGCGGAAATTAAATGACACAGTGATTTGTTTACGAATGGGGAAAATCCTTACGGCAAAAACCCCACCGGGTGATTTTCAGGTTACCACTCCCGAAACTCCACTATTATCAAATCAAACGGTTACAAGTAAAGGAATCCCAAGTACCTTACTAACCTACAGTTGAACCCTTACCCCAATACCCAATTGGACTTGATCTGTAGTGACAATTTCCACCTTTGATGCACGGCTCCCAAGTACGTGACTAACCAATGCGCGGATCCCAGTACGCGACTTCAAACACCAACTAAGAAGGCGAGGTTGGCTACAAAGTTCTTCAGTTCATCCTACACAATGAAGATCAGGAAGATGCTTGGTTACAAAACCCTATGGTGCAAATACACAACAACTTCTTGAGAGAAGATGAACTAGGTCAAGAACTTCGTCTTTTGATCATAATTTGCTTGAACAAAGATTGCTCAATACTTTTGCAACTTGTGTACAATTTGACGACTCTTAAAACAATCCTTTTATATGTTTAGGGTTAGAAGAAAAGAAGGCCCAAAAGCATATTCACGGATCCCAAGAAAATCAAATCAGAAAAACTGATTTTGTAATTCTCGACAGATAGCAAGTGTCGAGGTAGCTATCGAGCAGGTGTCGAGAGTTAATGAATTTGCACTTCAGCTTGCTTTTTCTTGGACAGACTTGATGACTTCAACACTTGATCTTGAAACCTTGTTTCTTGAAGTATTAAAAACACCTAGAACTACCCAATTACAAGTAGAGTGCGTTTTGTCAAAAGGATTAGCCAATTTACATAAATAAGTGACATATGTTCTTAACAAGTGAACACACATATGTCCTAACAATCTCCCCCTTTAGCAATCCGTGACAAAACCACAACAAACAAATGAACATATGAGAGAAGTCATAAATCACTCAACTCATATTCACTTGTTGAATACAATAAAATCTATCCTAACACAAACTCTTGAAAAACTTTGCAAGAAGAGAGTTTATGGCAAGTAGACTTTGACAACCTGTATTTCTGAAACACTTTAAACAAAACTCATTAAGGCATTTTGTGTGAAACAGAAATAAATAGATTGCATACAAGTATAAAGAACATGTGTATAAAGATAGAGAAGAAACAACACATGAAGAGAGAGATGAAAGAAACATACATCCACATATATAGAAAATAAGTACAATGTATGTAAAACTGGTCAAAAGACCTCATATACAAGATCAATGTATCTATAAAGAATAGAAAAGAAAAGATACATCAAAACCTCACTACATCCCTCAAAAATATCAACACACCCCCTATCAAAATGTCCTATACTAACTCTCCCCCTAAGATGACTACTCTCATAATCCAAAACTACTCCCCCTTTTTGTCACGAGTGACAAAGGGTAGAGTGTCATGTAGACATCTCATCAGTAGAGCTAGCATCTCCATCATCATCATCATCATCATCATCATCTGAAACTGCTGGAGAAGGTGGTGAAGGAGTAGCCTCTGGAGCAAAACCACCCATGGTCGCCTGCCGTCATGCAATACGACCAACACGAACATTCACCTGATACAACTCAGTGGAGAGTGTATCAAGGCGAGCGTCCATGCGCTGCAGCTGCGCCATAATATCTCCAAGAGATACATCGCCCGTAGAGGAAGAAGGAGCAGATGTAGAAGGAGCGGATCTGGATGGAGCTGATCTGGAGGGAGGAGTGGCATCAGTCTGTCGTGACCTAAACTGAGGCTCACTACGTTTTACGGTAGCGGCATCTATGGCATAGATGTGAGTGAAGTGGTCGGACACAGGAAAAGGGATAGAAAAATGGCGTAAGATCCTCGTGATAGCGGAAGGAAAGATGAGCTTATCAAGGGACGCTGAATCTAGATGGACATCTATGATAGAAAGGATGAAATGAGAAGGAAAATCTATAGTAAGATGCTCTAAAAGTGATAACAAAAATCGAGCACGAGGCTTTGTGATAGAGTTGTAGTGAGAGAGTGGATGGAGTACAAAGGTCATCACTATGTTTAGAAATCTAGGACCTTTAGCAAAAGGCCTACATGATGTGTACTGATGCTCACCCCAATCAGCAGGACGCTGACAGAAGGCAGAGATGAGCTCATCTTTGGACACAGTCCTCAGACGCTCACAGGAAGGGTAATCAGGAAAATCTATCCTAGGTACCCGAAGCACATCCGCAACTAGTTGTGGTGTGACAGGAATGCGCGTACCTCAAACGCGAGTGAAAAAGAGAGGTACTGAACGATCTATCCCGTGCATGTTGGAGTAAAACCCCTGTATCAGCACGAGAGGGCAAGTGACCGGGACGTCACACAGTGACTCCCATCCCCTACTGTGAATGACAGAGGGAAGGTCAGTGTCAGCGAAGTCTGCCAGAATGACTTGGCGTTCCGAATGAACACCTCGTCGAGAAAAGTTCTCCGAAAATGCCTTGTGGGCATCTCCATCACGGAACCGAAGGTTAAGAGGGGCAGAGTCAGAAGAAGAGGAAGCTCTAGAACGCAGAGGGTTCCGAGCAGGAGTGGATTTACGTTTGGGTGCCATAGACACTACTAACGTAAAAGAATGAGAAAGAGATAGAGAGGGAGACAATCAGAAAAGTCCCAAAACAGTTCAAATAGATCAAATATATTGAACAAGAAGTACGTATGCATGGGAATGCATGAACATGTGACATGCAAAGGAAAAAAAACATCATGGGCTCAGCCCAATCCAATCCTAGCAGCACACAAACATAGAGCACACATCTAAATGCATGTAAATACCATTCTAATGCACATGAAATGCAATGTATGACATTTTGAAAACATTTAAGTGCAAACCCAACCCAAAATTTGAAGAAAAACTCATCAATTTTGAAAAACCCCAAAAATTCCAAAAAATCCCAAAACCTAGGTTTCAAAACATGAAATGCATGAAAAAGTAAGGGAAAAAATGAACTTACCAAGTGATTAGAAGCAAGGAATGGTTAAGATCCAAGTGGGTGGGAAGATTTGAGTGAGAAAATGGTGTTTGGGAGGTGAAAAGCCGTCGGACAGATCGAGAGAGATCGAGGAAATGAGTGAAAAATCGCGACAAAGCTTTATATAGACACCTCAGTAATTCTTGACAGCTGAGGTGTCGAGAGGTATCGAGGAAGCTGTCGAGAATTTTGCTTTCGATAACTTCAGGTGTCGAGAGGTGTCGAGGTACAAGACCAATTTCAGAGATAAAAAGCTCGATCGATCGACCATGTGTCGAGAAGCTATTGAGGAGACAGAAACTTTCTCGATCGATCCATCAGGTGTCGAGATTGCGATTAGAAAAGACATGAAAAGCTCGACAGATGACCAGGTATCGAGGAGGTGTCGAGCTTGCTTTTAAAAACAGTTTTTCGAGAAGAGAAAAAACATAGACATGAATGCAATTAGACATGCAACTCTACCAATGATCCAATCAACATATTAAGCTCTCAAAATCATCTCTCAAAAAGAAATTTAGCACATGGATCTTCAAAAACACACACACACACACACACTAAACAAGTCTAACCAATTTTATATTTCAAAAACAAGTCAAGACAGTTTAGTGGGCATACTTTAGCATATGTAAACACTTGTGATAGCCAAATCACATTGTACCTGCACATGTATCAATAGTAGCAAAGAATATTGCGTGTTGTGTGTGAAAAACATCGCAAGATTGCATATGTGTATACATGTTATGATGATCTAAGATATGAGAAAATAACTTTAACTCACACACAATCATAACTGTTTGATGGAGACTATCACCTTCGAGGTACATCTTATGACTCCCACATCTCCTAGAAAACACGCTTGCAATCATATTTAAAGCATTTTAATCTTTTTTCTTTTTATTTTCTTTGCATTTCTCTTAAACATATCATGCATGGGCATATAAAAGAGAGAAAAGAAATACCCAACATATTAAGCATAGACATTGCACTTTTGCTATGCCGAAGCATACGGATGTCTTTGACACTGCACTTTTGCTATGCCGAAGCATACGAATGTCTTTGACACTGCACTTTTGCTATGCCGAAGTATACAGGTGTCATACATGATTGGCGGGCAACAGTGGTGAGATGGTCATTTATGCCTTTCTCTTAGGATTTTCTAGTCCTACCCGTCAAAAAGAGTGATATGAGTGTTAAGTTTAAGAGATAACTTAATCTTACTCATCACAAACAAGAGCCACAAAGCTCACTTGCTTAGTTGTGCATAGAGATGCTCATCTAAGTTACAAGAGATACAAAATTTAGACAACTTTGTTTCATTGGCCATCTAAGGTACACAAATACCAAAGTACACATAACACACACTGTTTTTGTATTTTTCAATTTTTTTATTTTTATTTTTATATTTAAAAACAAAATAAACAAACAAAAACATGTCATCAAAGCAAAGCAAAAACAAGACTGACTCAGCAAAAATGCAAAACACACAAGTAATGCAACAAACAAGAAAAACAAGAGGGGAAAAGAAAGTGATGAAATCACTTAGAGTCCTTTTTCTTCCACACCTTGGAAGAACCTTTCCTTTGATTGAATCCTTGAACAGGCGGTGAGGGGGAAGAATTGAGACCGTTTAAGTTCGAAAGGAACATGAGGGCTTTTAGAAGGTCTCCAAGAGGAGCAAGAGAGGATTGAAGCTGATTTTGGCTTCCAGATGCTATCATGCCATTGCTCTGTTGAGTGGCTAACCACTTATAGCAATTTGGTCGAGTGTGACCAGTAGCCCCACAATAATGACAGAGATGCTGCTTCTTTTGTTTAGGCTTTTGAGAGTTAGCCTTCTTAGCCCTAATGTTTATAGCAGTATTCTTATCTTGCTTAGGGGGTGCTCCTAAGATAGATTTTCCCTTGTCTAAGTTCTCACTAGCTAATTTAGTTTTAACATCAATGTTCTCAATTTCAGTATTATTAGCAGGAGGAACAAAAACAGTATTGCTAGTAGAAGCAGTATTAGAGAAAGAAATACCATACCCCAAACCAGTTCGATCCGAAGCAGATTTCTGATTGCTAAGCATCTCATCAAGCTTTGCACTTGAAGTCCTCTCCAGTTGAGCTCTGACTTGAAACAGCTCCGTTTCAAGCTTCTTGGTCTTCTCGGCCAAAAAGTTGTTCTCAAATCTCAGTGCTCCAATAGTTTGATTCGCCTCATCAAACTTCGTGGACAACTCTTCACGATCAAGTTCCACATCACTGAGCTTCTTGGTGGCTAGCCTATATAATTTCTCATGCTTTTTAGAGAGCTTGTAAAGCTTCTCATAGGCTAAATGGATATCATCTTGATCATCCATCTTCTCAAATTTGGACTCCACCAGTTCTTCTTCTTCATCCACTTCTTCAACAATCCCTTCAGTAGGATTGACTGTGGCAGTGAAGGCATTTAAGATTCCGTCATCCTCATTGTCGGAATCATCTTCAGGCTCAGTGTCACTTAGGGTTACAGCAAGGGCCTTGCTTTTCCCAATTCTCTTGAGATATGTAGGACACTCATGTTTCATGTGTCCAAACCCATGACACCCAAAGCACTTTGGTCCTGCGGGAATAGTATACTGACCGCCCTCCTTAGCATCCTTCTTCCCTTTGTCTTGGCTTTTAAACTGAGAAGAACTGAACTGCCTGCGGTCTTTGTCGAAACTCCTTCCATTGGCATTCTTCATAAACTTCTTGAACTGCCGGATAATGTAGGACTTCATCTTGGAATCTTCATCATCAGAAGACTCATCTGTGTCACTGCTCTTTGCCTTCAAGGCCATGCTTTTGCCTTTACTTAATTTGCCAATCCTAGATAACCCTATCTCATAAGTTTGCAAGTTTCCAACCAGCTCAGTCAAAGGAATCTTGTCTATATCCTTTGATTCCTCAATTGCCGTAATCTTGGCATGAAATCTCTCAGGTAGAGATCTGAGCACCTTCCTTACAATCTTGGGTTCAGGGATGGTTTCCCCAAGATGAAGGCTGAGTTCACTATGTCCTTGAGCTTGGCATAGAACTCATTAAACGACTCATCCTCCTCCATCTTAATTTCTTCAAAGCTTGTAGTGAGCCTCTGAAGTTTTGAATCTTTGACAGACTTTGCTCCTTCATAGGTTGTCTGGAGGATGGTCCAAGCCTCCTTAGCAGTTTCAGTTGAGGATATCTTCTTGAACTCCTCATTGGTGACTGCGCTAAATAGGGCATTTAGCGCTCTGCTGTTGAAGTTAGCCGCCTTGATCTTAGCATCATCCCAATCGGCCGGTTCTTCTTTTGGCTTAGTCCAGCCAATCTCTACAGCTTGCCACACCTTCTCATCTAAAGACTGCAAGAAAGCTCTCATGCGTACTTTCCAGTATGCATAGTTAGTGCCATCAAATAAATGAGGTATAATTAAAGATTGTCCTCTATCCATGACAAACAGGGGTCAATGGATCAACACAGCAAAGATTAAACCTAATCAGAGTGTGCCTGCTCTGATACCACTTGATAGGCCACAATCTGAATGACCCCTTGTGATAAAATCAATTAATTAATTAGCCAAGTTATTAATTAATCAATTTAACATGCAAATACGTGGAAGTACAAACAAATCACCGAACAACTAAATATGCAGCGGAAAATAAATGACACGGTGATTTGTTTACGAATGGGGAAAACCCTAACGGCAAAAACCCCACCGGGTGATTTTCAGGTCACCACTCCCGAAACTCCACTATTATCAAATCAAGCGGTTACAAGTAAAGGAATCCCAAGTACCTTACCAACCTACAGTTGAACCCTTACCCCAATACCCAATTGGACTTGATCTGTAGTGACAATTTCCACCTTTGATGCACGGCTCCCAAGTACGTGACTAACCAATGTGCGGATCCCAGTACGCGACTTCAAACACCAACTAAGAAGGAGAGGTTGGCTGCAAAGTTTTTCAGTTCATCATACACGATGAAGATCAAGAAGATGCTTGGTTACAAAACCCTATGGTGCAAATACACAGCAACTTCTTGAGAGAAGATGAACTAGGTTAAGAACTTCGTCTTTTGATCACAATTTGCTTGAACAAAGATTGCTCAATGCTTTTGCAACTTGTGTACTATTTGACGGCTCTTAAAACAATCCTTTTATATGTTTAGGGTTAGAAGAAAAGAAGGCCCAAAAGCATATTCACGGATCCCAAGGAAATTAAATCAGAAAAACTGATTTTGTAATTCTCGACAGATAGCAGGTGTTGAGGTAGCTATCGAGCAGGTGTCGAGAATTAGTGAACTTGCATTTCAGCTTGCTTTTTCTTGGACAGACTTGATGACTTCAACACTTGATCTTGAAACCTTGTTTCTTGAAATATTAAAAACACCTAGAACTATCCAATTACAAGTAGAGTGCGTTTTGTCAAAAGGATTAGCCAATTTACATAAACAAGTGACATATGTTCTTAACAAGTGAACACACATATGTCCTAACAAGTTTCCCCCACAAATCAACACAAATAATACTCGGTACTGCTTCCTTATCACCTCTCACACAAAGCCAACTCCCTTGTCATCTCTCACACAAAGCCAATTATGGGTGTATATATAATTCACAAACATCTCAAAATATTTTACTAATAATATATATATATATATATATGTGTGTGTGTGTGTGTGTGTGTGTGTGTGTGTGTGTGTGTGTGTGTGTGTGTGTGTGTAAAACCAAAACCTTTAACTTTTTTTTTGACCTCACGAGAGCTTGCCACATCAACTTTAGAGCTACCACAATTTTCCACATCTCAATGCTTTATTTCAGTAGTTGTTCACAATACTTTTAGAGCTACCACACGATGTGCATTGCCTACATCTCTGCCACCCTTGACAAGCTGCCGATTTTATTTCTATAAAACCTAGTCTCCAAGATGTTGGATATTTTTATAAAAAATATCATATTTATTTTTAATACTCATTTATGTGAATTGAGGAAATAAATTACTACTTAATGTCAGATACGTTGATTGTTAAATTTTGAAATTCAAATATAATTCAAAATTTGAATAGCTATTGTCAATGGTTTTAGTTAGGAAAATTCAAGAAAATTAATATGATTTTTAATGCCATATATTGATAGCTTTTAGTATACTTTCCTTTATAAACTTTTGCTTTAAAACGTTTCTTTTAATATATTTAATAGTAACGTTATAGATGGAAAGTACCAAAAAATTATACAACTATATATTTATATAATTTACTGTTGATGGTTTATAACATTACAACTTGCTTTCCATTCTTAGTTGTAATTATTGTGTATAGTCAAAGTTTCAAAGGAAAATATTAATTGATATCTAAAGGTCAGCCATGGTATGGGCTGTTGATTTGCGAGTCCAAATCTTCTGTACCACTTTTTGTGTACCAATTTATGTTCCACCAATTACTACTTGCCATGTTTTCATTTTACTTTTCTTATAGAATAACTGAAGTTTAAAATGGAAAGCAATCATACACATGAAAAGTAGTGATTGGTGGAGCATAAAGTAGTGATTGGTGGAGCATAAAGTGGTATACAAAAAATGGTACGGAAGATTTGGACTCTTGATTTGCTTTCAATCACATTATGACAACAAAAGACAATTTGATTTGGCTATTAATTTGTTTCAACGTATATAGATTTGGCAAACACAATTTGATGTCCAGTTTATGTATTATATATTTATGGAAAGAAACCTATTAATTATATATTGATTTCAACAACTTTATTACCATTTAAATGTTAGCAAACGTTTTGATTCTTTGGGGAGGGACAAGTTACATGTCCGGCTATTATATATATAGAAAGAAACTAAAGTTTCAATATCACCTCATTTTGAATTACAAAGCTACAGACTTTCAAAAACAATTTCTATTATTGTTCAAAACACTTACCATCTACTGCTTCTTATTCTTCACAAAAATATTTTATCTTTTACTCTATTTTCTGGGATAAGAAATTAGTATAGAGAGCTTATATCCTTCGAGCAGTGTAGACTCGCAAGGATAATCAGCAAATGTGGTTGGGCTATTGTATACTGGGAACAATGTGCAGAAATATTTTGTCTAACTACATCGGATATACCATAGACGACACGATTTGTCTCAAGATAGTGACTTGGTCCACGCCTCATCTCCGCCACCTCTTTTGGTAATATTATTTTGTGTAAATTCCAAGGAAAAGTCAGGTAATATATTGCCTTTATTTCCAACACAAGACGACGTAACCCGTCACCTCAAGAACCACTATCTTCCACACTATTTAGTTGTATAGATTGTTTTGGATAAATTATTTATTATTTTATATTTGTTTGAGTTTATCTACTTCTACTTGAGTAAATATATATTTTTCCCCTTACATTTTACTTTGATGTATTTTTTTGGGTGTTGAAAATTCTACTTCCCTCTATTACAGCACCTGTCGATGAACCAAGGTCTATTTCTTGGTTATATCTGCTAAGGTGTTTGACAAAAGGCCTCTAAGAGAAACTGGTGTTACTTGGTATTTTTACATCTATGTTAGTTTACAAGCCTGTATTGGGATAATAGTGGTCATCATGGGACCTAAGGTATTTCATAGTTACCTAACCACACATTTCCTTAACTAATATTTATACTTTTGCTATCTATACAACTCTTATGCTTAAAATTAACATATTCTTTATGCTTTTCATAAAAACCAAGAGAAGCTCTTTTTAGTTCGTTTTTCCACAAAAAACAAAAGTGTAAACCTTAGTTTCAAAATAAAACTTTCCCAAAAGTCAAGAGTTTTCCTAAAAGAAATTGCTCATCTTTCCAAAGGTAGGTTTTATGTTCTTTTTTATTTTTATTAATGCTTTGTTTTGAACCTTCTGGAATTGCATTCTTTTTTAGGTTTGTGTCTATGGTTCATTTCCATTGAACCAATGGACAAAAATCAAGCTAACATATTCCCCCCTCCCCTTTGCACTAATGTTTTGGTTCATTATGTTTGTGCATGAGAATGAGAAATTGGAGGATAAATTTGCTAAAAGGTCATATTTTTCCTTTCCTCTCTTTTATTGTTTATGTATGTATTCACATGTTAAATATGTAATAAATAATACTCACATGTTAAATTATATGTATTATTTTTGCAATGTAGTAAACTTCCACATGTTTTGTTTGTAAATAATTCTTTATCATAAATATTCACATGATATGTTATATGTAAATAAATACTCACATGTGTGTGTGTGTGTGTATTTATATATTGGATAAAAAATTGTAACCTTTTAAAGAAATATCAGCTATATTGGCTAAGATTACAGCATTGAGATGTGAAGGAACATCCTTCATTCACACCAAGAACCCGCTAACATGTCTAACAAGGTTATGAGTAGTAGAATTACCCTGCTTCCTAATATGAGAGAAAAGAACAACAGTAAAGTTTTCAGCTAGACATTTTGCCTCATCAATCAAATGACTATAAGACACCAATGAGACGTCCTTACTCTTCAGCAAGGACGGAGCCACTGTTGGACTAGGGGAGCCATTGCCTCCCCTAATTTCTTTAAAAAACATATTATTATTATATATATGTGTACTAATTTTAGCAATTTTATTCTATAAAATTAAATTTTGTTCCCCTTAAATAATATCATTGATTCTTTTAGGAGTAATGTTATACTTATAAACTTTACAACATTTTTACAAACTATTTTAGTAGCAAATTCTTATTGATTCGCATATGGGCCCCCCATTCACATGATTTTTTTACTTATCAATAACCACTTATCACATCAGCAATTTATAAAAAAAAGTTTGTAGCTCTAGCATTTTCCTCATTTTAGTGACCATAAAAAAAGTTTTAAATCTAAAATTTAAAATAAAATATAAAAGCCCAAAAAAATTATCTCAACAAAAACAAAAACAAAAATTACCAATAGTAAAACTAAAAAAAATTGAGCCCAATCAACCAACTTTATCTTAAATAAACAACCCTGCCCTTTAGAAAATTCTAAACAAAAATAAATTAGTTACCCACAAAAAAAAAAAAAAACCCTTAGCGACTAAGCAGTAGCAGAGTTAAAGGTTGAAACCACCGCATACAACCAACAATAAAGTTGCATTTTAGGGCATTGATGACTATCTCTGTGTCTTCCTCCAAAATAAGATATGACAACCCAATATCCTGAGCAAAGGTTAAGGCCCTCACAGCTGCCATAGCTTCCACAATTGCAACCGAATTTGGGAGGAGGATATTCTCAGCCATGGATGCCATTACATGACCCCTTTCATCCCGGATTACAACATTTATACCAGCTGCGTTTTCCTCTTTAAACACATCCCTATCAAAATTGATTTTGAAGTAAGATCTCAGAGGAGGCTTTCACTTAACCCGTTAAGGAACTCGACTATTAGAATTAGGTGGTTTGGGGGGAATGGTTTGAACAAAACCTGAAAGAACAAGCACATCTGGGATGATTTGATTTTGAAAGCTCGGATTTGTGTAAATACATAAGAGCTTGTTTAGACCCCCAAATTAAAATTACGGCTAGATAGCTTTTACTCTAAGTTATACTAAGTGCAGAACAAGAGTAAAGAGGCGCAAACAACCGTTATCACTACCCTAAGCGTTATTCATCCATTATCAACAATAAAATGAAAGCAGCAAACACAAGATAACACCGAGACGTGTTATCGAAGAAGAAACTGAAGAACTCGGCGAAAAATCTCTCTGCGACCCTCCAAGTCGAAATTGATCCACTAGAGAATAAAGTTAGAGTACATAAATAACAAAAGACCCTCTAAGCCTAGTCTACCCCATGTACTTGAGCCCTCTAAGCTCTTGCTACCAACTACTTTCTTGGAGCCTTGTCTTCTCTAGCTTTCTTGATAGGTTATTTAGACCCCTAAAACAACCAAATTGCGTAGCCTAGATTAATTAGCCAAGTTGTTACTTAGTCAAATTAAACAATTCTAGGTTAAAGCAATTCAACAATCATATCAAGAATAATAATGCAGCGGAAAATAAATAACACAAGATATGATCACCCAGGAAACCACACGGTAAAAACCTGGGGAGGATTTGACCCACCGATCCTCAAGGCAAACAAGAATTCACTATGAAAGAATTGAAGTTCTTACAGAAGGACTACAAGCTCCCCGCTCGACTTCCTAATGCTACCCACCAGTACGAACTTCCTGACACGACCACGCGCAGGCTCCGAATCCACGGACTACTTCTTTCTTGAATTCTTCAATCAGCTACAAGCTCCCCGCTTGCTTTTCTTTTAAGTTCCAATGGTTGCAACTAAGTTGATCTTCAAGATGTTGAAATCATCTCTACCTTGAAAACCCTAAGCTTTGTGTAAAGGAAAGCTCCTCTAAGATCTCACAAGAGATTTACACAAAACAGAAAATATGAGCAACAATAACAATATGGACAACCTCAAAAACGTGGCTAGGGTTTAGTTTATATACCTAGGGTAAAAACATAAAACCCTAAACGTTTAATGAAGTAGGGCTGAGTTGGAAATTCTGCAGAAAATTCAACCTGTGCGATTTTCGATCGATCGAGTCTAATCTTCGATCGATCGAGCCAGGCCAAAAGTCCCAAGTACTTCTGCAGCCACTCGATTCCAACTGTACAATAATAAACCAACTTTGAGCAAGCCTAAACAAGACTAAATACAATGTTTTGATCATGGTTTGCCAACATTACAAATTAGAGTTCTAAATACATAAAATCCTAAGACCTTAGAACCTAACAAACTCCCCCTTTGGCAATTCGTGACAAAACCATAATTTAAAAGCTCAAAGTTTTACAAGTAAAAGCCCTTTACAAAAGTAATGCTCATAAACTCAAATTCAATCCTAACTACTATCCATCAGTTGCAAGTGTAGACAGCAGCTTAGTTGAATCAACCTGTATATTTCCTGAAACACTCAACAAACGCATAAACGCATGTGTGACAGAAAAAAGTAAAACAACAGGTATAACATTCTTGTAAGATTCACACAACACAAAATAAAGACATATATGAATGATCAACTCATAAATATAAATCAATAAGCAGTGAAATGTATATCAATCAATGTTACTCCCCCTAACATGAATATCCCCAAAAATGATATACAAAGTGAAGCACCTAGATACAATCTAAACAACTCCACAAGCTCCTCAAAACAAAAAGTCTCCCCCTAACTACAAAAACCCCTCTACAAGTCAAAAATACCACTCCCCCTTTTTGTGACGGAATGCCAAAGAGCAATCACAAGTCGCCATCAAAAGGAGGTGGTGAGGGTGAATGAAGACGCGCCAAGTCAGCTCGTAGAGCACGAAACTCATCAAGCAAGTCCACCAAAATCTGTCCATGAGCCGCCTGAACGGTCATGACAGTCTCCAAAGTACGACGAACATCGAAGTCGGCCGAAGGAGGTGGAGGAACATCAGCAGCAGCAGCATCATCACCAACTGGATCAGTAACATCCTCACCAGCAATACCTGCAGAAGAAGAAGGAGGAGGTGCGCTACTCGAGGGCTCAGACCTAGGGTGTTTAGAACCAGCTCGAAGATGAGCAGCCCTTTGTCTAAGAAAAGACGCACCTATAGGAGCAATAACATGAACGGGCTCAGAGTAAGGGAAGCCACCAAGATCAAGATGAAGGAGAATCCTATGAATGAAAATAGGATGAACAAGAGCATGAGCAGATGATGAACTCCTATAAACATCGTTCAAAGAACGAAGAAAAAGATGGGGAAAACTAATAGGAGCATCAGTAACAAGAGCGTACAAAAATACACACCTCTCAAGAGGAATGGTGTGAACATGGGAAATGGGCCAGATAGAATGACACGCTATCCTAAAGAAAAGATAGTGTAACCCAGAGAGCTCAGCAGAGGTGATCCGAGGATCAGAACCCCACTGGACAGTAGTCCCAGTGATGTAAGACAAGACATCACTAATCTCGGGAGACACATCATATGGATAGACAGGATGTCGAACCAATGGTACCCCTAGAGCATCAGCCACTACCGTAGGAGTAAGGGTGTACTCTACGCCTCGTATCCAACTCTTGACTAGAGTGTTGGAATCATAGATGCGGATAGAGATGTTCGAATAGAACTCTCTAATCAAGGCAGAAGGTGGAGGAGGATCAGAAACATCCACCAAGGGTAACCAGCCCCTACGCTCAAAATTTGCCCTAATGGCAGGATCAAGTTCATCTAAGTGAACGGAACGCTCAGCCCAAATTTTTCTCCTAACATTCAGCTTCTCAAAAATCTCTTGGTTTTTCTCACTAGAAAACTTCTCACTATCATAGGATGGAGGGGGTGAAGGAGAAGGTGAGGGAACATTCCTACGGGCTCTAGTTTTCCTAGGCATAGTGCTAAGGAAAGGACAGAGACACAAAGGAAAAACCAAAAGAACAAGAGAAAACAAAACCAAGGGCAGACTGCAAATTAGCACAATAAAAAATATAGAACAAAAATCTATATGATGCATGAACATTAATAATGTTGTGATGCATGATCTAATGCAGTAAACAAATAAGTTCAATTGAGATTGAGATTGACAAAATTGGCTTGAACATGGAATTTTCATCAAAAATCCCAAAAATTGAAAACCACTTGTTGAAATTTTATACCAAAAAGAGGAATTGAGCATTATAAAACACATTACATAGATTATAATGCTTAATTACAACTACACAACAAGTCAATTTCATCAAAATCATCTCAATTTAACAAAAGCCCCAATTCGGATCAAGAACAAGCCCTAGATTTTTCAATTTTTCATCAAACTCAAATTTGATTAAATTAACACTTAAGAATCATGGTAATGAAGTGTCCCCACAAAAACCCAATGATCAATTTCATAAATTAAGGCTTGAATCAACAGAAAATCCAAATTTTGCATATTCCGAAAATTTCCCTTAAAAACATGAATTTATGCATGAAATGATGAAAATAAAATCAAAAGGAAGGGTAAAAAGGTCTTACCGGCTTGAGGAAAGAGAGATTGGGCAAAAACTTCGGAAGAAAACGACAAAAATTCCTAAGGTGGAGCCTTGCCAACGCGAAGAGAGAGAAAAAGTTTGAAAAAGATTTTGAAAAGTATTTGAAAAAGTCAGATCTGATCTTTTAAAAAAGCTTTTTCACGATGTTCGATCGATCGAAAATCAGATTCGATTGATCGAAACACTCAGTCGTTTTGAAACAAACTGGAGCACTTTTTCGATTGATCGAAAAGCAGATTCGATCGATCGAAACACACAGTCATTTTGAGACAAATGGAAGCACTTTTTCGATTGATCGAAAAACAGGCTGGATCGATCGAAATGGGCAGAGGCTCACTAAATTTTGAGAAAAATCACAGTTTTGAAAGACAAAACAAATTTTGAAAAACAACTCCTCAAAGCATTAAATTACAGAAATAAAATGCATGAGTATGAGATGGAATGATTTTTCAAAAACCCAAAATTTTAAACCCCAATTTTCTCAAAAACAAGTTTCAATCATTCTTCCTTTGAATATTCTCAAACAACAAATATGTTGTACACAAATCTCAAGATAATTTCAAACTTGGTTGGTCAGACCAAAAACACACACACTAGCATGTACAGTGTTTAACAAAGAGTAACTTGTGTAGTGTGTGATACTAGCAAAAACTTGAGATACACGTGAGGTGATATGTGAATAGCAATCAAACACAAAGTCTACACAATTCATCACATAGAATTTAAAAGAGACTATCACCTAAAGAGTTACATCCTATAACTCCCACATCTCCTAGAACAAAAGCTTGCAATCATGTAAGTTTCTTGTATTTTTGCCCCATTATTTAGGTGAAATTTGGCATAAAGCCTAATAGTACACACCAGATTAGAATATGTGAAATGGCATCAAGCCTAATAGTACACACCAGTTTTAAGCATTAAGCATTTAAAGAGGCTACACCTTATGTTCTTTTTGTGCATGTGCTACACTTTCTCGAGCACAAAATCTTATGATATGCACTAAGGTGTTCATGATTGACTAGTGAACAGTGGTGAGATGGTTATTTATGCCTTTCTCAAAAGGATCAAGTCCGACAGTCAAATAACATGTGACATCAAGATCAAGACAAAGTGATTAATAACCATAAACATCTTTCCCACACAACATGCACTCCAAAGCTTTAACTAGTCAGGTGCAATATTTAAGCTTATCAAAGTTAAACAGGGTACACAGAACATGACATGTGTCAAAAGATAGACCAACCTTGTTTTTCAAGAATCAAGAAAAATAGTGTCTAACATAATTTTTGCTTTCACTTTAACTTTTTTTTTTTATTTTTATTTTTTATTTTTTTTATTTTAAAGGAAAACAAATAAATCCTAGAATGAAATGCATGAATGTAATGCAATGCAAGTCCTAGAACAAAAACAAAAAAAAACACAAACCAAAGAACAATGGTCACCAAAGAATAGAGCAATTAAGCACAAGGACCATGTCAGAAAGACTCAGTTAGTTCGAGTCTTTTGCATCCAAAACTTTTTAGATGCACCACGAGCATTGGAGTTCTTATTCACATTCGAGTGATTCCCAACTCCAGGATTGGAATAAAGGTTTAACACCTTTACCAATTCACCAATTAATGCCATAGGATCATGTGCTTGAGGCACAGGCACTTTTGGTTTAGTTGCTCTCTTATCAGCTTGAAGCTTGTAACAGTTAGGACGAATGTGTCCAGACTTACCACAATAATGACAAACCCAAGCAGGTTTACCATGCATCTTGTCCTTAGATTTGGTAGGCTCCTTAGGTTTAGATTCTCTTAAGTCTACCCTAATCTTCTTAGGTGGTGAAACTTCTACGGGTTTAACTATCTCACTTACAGGTGGTTTGACAGTTTCACTCACAACCTCACTCACAGAAGGTTCAGAAGAAGAAGAAGGAACAAAAGTAGTGGAATGTGGTCCAGATTCAAAAATGCTTTCAACATATCCTAACCCAGTTTTATCAGCAGGAGACTTTTGAACATTCAGCATGTGATCAAGTTTAGAACTAGCAGATCTAGCAACAGATAAATCATGTTCCAAAGTTCTAATTTTATCAAGTAAAAGCATGTTCTCAGATTTAACATTATTCAAAAGCTCATTAGCATCAAATAGTTTAACAAGCAAATTTCTCTTTTCAAGCTCAAGAGAGTCAATTTTCTTTAGGCCAAGTTCAACTTTCATAGCATCCTTTGCAGCAATTTTGCAAAGTTTGTTATAGGCCTCTTGAAGATCTGCATCTTCAGAGAGTTCCCCATCAGAAGGGTTCTCCTCAGCAGATATGCTTTCATTGACTATAGCAGTAGCCGTGAAAGCAATGAAGTTTCCATCCTCGTCTCCACCGGACTCATCATCAGAAACCTCATTATCACTAAGGGTTACAGCAGTGTAAGTCCCTCTTGCCTTTCTATTTGTATTCCTCAGAAAGTTCTTAAAGTTCTTGGCAAGATAGGCAATCTCTGTAGCAGAGAGCTCATCATCAAATCCACCACCCTCAACATCATCAACTGACTTAAGAGCCATTGATTTGGATTTGTTTACTTTAGGGAGGTCAGACTCATAGGATTGAAGAGATCCTACAAGCTCATCAACAGGGATGGAGTCCACATCCTTGCTTTCAGTGATGGCAGTCACTTTGGGTCTAAAATCTTCAGTTAACGATCTAAGAATCTTCCTAACAATTTTAGGTTGATCATAGATTTCACCCAAATTAAAAGCAGAATTGACAATATCATTTAATTTTGCATAAAATTCATCAAAAGATTCATCATCAGACATTCTAATGCTTTCGAATCTAGAAGTCAATTGTTGCAATTTATTAATCTTAACGGCCTTTGTGCCTTCATGCACAGTTTGGAGGATTTTCCATGCAACATGAGCAACCTCAACATTAGAGATCCTCTTAAATTCCTCCATAGAAACAGCATTAAAGATAGCATTCATAGCTTTGCTATTGAAGCTTGCTGCTTCTTTTTCAGAAGTTTGCCACTCACTCACAGGAGTAGCGGGTTTCACCCATCCGAATTCAACGGAATTCCAAACCCTTTCATCAATGGATTTCAGGAATGCTTTCATCCTTACTTTCCAATAAGCATAGTTGTTCCCATCAAAATGAGGAGGAACAAACAAAGAGTGTCCATGCTCCATGACAACAGGGGTCAAGGATCAGCTCAGAGATTAAAAATCTCAAACACAAAGAGCTACCCGCTCTGATACCACTTGATAGGTTATTTAGACCCCTAAAACAACCAAATTGCGTAGCCTAGATTAATTAGCCAAGTTGTTACTTAGTCAAATTAAACAATTCTAGGTTAAAGCAATTCAACAATCATATCAAGAATAATAATGCAGCGGAAAATAAATAACACAAGATATGATCACCCAGGAAACCACACGGTAAAAACCTGGGGAGGATTTGACCCACCGATCCTCAAGGCAAACAAGAATTCACTATGAAAGAATTGAAGTTCTTACAGAAGGACTACAAGCTCCCCGCTCGACTTCCTAATGCTACCCACCAGTACGAACTTCCTGACACGACTACGCGCAGGCTCCGAATCCACGGACTACTTCTTTCTTGAATTCTTCAATCAGCTACAAGCTCCCCGCTTGCTTTTCTTTTAAGTTCCAATGGTTGCAACTAAGTTGATCTTCAAGATGTTGAAATCATCTCTACCTTGAAAACCCTAAGCTTTGTGTAAAGGAAAGCTCCTCTAAGATCTCACAAGAGATTTACACAAAACAGAAAATATGAGCAATAATAACAATATGGACAACCTCAAAAACGTGGCTAGGGTTTAGTTTATATACCTAGGGTAAAAACATAAAACCCTAAACGTTTAATGAAGTAGGGCTGAGTTGGAAATTCTGCAGAAAATTCAACCTGTGCGATTTTCGATCGATCGAGTCTAATCTTCGATCGATCGAGCCAGGCCAAAAGTCCCAAGTACTTCTGCAGCCACTCGATTCCAACTGTACAATAATAAACCAACTTTAAGCAAGCCTAAACAAGACTAAATACAATGTTTTGATCATGGTTTGCCAACATTACAAATTAGAGTTCTAAATACATAAAATCCTAAGACCTTAGAACCTAACATTTCTGGATCTCGTAATTCAGCCCGATTACATCCACCAATGAATGGTTCCTTCCAATGCTTCCCAGTAGCACCAAATTCTCACTTTACACTCAGAATGGGTGTGGTAAATGTTTGGGCTAGCAACCTCTCAAGGATGTAGAGATGGAGAAGTAGGAGTTGAGGAAAACTACAAGGAAATGTGTAGATGATTGTAGGTATAACAATCTCTAACTCTCAAGTATATTTTCTAGGGTTTTCTCTCTGAAAAGCACTACTTACAATTTATGGGTAATGAAGGTATATATAGTATGAGTAAAGACTTGGTAAAGCAAAACTTCACTTTTTGCCAAACAGAGAGTTTCGCGAGTCCTTCGTGGGTTGGCCTTACCTACGAGAACCTCCATCCTAGCATGATTCTTCATCTTCCAGTCATGTGCTTTACACGTGGCTCTTTCGCTGATAATCTTCTCTTTAGACACTAGCGAAAACCACTTGTTCATCCTTTGAAGCTTGAGTCTTCATACTCTCTCACACTCATCCCTTACAATTATAAACCCACATATATACAAGGAAAAATGATTGAAGAAATTACAATCAAATTTGGCACGGAATTAAAGCCAACACAAAATAGTTGTAAATCACAACTTCATAGATTTATTTGAAAAGACTTGTTACTTACATTTATCAAATTCCTTATGTACTAAATGGTCCAAATTGTTTGAACAAAGAGCTCCAAAATTTTATTTTCCTTTATCACATATTGCACAAGCTCACTGAAACTGTGAAAGTGAGTAGTGGTGCCAAAACTCTAACAAGGATTCGAATCCCGGCCAAACTGATGCTAAGTGTGGGCACAGCCAAAGGGCATGAATTATATTGATTGTACAAAATCTTTTCCAAGTTCCAAGTATCTAAAACGTTAAATTGGAAATAAAATTAAAATGGGGTACTATCCTTTGGATTGATGGTGTGAGGTGCCTAACACCTTCCCCACCCATAATCGAACTTCCTAGTCCAAAATTTTTGGTTCGAGACTTTTAATTTATTTTAATTAATTAATTATCCTTGAATTGGTTTTTAGTTAATTGTATATATAACTAAAAAAAATTAGACAAATAGGTGATCAATCACATCTAATACAAAACCAATGGTTAGTGGCAACTTGTAAAAATAAAATAAGAACAAAAAGACTCACACATACACCTTACCCTAAAAACACAAACATACAAGAGAGTCCGTTGCCAAGGACACAATATGCAACAAACCAAAAGCTTTTTTAAGAAAGTTTTAGGCATCACCTTTATTTCATGTGGCTTATCTAGACCAGAATATTGTTTTCTATTTTTAAAGCACTTCTCTGAATTACTTTCGAATATGTGGCTGCAAGTGAATTGTAACATTAGTTGTAATGGAACATAACTTGAATGATACCCTGTTATTGTATAAGTAAATATAAAAATATATATGATCAATCCAAATTAGTATAATGTGTATCCATAATTGACCGGAGTTTAGGAGTTAGGGCTAATATATATATATATATTTATTTATTGGATAGAATCCTCACTTCTCAAATATTTGGTTGGGTTTTTGAGTCCACCTAATAACACAAAACAAAAAATAAATTAATAAAAGACCTATTAACCCAAAAAACAGTTAGCCCTTTAGAGAATTTGAACCTATCTAGAAAAACCCATTGCAGCCCACCAAAGGAGAAAAAAGAAGAAGAAGATTTTTTTAGGTCCTTCTCAACAAAACCAAACAAAAACAAAAAACAAAGTGGCTTCTTTGCAAATGTAAAAAAGTGAACGAAACAACATTAGTTACCCCCTCTCTCTCTCTCTTATTCTTAAATCCAAGAAATGCTCATGTTTTTTTTAAAAAGATTTTTATGAAATTAGTTTTAATTATTGGGCATATGGGAATTAGACAGTCAATCAGACTAGAGACTCATTTCTATGAATGAAGTTAAACAACATCAAAAAGAAGGTTCTCATTTATTTAATAAATATGTTGTGTCTACTGAGAGAGTCTAACCATAGAACAATCCTAAAATACTTAATTTGACTGTTGCTTGATTGATAATAACTTATATACATAATAGTAATCATCTAGCTCAGCCCTATAGGAATGCAAAATTATTCTCAACATAATAGAATACAGGCTACCAAAATGAGTGGAGCTTCATCTATCAAGAGCATGGAGCTACATGGTTTGGGCCTAGAAAAACTTGACCTAAAACCTATTAGGTCTAAAGTTATAATGGCCTGACTTCGGCCCAATTTTGTTCACTCTCTCTACTAGTCTACTAGCACTTCATCTATATGTAGAGGCATTTCTTCCAAAGAAATTGTTCTAACTTTTTTGAGATGAAGCAAATTGAAGATGTATAAATTGCAATTGTTTTAACGGAAAAAGTTTATTTTGGAAATAAATACTATTTAAGAAATAAAATATAGATAAACTAATTAATTAATTATATCTAAAATAAATTTCAATTGACCAGTAAAAATACAATGTCCTTTCAAAATAAAAATAAATATTTCTTTGTACTTCCCACCTCAAAAATATTTGATGGAAATGTTAGTAAAAAAGAAGCAAGCAGAAACATTATAATAGATCCTTAAAGTATTAAGAATTTCAGAATTTCAAAGAAATGACTATTCCATCATATATGAAACTGTGAAGGCGAGATATTACCATTTACAAGTAGGTAAAGTTCGATGTTATGACACTTTTGCTTCTAATAAATAAGACTCTTATAGTAATTGCATATGCTTCTTGAGAATTCCAGGACCAAATCAATTAGCAGGGAAGTGGAGGCACTATACTATTTTCATGAGGACCAAAAGAGAAACAATAGAATTAGCAGAGCAGTAGCATGTATGTACTTAACATGAAATGAAAACAAGAAAAATATTTGTGATTATCATACTTGCAAAATGAGTTGAATTGCTTTGTCATTTCTATGTTCTTAATCGTTCAGAACATCCATATAATTGCTTAGCTCCCTTTAGGACAAATGACCAATGAAAAACTTGTCTGAAGGTTAACAAATAAAAGATCAGTGACGTCTAAGACGTTGGTTAATTTTGTTTTCTATACAGCCATGTGACATACGGAAATGAAGATACCATAGCATACACTAAATCAGAGACAATACGTTGAAAATGGAAACATATTATCATCACAAAATTCTAGGAGTTAAACTCTAACTTGCTGGTTTTTTGAAAGACCAATGAGATCAATGAAACTGACATTTTTATTCACATGATCACAGAAGAAAAGTCAATTAGTTAGTTATATGACCTCGGAAGCCCAAAATATTGTCTTTCCTGAAAAATAAAATGGAAGAAAAGAAAAAATGAAAGCTAACTGGCAGAAAATTTAATATATTTTACTTGAGCATTCTACCAAATTTATCATCAACAATAAATTTTACTTATAAAGATAATATAACAGTATTGACAATTATTTCCACTGAAACACCATAAGGTGAAGAATCTCACCACATTGAAATTAACTTAAGATCAAACAAGTAGAAAAATGAAGCCAAAGTTCCCCACTTCTATATATATATATATACACACACACATAACCAGAGTTTGTTTTGAAAAAACTCTACCTATTCTGCAAGAGATAATTTCAAGTTCCCAAGTAGCATAATTCAATTAGTGTGTCTTCCTCGTCAATCAACTTTTGTATTTCAGCTGACCTTCAAAGTCAATAACGATAGGAAACCATGACAAAAGTTTTCATTACCCGATCCTCAAATTCAGCTAATGTGACCATATCGGCAATAATGGAATAAATCAATGTAAGGCTAGTTAATTAGCACATTTTACTTACAGTATTCAAGCATAAAGGAGTTTAAATTTTGAAATGAAATCGAGTTAGATAAACCACATAGTAGAGGCTAAAATTTCTCCTCTTTCATTGTCTAGAAATTTTTTGAAAATAATGATGATGGTCTTACTAAATATTCCAGTAGTAAATTACAGTACCAATCAAAGTGGTAGCTCTTAAAGTTATAATTCCAAGCACAATGTTTGGTTCAGTCCAAATGATTCTTTAAGCCAAGATTATTTGATGGCTGAGACAAAATTTCAAAGAACAAATTTCAACACATTGATCAAACTGGGTACAAGTCAACCGCATCCTTAACTATATTTTGTAAACTGGTAAACTTGCTTCTTTTTAGACGAAGCCAAAAAAACAGCTTAAAATACCTCAATAGAACGTATGATGTTTAACATAAAAGTCACATTACAAAGAGGACCAAGCTTAGGGATGGCAATTTAAATCCGACCCACGGATACCCGGCCCGGCCCGATAAAGAATAGGGTCGGGTATGGGTTTTTTTTTAAAAACCCGAAGCGGGTCCGGGTTGGGTTCGGGTTTTTATAAAAAAATCCGAAACCCGACCGGATATGACCCGGTTGCCTTGAAATTACATAAAAACCCCCCTATATATATATATATATATATATATAGTTGTAATGTTAAACCCTCTGTTCCTAACCCATCCGCCTCTCATCATTTGATCTTATTTCAATTCACGCCCTCAACCCCTTACGCCCTCAGCCTCACATCTCCAGATCACAATGTCACTCACTCTGTCTCAGCTCTCTCACTCACTGTCTCACACGGCCACAAGTAGTCAAGCACAGGCAGTCGCTGTCGCCGATCTCGTTGCCATTCCTACTCCCTCTCAAGCACTGCCGGCCCAAGTTCTCAGCCTCTCACAGCCGGTCCAAGCATTCACCACCGCCGGTCAAGCTCTCACTCACCCTCGATCTCATCGCCGGCCCAAGATCTCACCACCTCTGTTCTACACTTCTCTTCAAAAAAAAAAATTTTGAAATTTTCAGAGACTGAAAATTTCTAGTCTGAGTCTCTGAGATGTTTGTTTCAATTTTTTGGTTGGTGTTTTCTACTTGAACTATGGATCTCAACCAAAGTATGTATCAATTCTAGTTATGCTAATTGTTAGTCTTGCCACTGGAATGAATATTCATTTTCGTTTTTATACTTTTGTGAAACTGCCCTAGCAAATCTGCCCTATATCTGAATGTTGATTTTCGTTTTTATGCTTTTGTAAATGGTATCTTGGGTGATGAATCTTTATCACTTAACACGAAGAAGCAAGGGGAAAACTTTTTTTTTTTTTTCAGCTGTAGATTTACTTGAAAACTTTCAAATACAAAAATTGGAGGTGTTTAGGTGCTAGATTAGTATGGGAAAAATAAAATTGGGTGTTTCTGTGTTTAGTCAGTGTTGTGCTTGCTGAATTACTTTTTTTTTTGGGCCACGAATTGGGCCTAATCCCTTAACGGGGGCCCGGCTGGGGTGGGTTCGGGCCCCGGATAAAAAACCTGCTTAGTAAATGGGCCGGGTCCGGGCCACAGGTCTTGGCCCACGGGTCGGGTCCGGGTATGAAAAAACCCGGCCCGTTGCCATTCCTAACCAGGCTACATGCAGAAAAGAGGAAGCTGTAGAATTGGCAAGCCAACAAGCATTAGTGAGCATTCAACCAGGGACTTTGATGAAACCATAGCTTAAAAATCGCAAATGCAGCAAAGCAATGTCTTCTTTAACAGCTTGTCTCTCCCGGTTCCACGACAAAGGATTGCCTCAGAGGCTACTGATAACTACAAGTGCAGTCCACGCCTTTCATAAGTATGTAAGACTACACCTCACCAGCAACTCTTTATTTTGGTACTAACTCCCACTTGCCATGCCCGACAATCAACAAATCGTATCCAATTGCACAAAGCAGGTTCTCATTACAACGATTCCCAACCATTGCTTCTTAACAGACAAGATCGTGTGAATGTAACAGTTAAGAGCTTGAGAAGCATGATAACCTTCCCTTCAAACATGTCCCACATTCCAGTATTTTGTGGGGATAAAACTTTAGGTTGATAACCGGTTAGCCTCCTTCAGGACGAATTTCCTATGTAAAACTTGCCTGAAAGTTTACAACGAAAATTCAGTGACAACTATGAGTCTTGGTTTTTTGTACTATACTGCAATGTTATATTTATGGGAAAGAAGGTACTATAGCATACACTAAACTAAAGAGACAACCTTGAAAATGAAAAAATAATAGAATTCAACAGAAATTTCTATAAGTTATCTCTAACTTGATGGTGTATATAAGGATGAAAAAAGTCAAAGAAAGGGTCACATACCTTTTTATTTACATAAACACAGGTAAAAATTTTGATTAGGTTTTTGTTCTCTCAGACCAGAATGCCTCCTTCCATTTCTCTTAAAAGTCCTTTGAGAACTGTGCCAAGATGCCAAGTGGTCCATAAAATAGCCAATGGAATGAAACATCGAAAAAAATACAGAAAATAAATGTAAACGAAAAAATTAAACAGTCAACAAATAAGATATGCCTTGAGTATATAACAAGAGCTAACATCAGCAATGAATTTTTACTTCTAAAGTTCATATAATAGCATGGAAGGTTCTTTCCAATGAAACATAATCAGGTGAATCATCTGCCATACCAAAATTAACTTAAATTTAGATCAAACAAGAAATATGTACAAAGTTTCCAATTTCAATCTAAAACTCAAATCTGTCTTATGATTAATGTTTGTTTCTGAAACTCTGCATGTTAAGGCTCTTGAGTATATGCATTTTTGTTTGCTTTGGGAAACTAGGCCTTACTAAAATGCATTTTTGTTTCATTTAATAGCTGCAGAAAAGCCCTCCTTTTAGTATATGTTTACTAAACGGAGTTATTAAGTAGGTTACATTGATGGTAGTATAGTGGGAAGGTTTAATCAGTGCCTGAAGAATTAGCCAAGTAAAGATGGACAATAGATACAAATAAGTGATAATAGTAAACAACCTGAAGTGGAATCAGCTTTACATATAGAGCAGGTACAAACTGAGAAGAATATATGTGAATTACGGTCCAACCTCCCTTCTCCTTCAGGACCTCCTTTCATGTTTCCATTATGAAATCCCTGAAAAATGGTCATGAGCTCTTAGAGGGGAAAACACACACAATCAAAATTATACTCTTATCCCAAAGAACATAATCAATGTGTCTTCCATATTGATCAAGTTTAAAATTGATTATAAAAATAAAAAACTTTAGTTCAAATACAACCTATAACAGATATTAATGAGATAAAAAAGGAGAGATCCCCAAAACAGCACAACGCAAAAATTCCAAGGGACTTTCATTTACAACTTTCCATTAGCATACCACACTGGAAATCAACCGGTCATCTAATTTTAAAAAGTTCAAGATAATTGGCAAAAACAAGTAAAGTCAAGGAAATGATCGATGGAGCAAAGAATTCATTCTCTATTGGAAAGCCTCCATATGTGACTACATTATCAAAAACTAAAGTAGTTTGCACTCCATTCCAGAATATGAGCAAGTCTCAGCTAAAATTATGAGCTGAAATATATGGGGACTCCTAGGCTCAATAGGAAACTTATAAGCTTGTCCTTGTGTTTGACAAGAAATGTAGTTTGCTCTCCACTTCCAAAAATCTGAGCATGTATCAGCTAAAATGAATAAAATGTTGTAATTAAAAATGTTCATAGTTCACAAAAGAAAGAAAATTATTATTTTTGAGAGCAAACGAAAACAATGTGAAAAATGAGATTAAGAAGCGGCAATGGTTAAATTAGTAAAACCAAGATCTCAGAATCCATTAAGTCATTGAACAAGTGTCCTGCTTCCTTATTCATCATACTACAGCTATCTAAAAAATATTTTTAAAAAAAGAAATCAGCATAAGTTAAGGAACGGTGGGGTGACAGTGATTTGGAACAAATGAAATACCTGCCCATCTGTAGCACAGGTGACAATGCTTGACTATCCTCGAAAGCATGATCTTTGGTTGAAATGACATTCCGCTCAGGCATCATATTAAAAAGCTATCCTGTCATTTTGTGCATTTCCACTAATCATCATCTTCCACAACAAGATAAATAATCTGCAATCAATCAAATTCCAAGATAAAATATCTCCTTTAGTCATTTCATCAAGCAGCTACATGTTCATAGCGATAGGAGGTTCATACAATTCAAATAATTTACAAACTATAAGAGATGTTGATGAGCTAAAAATTCGATGCCATAAGTACAAAAAGAAGAAGAAAAAATGAACGTACATAACATAATCCAAAATTTTACATTTCTCCAACTTTTGAAATTCAAGAAAAGCTTTTAAGAGTTCAGAAGCTAGCCTCTACTGTCCCACCGCAAGAATTAGCTAATAAGAGGTTAAGGTTCAAAATTTAAAAGTCACATTGTCTAAATACACACATGGAGGAGAGAAGATGATTTTGTTCTTTCAATTTGGGTATATTGTTGGATTAAGCAATCTACATAAACATATTCTTCAACTGCAATATTGTGATAGCAAATAACGGTGGATTTTTTTCCATGTTCTCAATGGTTTAGCACATCAATCAATATATATATAAAAGTAGAGACCTCATATGAGAGTGCATGAGGTTCTGCCACGTGGCACTTTAATATTGCATTTAACATTTATTACCTTTTTCCTTTAAGTTTTTTTTACTGTTACCCAATAAATCATAGTAACTTAATTTTACTATTATATAAATTTAGCATTTTTTACCTCTTTTTATAATTTTTTTTTTACTGTTACTCAATAGATCATAGTAACTTATTTTTACTATTATATTGATGTGAACTATTTTTGACAATTAGACCAAAAGTTATTCACTATAAAATGGATTACCTTTTAAAAGTAGACCAAACCTTATGAAAAACTCAGACCCAGTTCTTACCTTACATATTATGACCCAAGTTTGACCATTCCCACGTGTAAATCAAAGCAACAACTCTTACTCTCTTACAAACTCTCTTCTTCCTCTCCCATGTATAGATGATACTTCTAGAAAATCTCATTCTCATGAAATATCTCTTCATTTTTCCCCAATTTCAATTCAATATGCTTTTGTCTATTAATAATATTCTATGCAATTTATGGAGACAAATTCTCTGTCATCGACTAGTGTAACAAAAATATATATAAATCTTGAGATCCCTTAAGTTGCTGAAATAATTGACAAGTGCATATTTCTAAAATTTATAATAACAAAAAAGTCTAATAAATAGCGTATACTATCTCACAAAATGCCATTAACTTAATATTTTCTTTAAAAAAATTCAATGATAGGAATGGTCAAAAACATGATCCTATACAAGAAATACCAAAAATACATGCAAAACAATTTTCATAGGAGGATTTATTTTTAAATAATAAGAAGACAATAGTAAAGATAAAATGCATTGAATAAGATCCTACGAAATAGGTTTGTTAATTATTTCAAATTATACTCATCATTTATGTAAAAAAAATAATAATAATACATTATATTATTTACATTAAAAAAAATAATACATATTAATTTCAAAGTTCATTGCGAGATGTGAACTGCTAGAGTATTGCAATAATAAGTAACATTGATACAACAATGGGTTGGTATTACATTTTGTGCATATTTTGTGAAAGGAATGACAAATTACAAGCAAGATCATTTTGGTGTGCAAAATGTAAAACAAAAATAAATCTTTCTATCCCAAAGTTAGAGGCACTCACATTAACTACATACTTTCCAAATATTTATAATATATTTATATCACTATAACTACTATATATATATACAATTGCAAATTACTTCAGATACAGGATTCAAATTGAAGTTTTTAATGCAACTGACAAAACAAAGTTTGTGATATTTGATTGAGATAACGAGAAAATCCTAAATAAATCTACAAGATCGAGATCTTGCTGAAAAATAAACTAAGGTACAACTTATTTAAATTATTGTAAAAATATTGATATTGGAGAAGGAATCCCACGTGATTTGAAAAAAAATTAGGAAAAAAATGGATTTCTCTACTTCTTTTGAATAAATTCAATCTAAAAGATGGTTTTGAAAATTACATAGTTGCTAAGATTTTTGATGCGCCTTCAAATGATAAAAATGTATGGAAGAAAAAAAAAACACAATTCAACATGCTATATTAATTCTTTTTACTGCACTATTCCAAAATTAACAAAAATAAAAAATTTATAAAAAACTGTCACATCATTGAAATTTAATATAAATGCAAATAACTATGAAAAATCTTAGAGACAAAGTCCAAACTTTGTAAGATCTAATCAAGAATCTCTTGGTACCAATTCATTAGTAATTAACACAAATGATGCAACAAAAGAAAAAAATGATGAAAGTTCAAAAACTGAACAAATATGGACGGACTAAATTTCAAATGATGAAGATGGAGAAATTGATGATGACAACAAGCGTCACCATACCGCAATAACAAAGCATTGAAGAAAAAAAAAATCATAATGAAGCTTTTTATTACATCACATAATAAAAATCAATAATATAGAATGAATTAATATGCTTTTATCAACTTTTATTATACAATATTACTCCAAGTTGTTTTCATTATTGCTCATTACTTGAATAAAATAATTATAATAGATATTTGTGTGCAATTTATAATTGTTACTTTTTATGATGAACTCATTACTAACAAAGTTTTATAATAAATATGCTATAATATATGTATAATATTTTTCAAAAACAAATTTACATAAAACATTACAATATTATCCGTGCATCACACGGGAAACTTACTAGTATATAATTAACAGGTTGGCCTCCTTTAAACAGTACAACGAATGAAAAACTTTCCTGAAAATTTTCAATGAAAAATTCAGTGACAACTATCATCTTGCTTTAGTAAAATTTACAAAAATCCATGTTGGGTTATAATGACCCTTACAATCCAGATCAAAGAAATAGAAATATGAAGCCAAAGTTTCTCATTTCTATCTAAAACTCGTATCTATCATATAATTAGTCTTTGGGACAACTCTGTACATTCACCATGATATAATTTATTTTTCTCTTTTTCTCAAAATTATATCTCATTCTTGTGTTAGGGAATGTATCCTTGCTAATAGGCTGTTTTGTTTCATTCAAAAAAATGCAGAAAAGTACCTCCTAATAATACAGGTTAACTCAATGGAACTAATAAATAAGTTAAAATAGATGGCTCAGGTAGTGTAGTGGAAGGGTATAATACTATAATCTGTGCCTCAAAATTCATCAAGATCGATCATAAGTAAAAAAAGATGAAACTATTAATAACCTGAACATGGCTGAGCGTGCAAATTGAGAGGAATATTTGTCAATTATGGAGCACACCTCTATTCTCCTTCTTGCCTTTCTTTCATAGGTCTTTTGTGAAATTGCTGAAAATGAGCATGAACTCTGAGAAGTTTGAAAAAAAAAACCATAATCAAAATTAAACCCATTATCCCATGGAGAGAAATTCAATTTGTGTCTTCCTTATAGACCAAAATTCTGTATTCCAATTGGCCTTCTGAGTTAACAATAATGAGAAGCTATGAAAAAAGTTTTTATTATTTTTACCAGATCCCCAAATTCAGCTAATGTGATCATATCACCTAGAATCCAACAAATCAATGTACTGCTGGGTATTACTAATTAGCCCGTCATGAATACAACCATCCATCATCAAAGAGTAGCTGAAAACTTGAAATGAATTCAAGTTAGATAAACAAATCAAACGCTGAAATTTCTGTGCTAACACTATCAAGAAAAACTTAGAAGGGGAAAAATATATTGATGGTCTAACTATATAGTAAATTACTGTGCTCACCATAATGGTTGATCAAAAAGCTGCGGTTTGAAGCACAATGTGCACTGCTGTCTGAATGATTTTTTAAGCCAAGATTGTTTGATTACTGAGCCTAAAACTAAGGTTTCAAAAAACAATCTTCCAACAAATTGGTCAGACTGGTTGCACGTCAACCGCATCCCTTACTATATAGTGCAAACAAGTAACTTTGATAAGGCACAGAACAAAACATAAGTTAGATACAAAGGAGACAGGACACAAACACAGCAAAAGGTTCAATACAGACAGGACCAAAATAGGGCCCCTACCTACCAGCAGAGGACCAAAAGATATTCATATAGCTGTTTGATGTTGTCTTTGCATAGTGCCTGACATGACAAAGAATTCTGGGATCAATCCTATGAGAGCCAACACTTCTTACACTGGTTAATAGACTTTGAAGGTAACACCAGCGCTCACCCAGTCTTGATTTTGTCTATTTTCAAAAAGTTGTTCAAGCTATTTGCCGGTTGAGAGCACAAAAACACTTTGAATTCCCATATGCTTCAAGGCCATAGAGCTTGTCTCAATAGGAGGAGGAAGGCAGTGGATTTAGAATTTTTTTCGCAGCTAAAGAATTCAGCAGTAACAGCATTACCCATTCTGTCCTTGCAAAACAAGCATGAACCTTTCCAACTTCATCACTTATCACATCCTGCATAACCAGAAGTTTCCATCCTTGTCAGCCTCTAATACTTACCTTAGCTTGATAACTTGGTCCTTCTTTAACAAGTAAGCCTCCCTACAAAGCTGCTCCATTTTCTTACTATAATCAAGCACTGTCACAGCATTGCCAACAGCTTGATGAAACCAGGGCTTAAAAGATTAGGAACACAGCACAACAATACGTAACCAGCATGTATCTCACAGCTTCATGTTTTCGATCCACAACAAAGACTGTAAACCCCATACATGTTTGTGAGTACAAGTGTAGCTACCATACCTTTCACAAGTACATAGTATAAGGCTTCACAAATTGTCTGACAAAGCTCACACCTTATCTGCTCCAAACCCACCACCTCCACCAAAGATCAACACTTGCCACACTTGACAATCACCAAATTGTATCCAATTGCACACAATAGGTTTACAGCTTCTTAGAGAATGATTCCCAGCCTTTTCTTTTTTATCATGACCATATGGTCACATTCCTGAATTTACAAGGAGTAGCTGCAATAACAAAAATAACATAAGAAAAAATGCAAGCATCTATGGAGGATCTCTCCATCCAAACTGAGAGCCAATTATTATTGGAATTTTATTCAATAAATTCAAATCTGATAGTGAGATTTGATTCAAACTAATGAAATGGTAAAGATCAACATAAGTTATTGGAATAGTCAAGTTAGTTTATTTCATTCTAATATAAGGTCTGTTCACATTACAATGAACCTATGTTATTTTCTTGCACACCAAAATTGCTTTGGAACCAACGAAAAAAGTGTGATTTATTAGAGGGCTCTTTGAACTAACAGTAACTGTTGATTAAAAAAAAGTTTGTTCTTATTTTGTCCTGATTGGTTGGCTTGTAAATGTAAATATTTTCTAATAAGGGAACTACATGAAAATTTATTTTTGGCTAATGTAGATTGAGTACTTGATCAGACTTATATTTTGAAATACCTGCCATCTGCAACATTGGTAAGAATACTTTGATCATCTGTGCAAGGCAGGATCTTTGTTAAAATGACATGTTGCTCAACAAGATGTGTAACCTGCCATTATGCGCATATCCACCTATCATTGTTCCTCAACATGATATGTAACCTGCAATCATCACATTACATGGTACAATAATCATCTTGCTATGCAAATGGGATCCTTAATATTTAAAGGTTCTCAAATTCCACAATACAATATCTATTTTAGGCATTTCATCAAACAGCTATATGCCCTTAGGAATAAAGGGTTCATATAATTCAAATAACAAACAAGTATAAGAGATGAGCGAAAAATTCAAGGTGCCAGAAGTTCAATTGTTAAAAGATTATATTGATGGTCTAACTATATATTAAATTACTGTGCTCACCATAGTGGTTGATCGTAAAGCTGAGATTTCAAGCACAATGTGTAATGCTGTTTGAAAGATTTTTTAAGCCAAGATTGTTTGATTACTGAGCCTGAAACTAAAGTTTCAAAAAAATCTTCCAACAGATATTCATATAGCAGTTTGATATCAATCCTATTAGAGCCAACACTTCTTATACTAGTTAATATACTTCGAAGGTCACCAATAACACCTGCACTCACCCAGTCCTGAATTTGTCTGTTTTCAAAAAGTTTCTCAAGCTATTCACCGGTTGAGAGCACAAAAACACTTAGAATTCCCATATGCTTCAAGACCACAGAGCTTGTCTCAAAAGGAGGAAGGCAGTGGATTTGGAATTTTTTCCCAGCTAAAGAATCCAGCAGTAACAACATTACCCTTTCCAACTTCATCTCTTATCATATCCTGCATAAACAGGAGTTCCCATCCTTGTCTGCCTCTAACTTGCCACGTCCAAAGTACTTCCCACAGCTTGATAACTTGGTCCTTCTTTAACAAGTAAGCCTCCCTAAAAAGCTGCTCCAATTTCTTACTATAATCAATCACTGTCACAGCACTGATCTCATTGACAGCCTTTGTTGGTAGCTTTGTTTCTGAAAGCCTAAATCACCCACAGCCTGTAGCTGCAAAAGAGTAATATATTATGTTGAATTGGCAAATCTACAATTTTTTTTCCTTTTAAGTAATTTTCATTAGCAAATGAACTATTTCTATTCCCAAGCTAACTACCCACAAAGTAAGGCTTCATATGGCTCTTAATAGCTACAGTTCATCACAGATGTGAAACACACAAAGGACCAAAATTTATCTCACTAAGGTATATTTTAAATAGTCCCCCCAATGAAAACTACAAATAAAATTCCATTTAAGTATATGAAACCTTTGACCAAAAATTAGAAAAGAAATGCTTGAAAGTTTCATTGCCTCTTAAAACTATACCTAATTTCTTATGTCCACTGCCTTGAATTTGCATCCCACATGTGTAAATATGTTTTATACAATTATTGCTGCTGCTCCTCTAGGTGATGAGCATTAGTGGGAATTTGCCAACAGCTTGATGAAGCCAGGGATTAGAAGATTAGGAACGCAGCACAACAACATGTTAGCAGCATGTATCTCACAGCTTCATGTTTTTGATCCACAACAGAGGCTGTAAACCCCAGGCATGCTTGTAAGTACAAGTGCAGCTGCCACACCTTTCGCAAATACATAGGATAAGGCTTCACAAATTGTCTGGCAAAGCTTGCGCCTCACTTGCTCCAAACCCACCACCTCCACCAAAGATCAACACTTGCCACACCTGACAATCACCAAATTGTATCCAACTGCACACAGTAGGTTTACAGCTTCTTAGAGAATGATTCCCAGCCTTTTCTTCTTGACAGATCATGACCATATGATCACATTCCTGAATTTACAAAGAGTGGCTGCAATAACAAGAATAACATAAGAAAAAAAAGCAGGCATCTATGGAGGATCTCTCCATCCAAACTGAGAGCCAATTATTAATGGAATTTGATTCAATAAATTCAATTATAAAATGAACCTATGATATTTTATTTCACACCAAAAGTGCTTTGGAACCAATGAAAAAAGTGTCATTTATTAGATGGCTCTTTGAACTAAGAGTAACTGTTGATTAAAAAATAGTTTGTTCTTCTTTTGTAAAAGTAAATATTTTCTAATACTGGAAATACCTGGAAATATATTTTACAAATGACCTGGATTAGTTTTGGCTAATTTAGATTTGAGTACTTTATCAGACCCTATATTATGAAATACCTGCCATCTACAGCACAGGTGAGAGTGTTTTGATCATCTGTGCAAGGCATTATCTTTTTCTAATGCCATCTTGCCATTATGTGCATATCTCCACTGATCATTGTTCCTCAATATGATATATATAACCTGCAATCATCACATTACATGGCACAATAATTATCCTGCCAAAATGTGCAAATGGGATCCTCAGTATTATTAGTACTATTTTTAAAGGTTCTCAAATTCCACAATACAATATCTATTTTAGGCATTTCATCAAACAGCTATATGCCCTTAGGAATAAAGGGTTCATATAATTCAAATAACAAACAAGTATAAGAGATGAGCGAAAAATTCAAGGTGCCAGAAGTTCAATTGTTAAAAGAAGAAAAAAAATTGAACATATATATAAGCCAAAATTTAACATACCTCCTCCAAGTTTTGAAGCTAGCCTCTACTGCAACACTGCGAGAATTAGCTTGGGTTAGGGTTTGATTTTTTAAAATCATATTGTTTAAATACACAAATAGAGAGGATTTTATTGTATAATCGTCAAAATTCTTGAACTGAAAATATTAAGAAAAATGCAATAACGTTGTACCTGGAAGGAAGATCTCTCTGTTTTGCAAAATTATTCCTGCTGCTCCACGCCATTAATTATAACTGAACGGATGTGGGCAATCTCTGACCACATTATCCCTTCGTCTTTCTCGTAGTTTTGTTTCAGCACAGGACATTCATAAATATGAAATAGCTTAAGTGAGGGAGGAAAACACTCCTCTGAGAGAGACTCGAGTTTAGGGCACGCATCAATGAAAATTTGTTCAAGTTTAGAGTCATTTTGAAAGAACTTCCAGGAGAGGGATAACAAATTTCGAAAATTATAAAATCTCAGGGTAGTGAGAGATGTAGGCAACATCAACATCGTCGTCCCATCTTCCTCTCCTAGAAACGAATTCATAATTCCATTAGCAATCTCGAGAGATGTAAGCGACGTGAGTCTGTGCAGTCCCAACTCAAATACTTGATCACAGAGATTCGCCCCTGACAACCTAAGCTCTCTAAGCTCTCTGAGGTTTTGCATGTTGTTCGACAAGGCCTCCAGTTTCTCACAGTCTTCGATTTCAAGACTTGTCAAGTCCGGGGTGAGGAAATCTCCTAAAGAGCTAAGACTTTTACAGTCGCGTATTGTAATCTTTTTGAGGTGACCGAGTCTGTGTGGGCCTCGCGGTAAGCACCTAAGTTTTTCACAACATATAATTAAAAATTCTTCAAGTAACGTAACCTTGTTCAACTCGTCTACTATTGACTCCAGTTTTGGACAATCCACTATCTTAAGGACTTTAAGGGTGGTAGGTAACGTGTCTCTCGATGATAAAGATGTTAGATTTGGGCTCCAATATTGCCATTCAGGCATATCCTCAAAGCAAAGTTTCTCTAAGGATCGAAATGGTTGCACGCAAAGTTCCCCATAAAACTCAAGACCGACGCGCTGGACCCTATCCATTTTCTTAATAGTAAGACGCTTAAGAGACGGCAGTAGCCCAAAAGCAGGTAAGACCTCGCATTTTCCACACCTCTCAATCCTTAGGTCCACCAAATTAGAAAAAGAAGGATCTCCTAACCAAGTTGGGAATATTGCACCAACATAACCCTTAATGAAAAGTGTTTTTATCGTTCCATGAGGTCGAAGCATGTCAAGAATATTTGTCGCAACTCCTGCATCTTGTAAATCATCATTCCATTTCATCACCAATGTATCTAAATTCTTCTTACCTTTTAAATTGACCTTTGTTGCATCAAGCATGTTCTCCAAGTGGGAAATGCAAAGTGTTCCCTGAAGAGATTCCAAATTCATCAAGTCTACTATGGTATCTTTCCCCACAACAAAATTAGATAGTGTCCACAAGCTCTTTAATTTTGCTATTCCCACCGGCATCTCTATAATTGAATTTGCATTTGTAATATCGAGATGTCGAAGATTGACCAAGTTTTCAATTTTTTCTGGTAATTTTGTGAGACGGGAACAACCTTTCAAAATCAATGTTTGTAGGTTGCACAAAGAACTTGTTGATTCTGGTAGACTTGTAATCCCAAGATAAGAAAAATTGAGGTATCTTAGATGTTTCAAATCACCAATTGAACTTGGTATTGAACTTGGTATTGAACTTGGTAGCTCAAAGATTCTATATCCACTAAAAGATAATACCCTTAAGCATCTTAATTGTGGCAACAACCAATATAAAGCATCAAAATATGAGAGACTCATTGTGCAATTTAATGGTAGTAACAAGAAGGTTCGTAAATGCATAACTTTGGGGAAGTCATCAAACAATTTGAAGAAATAATATGAAGAAGTAATATAAGAAAAATGCCGTACCTTTGTAGAAATCTTACTACCACCCAATTGATCCTCCAACCTACAGCACAAGTCTCCCGCAGCCCATTGAGCTAAATCATGCATGAGGTCATGCATGACAAAGAGTGATTCCTTAATGCTTGATTGTTGAAAAAATGATCTCTTGACTAGATCATGAAAATATTCACCACCAAGATCTTCCATTGACTTCTCTCCTGTTTCTTGAATCATGCCTTCTGCCATCCATAACAACACTAGCTCTTTCTCCTCAAAATTATAATCCTTTGGAAATAGCGAACAATAGGCAAAACATTTCTTTAAACTGGAAGGGAGGCACAGATAGCTTAATCGTAAAGTTGAAGGAACATCAGTTTTCTCTTCTAACAAATCCCATATTCTGCCATTTAGTACATCTTTCCACTCATCACGATCGTATGTACGTAGAAGGCCTGCAAGAGCCTTTGCTGCCAAAGGTAAGCCCTTGCACCTCTCTGAAATTTTTTGACGTTCTTCAACTTTTAGATGTTCACCAAAATCTGACGTCCCCAGTGCGTGTTGGGTAAACATGGTCAAACAAGCATCATTTGACAACTCTCTCAACTTGTGTGTATGAGTAGCGCCCATTGTTGATGAAACATTAGCATCCCGAGTAGTGATAAGAATCTTACTTCCTGGAGTCCCAGATTCAAATGGAAAACGTAGTTTAGTCCAATCAGAATAGTTTTCAATCCAAACATCATCCAAAATGAGCAAGAACTTCTTGCCAGATAATTGCTCCTTTAATTTGCGCTGAACTAAATATAGACTACCATCATTGCAAGTCTCAGAAGTTATATCTTGTAGAATTTCTTTTGTCACCCTTAAAATGTCAAAATTTTGAGAAACACAACCCCATGCTTTCACATCAAAATAATTGCGCATCTTATCGTCGTTGTAGACTAGTTGAGCAAGAGTCGTCTTGCCCAGTCCTCCCATACCAAGTATGGAAATCGTAGAGAGTTGAGCACCGCCCGATTCATCACTCAGCAACTTGACAATGTCCTTTTCATCTTCTTCTCTGCCATAAGTATGAGATTCAACCAGGGAAGTTGCGGGCACCCTTGATCTTACCCCAGTATTTTCTATCAGCTCCAGATCTTTCTCATCATTCATTATTTTTTGCAGTCTTGTATCAATATCTTCAATCTTGGACCGCATCCGCATCAACTTAACAAAATTTCGATTCAAACCAACACAAGCATCGAAGATCTTTCGTACCTTAGTTGTGCTGGGTTCTTCTGCATTCAACTTACGTCGTAAAGCTTCAGTAGCAAACTCGTCCAAGATGTCGTCCACATCATAAGCCAAGTCTTCCAGCTCAGCCAGCCAGCTCTTCGCCATCACAAGCCTGTCTGTCATCTGCTTCTCTTCGGCATCAGCCAGGATTTTCCCCAACGTTATTGCCCACTTCTTGAGGTCAGCATCAGCGTTCTCTTGCCGAAAAATATAATAAAAGAAAGAGGATAAATCAGCCTTCCTGACAGCCTCGACAGCCTCCCTTGCAGCCTCCTCGAAAGTCTCAGAGACTCTAATTGACATGGTTCGCTTATGGAAACGAGAGATTTTTCGTGAAATTAAGAGAAATTACCTGTGAAGATCAAGATGAAGAAGTGCGTGGGTGTGAGCTGTGTGTGGTTGAATTTAGAGAAAAAGAAAAGAATAAAGAAGATCAAGGTGAAAGAAGTGCGTGGGTGTGGGCTGTGTGGCTGAATGTGGGGAGGAAAGTAGAGAAAGAGAAAAAAGAAATGGTATGTTCCGTAATGAGAGTGAATGAAATGGTAGTATGGTGAAAGAAGAAAAGTAAAAGGAAAAGTCAAAAGTGAAGAGAGGGAGAAGGTAAGAGGCTGTTTGGATGGGCAAATCTCATGACTCAATTCTTAGTTTTCATAACTCAATTCTCAAAAATGTTAGGACCCATAGCAAAATATTCGTTTGCGTGCACCAATACTCTATTTCCATAACTCTGTTTCCAAAACTCAATTCTCTACTTTTTGAGTTATGAGTTATGGAAACTGAAAACAACTTTTGGCTGTTTTCAGTTTCAAATTCTCATAACTCAATGGCATTTTTGTAAATAACACTATATGAGGGACCTACTGCCATACTTTTAGCCACAACTTTTGACCATTTTTTTTTTCTTCTTTCTTTACTGGGGTTCACCGTCTCCTTTTTTTTTTTTTTTTTCTTCTTCACCTGGGTTCACGTCTCCTTCCTTTTTTTTTTTTTTTTTTTTTTTTTTTTTTTTTATTTTCCTTCTTCACCTGAGTTCACGTCTCCCATTTTTTTTTTTTTTTTTTTTTTCTGGGTTCGGGTTTGTGGATACTCTAAAAAAAAAAAAAAAAAAGCTGCAGTGGGTGACAGAAATGGGGCCCACAAATAGTGTGAAAAATATTGAGTGATGGGAAATGAGTGATGATGCCAAACAAACATAGTATTTTAGAGTAATAGGTGATGAGTGATGAGTGATGAGTTATGAGTGATGAGTGATGGAAATTGAGTGGCGAAAATTGAGTGACCAAAAAAAAGCATCCAAACAGCCTCTAAAGAATTCGTGTGTGGAGGAGAAAAAAAGAGAAAAAAAAAAATAAATGTGTGGATGAAAGAAAAAGAGATTAAGAGAAAAATAAAATAAAAATTAAAAATTAAGAAATGCTATTATAATATTTTCACAATATTTTTATAATAAATTTTAAGTAGCGGGTTGTTATTAGTTAATACTAGTGAAAAAATAAAAAAGGCAGTTTCAAAAAGCTAAACCAAATTCACCATTCTCTTAGGTCTAAGAAAACAATGAACTGTTTGTTTGTTTTGTTTTTTTTTTTTTTCTCACAGTTATTGCTCTAGCTATATGACTTACGAAGAAATGAGGATTGAGATTAGGCCTGATGCAATTCACCCCTCTTCTCTCACAATATTTTTTTACATTTTTAACTTTTTATTTTTATTTTTAATTTTAATATATTTAATTTAATAATTAAAATTAAAAAATATTTATTTTAACTTTTAATCTTAACCATTTATTACAATTATAATAAGCTAGGTATTTCATGTTATCTACAAGAAAATATTCAAAGTAAGAAAGATACAAAACGAAACATTCAAGACTTTATTGGTTAATTTATTCTTTTGGTGCACTGCTGAAGATTTTTGTCGACTTTTGATTTCATATGTAATCCCGCCAAAGGAACTCAAATAGTCAAATGATTCGGTAGGAAGTTTCAACATAATTTACATTAGTGGATACACAAGATATACTGAACCTTAACAGCTATTTACCACAAATCTATATAATATAATCTATTTATATATTCAATTATATTCTAATTACACTATACTTGTGTACAGTGGCATCTAAAATCAAGATTCTACTTTCAAGTGCTCCAATTTGATGGAGCCCTTGCTTTCAAATTTTTTTTTTGATGGAGCCCTCTTTTGTAGAACTGATCACGTGGAAGCCATGGCTGCAAGAATGGCAGTGTAGTTTTTAAGGAGATTCAGCTGCCGTCATCGAAGCTAGGGCACGTAGTTCTTTATGTTAAACTAAATTCAAGCTTAAGTTCAAACTTGACTATTAAATGAGTGAAGTTCAAACATAATAGAATCACGTAAACAAATGATTTTAGGGCAATTCAAGCTTAAGTTCAAACTTGTCTATTAATGTATTAATGATTGTAAAAATAAATAAATACTTGTCTATAGATTGCAAGACACAATTACCTCTCCACTTTCATAGATTATGGTTGTGTTTGTCATTGGCTTAAAAAGCTAGTTTTTTTTATGGCAAAACTTAAGTATAGGACCTTAGGTTCCCTACTTAAAATTTTGACATCTGTCTAATTTAACACCTCAAGCAAATGGCATTAAAAAGAAAAGAAAAGAATGGTCCAATGGAGCTCCCATCGAGTTTTCCTTCCATTTTCGCCACCATAGACAACCCTTCTACTATCCAAGTCGCAACCAGCGTTCTCTGCACCGGCGCTATCTCTATTTTCCTCTTCTGCTCTGTCCGCCGTCGCGCTAAGCAAGCCAAAGAACTGGTATTCTTCTTGGATCTATGAGGCTTTCTTCGTTTCTGATCTATGATTCTTCTTTTCTGATATGTGATTCTCTCTCTCTCTTTCAGTGTGTGTGTATGTATGTGTGTCTGTTTCCTTCTTCTTTTTTGTTCTATGAGGCTTTCTTCATTTCTGATCTATGATTCTTTTTTTCTGTTCTTTGATTCTTTCTCTCTCTCTCAGTGTGTGTGTGTGTGTATGTATGTGTATTTGTTTTCTTCTTCTTTTCTGATCTATGAGTCTTTCTTCGTTTCTGATCTATGATTCTTTCTTCTTTTCTGATCTATGATTCTCTCTCTCTCTCTCTCGGTGTGTGTGTATGTATGTGTATCTGTTTCCTTCTTCTTTTCTGATCTATGATTCTTTCTTCATTTCTGATCTATGATTCTTTCTTCTTTTCTGATCTATGATTCTTTCTTCGTTTCTGATCTATGATTCTTTCTTCTTTTCTGGAGATTTTAAGCCAGTGGGTTCTCTTGCAGTTGTAGTACAGGAAAAAGAAGGAAGAAAGGGAAAAAAAAAGTTTTAACGCCGTTTGTTTGGGTTATTAAATTGGACAGATGTCAAAATTTTAAGTAGGAACCTAAGGTACTAGACCTAAGTTTTGCCATTTTTTTTACTATTTAGCTTATTCTAGCTTTTTTTTACTATTTAGTTTATTTTTGCTACTATTCATTGGTCTCATTGTACTTTTTGGTACTATTCATAAATCCATTTGTACTATTTCAGCTACCTTGTAGCTTTATCTACAATACTTGGAGCAAAAAGTTTTTAGTTTAAGCTAAATAAGCTGTTTCCAAATGGACTCATAGACTTGAGATTTAATTGTATAAATTAGTAAATAGATTTATATGATATCAAATTATTATTTGTAGTTTATTGACAATATAAACAATCCATTCATAGTAAAAATTCATAAATTTGTGAATCGTTAAACAAGTTTTAGTCATGATTTTACTATATATGAGAAAATGATAAGTTAATTAAATAGTTTGTTAATAAGCTAAAGCTTGTTCAATAAGCAAATGAACCAAATGTAAACATATAATAATCTTGTTTGGTGATAAGCTCTACCTTGGATCTTGTTTGGAAAAAAAAAAAAATTGAATAGTGAACAAATATGAACTTTATATATTCTACTTCACTTAGCTCATTTGCACCTGATCTCAATCCCTCTAACAGTTATTACTTTGGCCGTATGATCTCTAGTTCAAAAGGTTAACAGAAATGACATAAAGCTTGACTACTTCATTGCATTTTACACTTACGAAGAAATGAGGATTGAGATCAGACCAATTCACCCATTAAATTAATATATTTAATTTAATGGTTGAGATTAAAAGTTATTTATTTCAACTTTCAATCTCAATCATTTATTACAATATTACAACAAGTGATCTCATTCCAACAAATGTAGAAAGATACAAAACGAAACACGCCAAGAAAAAGCCTCTGAGCACATGCAACGTGCGTGCTTAAAAACTAGTATTTTCATAATGTGTTCAAAATTATAAATGGTGATGCACGAAAATCAGTAGGCTGGAATGTTTCGGACTATAGTGATGGCTTTAGGACCTAAAAGGAAAGAAAAGACCGTCAAGGGTGACCGGTGTAACCTGGCTAAGGACTCTTCGACAGTTAAATCAATTTTCTCTCTAGAACACAAGGATGGGAAACTATGAATAATTGAACTTACCTTCGGTGAATGGGACTTGCTCCTTTTATAGAGAATTAGAAGTGGGTCAACTTGTTCGAATCCACCACCATCATGGGTGATGTGTGTAGTTAATGGAGAAAATGGGGAAAATAGGGTACGTGGAGCGAATTACAGGGAATCCTTTCCACGTTTTAGGAGTAGTGCATCATGGTCTGATTATATGGAACCTTTTATGAAGTTCTCATAGAATTTACGAAGTGTCATCTGGTTGTCCATGCCCTTGTGTCATGGACAACTATCCCGAGGTTGGATGGCCTTGTTATCAATGGATGGGTACTATTCATGCACATGATGTCGTTGTTGGCTTTTTCTCCTTTAAAGTTTTTCTAGATGTGGTTAGGTCATGGACGACCGTTTAGGATGAATTAACCATTAAATTGATCCCTATCAGTTGCCCCCTTGTCCTTGTGTCGTCCATGCTACTGTTGGCTTGACACGTGGTGGTTTTCCATTGGTTAAGGGGTTCTCCAATTGGCATATCAGGGTAATCCGAAATCAAATGCTCCAGATGTTAACACATGGATTGATCTTAGGGGTATGCTAGTCGCGTCGTTTCGTTCTTCAAGAAAATTGCCATGTGGCACATTTTGGTTGGTTCGCGTCGTTTCAATGTCCCACCCTATTAACTATAAATAGTGCTATACCTCTCTTACCCTTTCACATTTCTCATATTTTCTTCTCTGACCTCAGTCGTCCAGCGCCTCATCAAGGAGTTTCCTTCCGTCCTTAGTCATCCTCGTTTAGAGCCAGGTATCCTCTTCTCCTCGTTTGTAGGTTTTTCTTTAGAGTTCTTTTTAAAATGTCTGAGATAATAGTGTCTTTGTCTAGTAATAGAGGCGAGAGAGAAATAGACGAGTATCACGATAAGAGCAACACTAGCGGTGGTGACAGTGAGAGTGACAGTAGTAGCAGTAGTAGTAGTAGGGGGAATACCATAGGTGAGAAATTCTCGTATGGAGTCCCTAGAGTTCCTTTAGAGGCACTCTAGGAAGAAATGAGGATGAGGGTTGCCTCTGGGTCGTTTGTTGGTCCGTCTACTAGTGCCCCCTCGTCCATTCCCCCCCAAGTAAGGAGGAGGAGGTTTTATACTATTGTACAGTTGGAGTTTCTTCTAGGACAGACGAGAAGAAACTTACTTCTTTTAGGGGTTGATATCAAATGCTAGACAATCTCAACCCTCGTCTAGCCACACCCGATGAGTGGTGTTGTACTCCTAACTCAGGGGTTGGTATATATGAGGCCTACTTACTAGGCAGTTTTAGGTTACCTTTAAATGCCTTTGCTAGGGAGATTCTTCATAGGCTAGGTATAGGTATAAACCAACTCAACCCCAATGCATGGAGGCTCATCAAATCCATGCAAGTGTTATGAAGGGAAGTCTTTGATGGGAACCGTCATCTTACTGTGGACGAGTTCTTGTATTATTACAAACCTTCGGAGATAAACCAACCCTTAGGTTTCTACCAATTTTCTACCAGAGGTTCCAACTGTAGGTTGGTTAAGTCCCTTCCCTCATCTGATAAAAGGTGGAAGACAGAGTTTTTTTTAGTCTTTGGGTTTTGGGCAAGGAACCCAGTTGAGGTAGGCAGGGACTCATTTCCTCCGTATACTGGTGAGATAGGTAATCTTCGTCTAGAGGGTATGTTATTTTTCTTTTGCTCGTCTTACTCTCTTTTTGTTATATTTGGCTAACTCTCTTTTCTCTTTTTATTTTTTTAGCTGTAAGACGACCTTTTTTGAACAAGTGTTACCTTAACCACGTCCAAAAAGCTCATTCCTTTGCAGACAGGACTTTCCATTTCCTGGTGACTCTCCGTCGTCTAGCTACTTGGGGACTTGGTCCTGAGCTCACAAAGGAAGCGCTTGCTCACGAGCTTAGCACACGTAGACGTGAGTTATTTACATTGTATCTTTGATTAGTTAACCCATTCAAACTCTACCACGTCTTTCTTTTTTGTAGGAATGGCAACCATGAAGGAAAACAAGGGGAAGGGCCTAGCAAACGAAGAAGCCGTCAAGGAGGGAGAAGATGTCCATGCTCAACCTAGTCCAGCCGTTTTAGAAAAAAGGAAGGCTTTCTCTGAAACTATAGATATAGGGAGTCTTCCCAATCGTCGAGGCAATAAAAAGCCAAGACACAACTCATCTAAATCTAGAGTTGTTGAGACTGGCCCTCTCATCCCTCCTACCATTACCAAACAGCCGTCCACGGTGCAAATCCTTGATGTGGAACTGTCCAACCCTCCTGATGCCACTCTATCCAAAACTCCTACTGGACCTCCTGATAGCGGCCCTAAAACCCTCTTAAGGTGTGAAGGCCTTGCCTAGGAGAGGTTTAAGCAGGCCGTCTTTGACAAGGACGTTGCCATATGTTATGACATGTCTGTAAAGGAGTTTGAACGGTCCACCGTTTATGATGTCTTCAAGGTATGTAGACTCGTCCTTAATCTTTCAAAGATTTAAGTTTTATTTTGTTTTCTCACATCCAAGTTCTTGATATATAGGTCATGTCAAAGTTTATGGCGGTGTCCAGGCAAGCCCACGAGCTAGACCAGACTATGGTTGGGCTTGAGGCTAAGATTCGTGATAAAATCAAGATTTATTTTCTCCCATTTAATGGGATCTGCTTTCATAGAACTAATGAGGCTCGGCTTAGAATATTAATTATCCAAGATAAGGAAGGAAAAATGATTGCCTTAACGAGTCCGATAATAGTGATGCCATCAACCATGCATTGATAAGCCATGGCTACAAGAATGATAGTGCAGTTTGTAAGGGACATAGGCATAAAGGAAGCAGTATTTGAAGGAGATTCGGCCACTGTCATCAAAGCTAAGACACATAGTCAAAGTCTTGAAGATAGGATGTAAATGAACAAAACTATTAAGAACTGTTTGAGCTTGGTTCAAGAAAATGTTTATTTATGTTAAATTAAACTTAAGCCTAAATTTAGACTCAACTTTAAATGAGTCAAATCAAACATAATAATGTACATGAGGCTCAATTAAACTATATATAATATTATATTTGTTAGTGTATAGATTAGCCCATTGGGCTTAGCCTAGTATATTACTTGTACTATACTTCTATTACTTGTACTGCACACATACCTAGCCTATATAAAGGCTCTCTTTTGTACATTGTTATACACACAATATTATACTGACTATTCAGTCATTCTCTCTCTCTTTATATTGTTAACATGGTATCAGAGCCTTTCCTCTGATTTTTTTGGTTCCTGTGGACATCTTCGGCGTTCTTCCGCTGCCCTCGCCTTCATCCGGTAGTCACTGTCAGAAGCGAGTCACCGCCGTCACGCCCACAACCCTAGAACACTCGGATTTCGTCAATTTGTTGATCAAACCGCCAAAGTAAAGGCATACATTGACAGATCTGACAGTCCCGAGCAAAACCCAACAAAAATCTGCCAGAAACAGCCCTCCACGCGCCCCCACGCGCCGCCAGAAGTTTCTGCCTCACGAGAACGAGCCGCCACGCGCTTCCACGCGCCGCCACGCGCCGTCTCTCCCTTCCACGCGCCTCACGCGCCAGCCACGCGCCTCACGCGCTCTGCTCCGTTTCACGGACTGCCACGTCAGCCCTAGGGTGACGTCATCATCCCACGTCATCGTCTCACGTCAGCATATCGCGTCAGCATCCACGTCAGCCGTTGACCGTTGACCGTTGACTTTGACCAAGGTCAAAATTTTTCAGCAGAACCTGTCTTGCTCAGTTTTTCGCGTAGATTCCGATTTTGGGCTCCGTTTCTACATTTGAGGTCTCTAAATCTCATTTTTTGGTCATTTTCTTCATTATGGCTCAACAAAATGAACGCGACATCATACGTCCGATCACCATTATGTTGGATGGTCCTACTAGCTATCATGCATGGTCTCAGAATATGACTGTTTTTCTCAAGGGTCGTAAACTGTGGAGATATGTGACTGGTTCAATTCCTAAGCCAGTACCAAACCCTAAGTCCAAAGTCATAGCCGCTGAAGAGTCTTCCACGACTACTGTTACAACAGATGATTATGAAGATCGCCTAGAGGAATGGGAGAGTATTCAAAGTAAGATCTTGTCTTGGTTTATTAATACCTCTATTCCCTCCATTCATAATCTTCTTCCTCGTCTTGAGACTGCTGAGGCTGCTTGGAAGTTTTTGGCCGATCGCTATAATTGTACTAATGATTCAAGCTTAGAGTTCCACATTGAATCAAAACTTTATCAAATGCGACAAGAGACAGGTCAGTCCATTTCTGATTTTTATTCTCAGACTTCTACTATGTGGGAACAACTCTCTGCTGCAGATCCTCCACTAGTGTGTTCTAAGGACATTGAGCTCTTTGCCAAATATCGGGATCGCCGTAAATTTATGCACTTCATGATGGGTTTGCGTGAGGATTTTGAGCCTACTAGGGCTTCTCTGCTTAGCCGGTTTCCTACTCCTTCTCTTGATGCTGCAGTGAAGGAGCTCATCTCTGAGGAAAACCGTCGGCCTGCTTATCACATGTCATCATATGATCATGTATTGGCTACATCATCTCCACAGCCTCCCATTGCTGCATTCACTGCTCCTCCACGGATAAACTCTGGGCGTCCCACCTCTCAGTCTTCCAAAGGTACTCGCTGTGAGTTTTGCCGTGCTAAAGGCCATGACATCTCAGTTTGTCGCAAACTGCAGAAATTTGTGCAAGAGCAGAATAAAGCTTCTCTTCCTCGGGCAGCTGCTGTATGTCCTTCAGATCCATCGGTTCCTACAGGTCCATCTTTGACTTCCTCACTTACTACGGCTGATATTGAGGCAGTTGTTCAACAGGTTTTATCCCGCACTTCCACTGCCCTTTCTGTCACCTCAGGTAAACAACCTTGGTTTTTTGATACTGCATGTTGTAACCATATGACTCCTGATGAATCCCAATTTTATGATAAGGCACCTTTAGAACATCCAATCACCATTTACACTGCTGATGGAACTCCTATGCCTGTTAGTCATAAAGGAACAATCTCTTCTCCTTGTTTATCCCTTAGTGACACTTTTCATATCCCAAAGTTATCCCTCAATTTGCTTTCTGTTGGTCAACTTTGTGAATTAGGCGTAGATCTTCTCTTTACTAATCATGGTGTGGATGTGCAGGATCCCCGGACAGGTCAAGTGCTTGGGACAGGCCGTAAGGTTGGTCGCATGTTTGAGGTTCATGACTTGAAGATTCCTTCACAAGTTGTTTCTGCAGCTGCTACCACTACCACCTCCTCACCTGATCTATGGCATGCTCGTCTTGGTCATCCATCCTTATCTCGTCTTCAGTTGTTAGCTTCTCAAGGTCATTTAGGTTCAGTTCAGTTTCAAAAATTTGATTGTACTTCCTGTCATTTTGGCAAACAAACAAAATTGCCCTTTAATAATAGTGACTCATTTTCTTCTGCACCCTTTGATCTTATACATTCTGATATTTGGGGTCCTGCACCTGTTCCTACTGAGGGGGGATCTAGATATTTTGTCATATTTGTGGATGATTTTTCTCGATATACTTGGATTTATCTGCTTCATCATAGGTCTGAACTTGTGTCTATTTACCAAACATTTCATAAAATGATTCAAACACAGTTCAATCGCACCGTCAAAGTTTTTCGATCAGATAATGCTCAAGAATATAATGATAAATCTTTCCTATCCTTTTTAGACAATCATGGTACACTTACTCAGCGGTCTTGTCCTTACACCTCTCAACAAAATGGTCGTGCAGAACGAAAACATCGTCACATTCTTGATGTTGTCCGCACCCTTCTCATTTCTGCCTCTCTTCCTGAGCGCTTTTGGGGTGAGGCTGCACTCACTGCTGTATACACCATTAATCGTATCCCTTCACCAACTACACACAACAAATCACCATTTGAGCTTCTCTATGGTCAAACCCCTGACTACTCCTCTCTTCGGGTTTTTGGTTGTGCTTGCTTTGTCTCTCTTCCTCCTCATGAACGAACAAAGCTCCAACCTCGTGCTCGTCTCTGTTGTTTCCTTGGTTATGGTGTATCTCAAAAGGGGTTTCGCTGCTATGATCCCATTTCTCATCGTCTTCGTGTCTCCCGTCATGTTGAGTTTTGGGAACATCGTCCTTTTACGAGTCTTCAGCAGTTTCCTACATCCTCTTCCTCTGAGTCTCCCATTTTTACTGATCTTTTCCTCCCTCTCTATCCTGAACTTGTGGAGGATTCTTCAACATCGGCTGCCTCTCCAGACGACTCATCTCCGGTTCTATCCCCGGCATATGACCTGCCTGTCTTGGATCCTGTGGCACCACCCTCTCCTGAGTCTCCTGATGGTCCTGAACTTCGTCGTTCCACTCGGGTAAGCATTCCTCCCCCTTATCTCTCTGATTATCACTGCTCTTTTGCCCTTGCCACCCTCTATGAACCTCACACCTATCGTGAGGCCCATACTGACCCTCTTTGGCAGCAAGCTATGAATGATGAACTAGATGCCCTTCATAAAAATCACACTTGGGATATGGTTGATTTGCCTCCTGGTCAGTCTGTAGTAGGTTGTAGATGGGTTTACAAGATCAAGACCAAGGCTGATGGATCTGTTGAACGATACAAGGCTCGCCTAGTTGCCAAGGGCTTTACCCAAGAGTATGGCATTGACTATGAGGAAACATTTGCTCCTGTTGCTCGCCTTACATCTGTCAGATGTCTCATTGCTGTGGCTGCTGTTCGCCGTTGGCCTCTTTATCAAATGGATGTGAAGAATGCTTTCCTCAATGGTGACCTTCAAGAAGAAGTGTACATGCAACCACCCCCTGGCTATCCACATTCAGGCAGTCAAGTTTGTCGCCTTCGTCGTGCTCTTTATGGCCTTAAGCAGGCTCCTCGGGCTTGGTTTGAAAAGTTTAGCTCAGTTGTTGCTCAGCAGGGTTTCACTTCGAGTCCTCATGACACTGCTCTCTTCGTTCGAAGATCCTCTTCTGGTATCACTCTTATTCTTCTCTATGTTGATGATATGATTATTACTGGAGATGATTCTGCAGGTATCCGCTCTCTCCAGCACTTCCTTAGTCAGCATTTTGAGATGAAAGATTTGGGCACTCTCAGCTATTTTCTTGGGCTTGAGGTTACCTCATCCTCTGATGGATACTATCTTTCCCAAGCTAAATATGCTTTTGACCTTCTCTCCAAGGCTGGTATCACAGACAACAAAACTGTTTCCACTGCCTTGGAATACAATGCCAAGCTCACACCCTTGGATGGTGAACCTATATCAGATGCTACTCGTTATCGTCAGTTGGTTGGTAGTCTGATCTATCTCACTGTTACTCGTCCAGATATTTCACATGCCGTGGGTATGGTTAGTAAATTCATGGATGCCCCTCGTTCTGTCCACTATGCTGCTGTTCTTCGGATTCTCCGATATGTCAAGGGTACACTTTATCATGGTCTACACTACTCCTCTCGGTCTTCTCTTGAGCTTCATGCTTATTCAGATGCGGACTGGGCCGGTGATCCGACTGATCGATGCTCTATCACAGGTTTCTGTTTCCTGTTGGGTACTTCTCTTGTCTCATGGCGTAGCAAAAAGCAGGATGTTGTTTCCCGTTCCAGTACTGAGGCTGAGTATCGTGCCCTTGCTGACACCACCTGCGAGCTTGTCTGGCTTCGCTGGCTCTTGGCTGACATGGATGCTCCACAGCCCACTGCTACTCCTCTTTATTGTGACAATCGTAGTGCTATCTACATTGCTCATAATGATGTCTTCCACGAACGCACCAAGCACATTGAGATCGACTGCCACATTACTCGCCAGCATCTCAAGAAAGGCAATCTCAAGTTATTCTCCATCTCATCTGCTGACCAGCCTGCTGATATCTTCACCAAGTCTCACCCACCTGGTCGTCTTCGAGATCTTATATCCAAACTCCAGTTGGCTTCCTCCTTGCCACCTCGAGTTTGAGGGGGGATGTTAGTGTATAGATTAGCCCATTGGGCTTAGCCTAGTATATTACTTGTACTATACTTCTATTACTTGTATTGCACACATACCTAGCCTATATAAAGGCTCTCTTTTGTATATTGTTATACACACAATATTATACTGACTATTCAGTCATTCTCTCTCTCTTTATATTGTTAACAATATTTTTATATGTATGCCTATCTATTAATATACTAATGATTGTAAAAAATAAAAAATAATTATATAGACGTGAGAATGGATTGTATAAGTTGATAAATAGATTCATATGGTATCAAATAAATATTTTTAGTTTATTGATAATATAAACAATCAATTTGTAGTAAAAATGTAAAAATTTGTAAATGGTTAAATAATTTTTAGTCATTGTTTTACCACATACAGGAAAAGATTAAGTTAATTAATTAATATTTCGTGACTAAGCTCGAGCTTGTTCAATAAGCAAATGAACCAAATTTAAACATACTTGTTTGGTGATAAGCTCGAGCTTGTTCAATAAGAAAATGAACCAAATTTAAACATACTTATTTGGTGATAAGCTTTAGCTTGGTTCATGTTCGAAATAAAGTTAAATAATAAACAAATTTAAAATTTAAATATTTGGGCTTCGCTCAGCTCACTTACAACCCTAATAAAATATATATAAATTGGTGTAAAGGCTCTAGACAAACACAGCTTGGTCGTGGTGGTACACATTAAAAGAAGAGGAAATAGTAGGACATATGCACTAGCAAGATTAGCTAAAGATTTATAGAGGGGATGAAAACATGGATTGCTTCATTGCCTGCGTTAGTAGAGCATATTATGGCTTTTGATTTAGCCATGGTTTGAGTAATAAAATATCTACTTTGATTCTTTCTTTTTCTATTTTTTTAAAGTGCTCTAATTTTATGTTATTTTTTTTATATAATTTGAAAGCTTGAAAATGTGTGAAAACACAAGAGCTATTTAGACCCCCAAATTAAAGTTATGGCTTGATTGATTTTACTCTAACTTATACTAAGTGCGGAATAGATTAAATGCAAGCGGATAAACAAATAAACTACTCTAACCCATAATCATTATAACACAGCAGTAAAATGAAATGTAAAAGAGTAGGGAAGAAGAATGCAAACACAAGATAACATGCCGATGTGTTATTGAAGAGGAAACGAAAAAACTCGGCAAAAAACCTCTCCGCCGCCCTCCAAGCGGTAAATCAATCCAATAGACAACCAGTTGGTATACACGAATAACAAGAGACCCTCAAAGCCTAATTTACCCAATGTACCTAAGCCCTCCAAGCTCCTACTCCAACAAGGCTTCTCAGAACCGTGTCTTGTCTAGCTTTCCAGATTCCACAATACGCCCGATTACATCCGCCAAGTCTCACCGGCTTCTTTTGGCAAATCCCCAAAACTTCCCAAGCTCCAAAACACTCTCTACACTCTGAATAGGTGTGGATTATGTCTGGGTACAAATCTCTTCTCAATGTGTGATAATGGGAGAGGGAAGGAGAAAAAGCTAGAATGATTTCTTACTAAGGATGAGTAGCTCTCTCTCTAAAAGATGGGTGTGTGTGTGTTGTAGAAAACCTATCTAGGGTTTTTCTCTCTAAATAGCCTCCTTACACTTTTGTGGGTAATGAGGATATATATAGTATGGGTAAAGGATAAGAAAGTCATAAATCCTCCAAACAGAATGTTTCGTGACTATCTCGTGGGAAGGCCTTACCCGCGAGACACTCGCGAAACTGATAGCCTGACACGACTCTTCAGCTTCCAGTCATGTGCTCCTCACATGGCTCTTTCGCGGGTTAGCTTTTCGCGAAATCCACTGATACTTCATTTAAGCTTGAATCTTCACCAACTTAATACTAAACTCAATACAATAAAATCCCACAAAATATAATGAACAAAATTAAAGCAATTATAACACTTTTTGTCATGGAATAAAGCCAACATACAACATAGTTGTAAATCACAACTTTACAATCTCTCCCTTTGGCTATTTCGTGACAAAACACCCTAAAATGGACTTTAGACTTAAACGTGACTTTGGAAACAATGACAAAACTCACTCACACCTAAATCTAGAAGCTATGATGAACTTGGAATATATATTCCTATAACCTGAAACACCACAAAACACATTAGACTCTCAAGGTAAATCAAGTGATAAAAGGTTAAGTATAATGTAACAAGTAAATTACGATCAAGTAAACATGTTGTAAAACATATGAGCAACTTGATCATACACCAAAATAGTCATATGGAAATGACTACAATGATCATATAGCAAAGCAAATGATCATCTGAACATGTAAGTAATAGAGCATAATAGCATAAGGATGTATGCATGTCCAACACATAAACACGATGCGATGAGAGCAAGAAAGCATAGATACTAAATGTAGCTCAAAGCACCATAAAGCAATGAGAAAACAAGCATAAAGTAAAACAAGACAAAACAAGGTTTTCTCATAAAAGATGTCTTCTCCCCCTTGGTATATGCATCCCCCCTATGGCTTTCTCCCTCTACAAATGTGCACGAGGTAAAATTTCACCCCCTAAGAATGTGCACAAAAGTCATATAGAAATGACGAAACACACCGGTATAATCTCTGGTATACTCTCCCCCTTTTTGTCACGAATAGACAAATGAATCAAGAGGAATGAGGGAAAGAAGAGAAATTATGAACAAGGGTAAAATATGATGCATGAGGGGTGCAAAATGAGTGAGAAAATGAAGCTCAAACGAAAGACAAAAACATCCTAAAAAAATTGCTACAAAGCTTAAAGAACATGACAAGCTAAGGATGATAGAACAAAGTATAGACCAATGCATGACATAGACACAAGAACATGTTATCTATGCTAAAAGTGTCTAAAAAGACTTAACTAGCATGTGTGAATGCAAAAACATGTCAAGTGTTAGAGTGTGTACAACAAGGTGTATTTAGTGTGCATATGATGTGCATGTGAGATGCATGACCAATGCATGAGAAAGGCACTCACGGGGCAAAGTATATAAAACACACAACCAATGATTAAAAACATAATAAACATGAATAATTATGGTGATCCCCAAAATTTCGTACTCATCGGAGTCCAAAACAACGAGAAAATGTCGTTTAGGCATTTTATCAAACACATAGAGTGCACACACTACACATGTATGTTAAACAATGCATGAACATATGAAAATCTTGCCTAAATACATGTTATTTTTGCCACAAGGGGCCAACATCCAAAGCAAATCATCATTTAAAACAAAGCCCAATAAAAAAGATTGACAAAAATTAAGTTTTCCAACTCCCATTTGAGAAAATCCCAACTATGAACATAAAATCCCTAAAAACATAATCTAAGGATCAAAATCAATGAAAAGAGTTAAAGATTACCTTAGAGATGTTAATATAAATGAAAAACACTTGAATTTAGTTGGGTTTTGATGTAGAAACATTAAAACAGGGGTTTGGGAGAGGATGGGAGACGTTTAAAATAAATGACCCACAAATTGCCTTTTAAAAAGCTGATCTGGAAATTTTTGCGGGAAGCTTACTCGAGAGATTACTTGCGAAATTTTTCGCGGGTAAGTCTTACTTGCGAAACAATCGCAAAACTCTCTGTCCAAAGTTGAAAAACTTGAGATTTGGACCATTTAAATACCAGTTGAGCTTACACATGAAATGGGTCACGAAAACACCCAAAAAACATGTTTTTTCACACAAAAACAACTTGAAAAACTTTGAAAAACATAGGTGATACAAATCACTTCCAAAAGAAAACAAAAAGAACAAATTTTTTTTTGTTTGATCCATATATGGTTGAGCACACACGCATCACATTTGAACATGTACAATCACACAAATGAAATAGGCATTCATTGAACATTAGACTTGTGTATTGTATGTGTGTATCAAATGTGGAATAGTCTTTAGTCCAGAGTGAAACTTCAATGATCAATTCAATCAAGCCATACACACCCAGTACTAAGTCAAGTGATCTATCTCAATTATAAAAATGAATATATATGACCTCTTATAAGAAAATGATTACAAAACTTAGAAGCATTTCATTTGGCTTCTGCACAAATCATAATATTTGATCCTTTTTGGACAATACATCTCTTTTTGTGATCGATACTTGAAATTTTTGATATTTTAACATTGAGGGTTAGCCTTTAGCTTTTTGAGCACCATATATTTCAATTTTAAAATGTCGCTTTCCTTTTTCCTAGTGAAATACTAGTATGTATGACGGTTTTTGCAGCTCATAATCTCTTTTTCATTTTGAGATTTACATTTGGTGAGCTCTATTGCAAAAATATATAAATAAAGTGGGAAGAGATATAGGCACAAGTCTATGCAAGTATCAAGACCATCAAGACCATTAACCAATCATTTATGACAAACTTGAAAATCTATTTACAACAATCACACATAGTTTTCAAGATTTCTCTCAAAAAGATATATATGCATACATAACAAGCTAAACTCGTAAATGCACTACGCCATTAGTACAAAGGTACTAGGCCAAACTCACATGTGATATGTGCTTAAACATGTATGATCAAACTTTTTGAATTTTTCACTTTTTATGTGGTTTTGGATTTTTACTCATACAAAACTAAAACAAAAAAAGTAAGATAAAAAACAAAAACACAAACAATACATGTGAAGAGATGCAAGATGCACAAATGCATGATAATAAAGCATCTAATGCATGAAGGGTCCTACAAAGATCGAAAAAATTTGATCAATGATCAAAAGAGCATAAGCTCAACCATAGGAACCCTTCCTCATCCAAATGGAACTATTGTTTGGAATGAGTGTTTCATGAGAAGTGAGACAAGAGTTGGAAGAATGAGAACTGGAAATGCACATAGACAAGGAGTTAATAGCATTAAATACTTTTTTTAACAATATGCTATTTTCACTCAAATCCGGTTTACCCTTTTTAGTACAACTTTCAAGAAGCTTAGGTTTCTCTTTTCTTTTGATTCTTTTAAAAGCATGAAACTTAGAGCAACGAGGTCTTAGATGACCAAAGGCACCACAATGGTAAGAAACAATGTGTTTAGGCCCACTAGGCTTTTTAGGGAGGGATCTAGCACCATGGTTTTGTTCTTTCTTCAACATGGGGCATTAGGGTCTTATGTGACCAATCACATTACAATGGTGGCAAGTAGGAACAAACTTAGATCCACTCAATTCGCTAGGATGGGACCTAAATAGAGGCTTAGGCTTAAGAGAGCCTTTTTCTCCACCTTTTGATTTCTTTTGTGTGGAGAAATGTACACCAATTTGTCCTTTGAGGTAGAACACACAATAGGCACAAAATTGAGTACCACAACATGATTGCAACAAATATTTTCATCTTTTTTAGTAATAGGTTAAGCAATCAAACACTTGGCATGTATCTTAAGAGATTCATTTTCAGATTTAAGATCATCAACAAGTTTGTTAGACAAAACTAGTTTAGCATCCAAGTCCACATTCAAACATTCAAACTCCTTTAGTTTTTCAAAAGAATGTTCAGCAAGTTTCTTATACTTTTCAACCAATTTATTAGATTCATTGAGCTTAGCAATCAAATCATTCTTTTCAAAAATGAACTTACTCAAATTCTCATGAAACTTTTTTGTCTTTTTCTTCAAGAGTTTGACATTTGGAATATTAACAACAACACCCATAGTTTCATGTAACATGTCATCACAATTTTGAGGATTAACAATCATAGAGGCATTTTCACAAATACATGGCATGTTACACTCAACAACATCCATAGAAGCACATAAAACACAATCCATGACAAAACACACAATGGGGTCAAGGATCACACTTAGGTAATGAAACCAAATCAAGTGTATGCACTTTGATACCAATTAAAAGCTTGAATTTGTGTGAAAACACAAGAGCTTGTTTAGACCCTCAATTAAAAATTATGGCTAGATTGCTTTTACTCTAACTTATCTAAGTGCGGAAACAAGAGTAAATGAAGCGCAATCAACAAATATTACACTAGTGCATAAACATGAACAACAAACAATAAAAGTAAAGTACAAGAGTAAGGAAAGAGAGATGCAAACACAAGATAACACGACGATGTGTTACCGAAGAGGAAACTAAAGAACTCGGCGAAAAACCTCTTCGCCGCCCTCCAAGCGGTAAATTGATCCACTAGACAATTAGTTGGGATACATTGGTTAGCAAGAGACTCTCCAAGTTTAATATACTCGATGCATCTAAGCCCTCCAAGCTCCTACTCCAGCAAGGCTTCTCGGAACCATGTCTTGTCTAGCTTTTTGGATCTCGCAGTATGCCCGATTGCATTCGCCAAGCCTCACCGGCTTCTTTTGGCAATTCTCCAAAGTTTCCCAAGCTCCAAAACACTCTCTACATTCTGAATAGGTGTGGGTTGTGTTTCATAAATTAAAACTACTTTAATCTAATCCATTTAAACCCTAGAATCTATTTAAAATTATCTAAATTTTCAAATCGAAATTTGAGAATAACTCAAATATAACCTTCAATGAATTTTTTTTCTAAAAATACAACAGTTCATTTTCAATATATTTTCATAATGGGTTTAAAATTGACAAACATAAATAAATTTATTGTATTTCATGAAAAATAAAACCATTGTATCATAATAAAAAGAAGTCACGATGTAAAGTAAAGAATTAAATTTATAAAAATAGGCTTACCATCTACCATCTTATTTTTAAAATTAATATATATGTCAAAAGTATTGTAGCTCAATTAATTGGTGTCTCCTCATATTTCCAAGACATATAAGGTCAAAATTTTACCTCTCCAATATAACTATCAAATTATCAAAAAAAAAAAAAAAAAAAAAAGAACTAAAATTTATGAAGTAATCAAGGATCATAATTTACCAAATATTATGCTTGTATGTTTTTTTGATGTTGAAAAAAAAAAAAAACCAAACATGCTTCCAATTCAAATTTTTTTAATAGGTAATAATGGTATTTTATTTAAAAAAAAATACAAAGAAAGAATCTAAGGGGCTCATAAAAAAAAATTAAAAAAAAATTTAATGTGTATACTAGTTGACGAATACCATATGATTCTAGGGAGAAAATAGGTAACTAATTTTTTTTTTCTAACTATCTAGTTAGTAGTTAAGGTTTTGAAACTATATTTTTTACTAGCATCTCGAGTCTAAGAAACTCGATTTAGGGTTTATAAATCGAGTTTTTGGGACTCGATTTTCATGGGTTGTTCACGTCTGATGTGACATTTTTTCCACATGGCGACTACGTGGAAATCAAGTCTCTAAGACTCGATTTACAAAGCAAAAAATTTTTTAAGTCTCAAGTGTCTCAGCCATTCCTAGAAATACAAAAAAAAAAAAAAAAAAATCCAAGAAACACAACATAATCAGATCAGAGACACAACAATCTCAGCAAAATCAGATCAGATAGAGAAAGATCTAAAGACCCAGATTAGATAAGAGGCAGCGCGGCCTGGGTCTCGCACGGCCTAGGTCGCGCTGCGACTTGGGTCTCGCGCAGCCTGGGTCGCGCTGCGCCTGGGTCTGGCACGGCTTGGTCTGGCGCCGCCTGGGTCGGCTAGAGCTTGCATCTCCATTTCTTCTTCTTCTCTCTTTCTTTCTTTTTTTCTTTCTTTCTTTTTTTCTATCATGGTCAAGGCCCTTAAAGAAAAAGTTTGAAAATGTGGCAGCATATAAATCGAGTCTTAGAGACTCGATTTCCACGTAGTCGTCACGTGGAAAAAATCCCACATCAGACGTGAACAACCCATGAAAATCGAGTCTTAAAAACTCAATTTATAAACCCTAAATCGAGCCTCTTAGACTCGAACTGCTAGTAAAAAATATAGTTTCAAAACCTTAACTACTAACTACATAGTTGGAATTTTATGGTTATTTACCCATTTCGTCCTAAGTTTTATTAATGACCTATTTAGATTGAGAGAGAAATGGTAGAATAGAGTAGGATAAAATAAATTCAAAATTAACCTATTTTTAACTAGCCTTACTCTACTTCCCTTCGCTCTCTCCCCTCTTCTTTCAATCCAAACAAGCCCTCAATGTTTAATTTAGTGTTTTGTATGGATATTATTTCATTGGATGTCTTGGGATATAGATTGCTCTTTGATTTTATTGAGAACTTGGCTACGTAATTTGTCTAAAAAAATAGACTGTAATTATGTCTAGAATCAGGTGAAAATAGGTAACTAATTTTTTTTCCTAACTATCTAGTTAGTAGTTAAGGTTTTGAAACTATATTTTTTAATAGTATCTCGAGTCTAAGAGACTCGATTTAGGTCTATAAATCGAGTTTTTGGGACTTGATTTTCATGGGTTGTTCACGTCTCATGTGACATTTTTTCTACGTGGTGACTATGTGGGAATCGAGTCTCTAAGACTCGATTTATATGCTGCCACATTTTCAAACTTTTTCTTTAAGGGCCTTGACCGTGAAAGAAAAACAAAAAGAAAGAAAAAAAGAAAGAAAGATAGAAGAAGAAGAAGAAGAAGAAGTGGAGATGCAAGCTCAAGCCGACCCAGGCGGCGCCAGACTAGGCCATGCCAGACCCAAGCCGCAGCGCGGCCCTATCTCCTATCTGATCTGGGTCTCTAGATCTCTGATCTGATTTTGCTGAGTGTCTCTAATCTGATTGTATTGCGTTTCTTGGATTTTTTTTTTTTTTTTTTTTTTGTATTTCTAGGAATGGCTGAGAGACTTGGGATTTAATTTTTTTTTTTTTTGCTTTTGCTTTGTAAATCGAGTCTTAGAGACTTGATTTTCACGTAGTTGTCACGTGAAAAAAATACCACATCAGACGTGAACAATCCATGAAAATCGAGTCTCAAAACTCGATTTATAGACCCTAAATTGAGTCTCTTAGACTCGAAATGCTAGTAAAAAATATAGTTTTAAAACTTTAACTACTAATTAGATAATTAGAAAAAAAAAAAAAAATTAGTTACCTATTTTCACTGGACCGGGGAGTGAAAAGAGTTACCCTGTTTTGTGAAAAGTTCAAGAAAACAATGAAGTTTTTTTTTTTTTTTTTGTCTGTCACGTTACTTCACGCGGTTTCAAAAGCCAGGTTAAAAAATGACATAAACAGTACTGAAAAGCTCAAGAAAACGATTCGTGTTTCTTTCGGTTTTTTTTTTTTTGGCTATCACTCCCAGCAGGTAATGCTCTGGCTGAATATGACTTTACTTCATGCGGTTTTAAAAGTCAGGTTCAGAAATGACATAAAGCATGACTGCTTTTTTTTTTTTTTGGTTGCTGCTTGACTGCTTTATTTTTTTTTTTTTTGTAATGGGAATGAATTGGCATTAAACCAAAACAGAAAGGTAGCAGATACAGCAAATTACAACATGTCAGAGTGGAGAAAAGAAGCTACAAATGTGGGGGTAACACCTTGCCAAAGCTGCTGCGTTCCGGATCTCCTGGCGTGTTGGGCAAGCTCATGAGCTGCTTCTTTATTGAAGCTCACAAATAGTAAGAAGAAATGATACAAAGCGACAAAGATACAAAACGAAACACGCCAAGATTAATTGGTTTGCTTTATTCAGTGGGTGGGGCTCTGCTCGAGACTTTTGCTACCACTTGATTAATGTCGGTAGGAAGTTTCAAACATAATTTACATCAATGGATATTAGGAAGTTTCAATTGGATTCTAATTACAGCTTACTTTCCTGGAAAGTGGCGTCAAAAATGAAGATTCAAATGCTCCACTTTAATGGGACCTTCTTTTGTAGAACATACGCGGGGAGTGGAGCCAAGGTTTAATATTACATAACTCTTAACATATAAAAGTTAATAATTCTTAAATATTGTGTGAAGGCTTTAAACTCATATAGGAACACACACATAAGCGAAGTGGGATAACCCACTTCTTTGCTTTTTTTTTTTTTTTTTTTTTAGAAAGACTCAAACTAACACACACACAGAGGAGAGTGGGATAAGCTCAATCTTGTTCAATAAGCAAATTAACCAAACTTGAGCATATAATCTTATTTTGTGTTAAGTTATAGTTTGGATTATGTTTGAAATAAAATTAAATAATGAAAAAAAAATTGAACTTTAAATATTCAACTTAGCTCAGCTCGACTTGTTTATAATAGAAGTTGCACAAGCTGATAGTAATGGTCCGTTTGGATTGAGGTGGAGGGAGGGAGAGTAGAATAGATTATATTTGAGCTAAAATTAGCCTATTTTCAGCCAACTATACTCTACTTCTTTTCACTTCCCCTCCTCTCCCGTCCATCCAAACAGACCCGAAGGCTCTAGACAAATACAACTTGGTTTACGTTAAAAGAAGAGAAAATAGCACGATGCATGTGCAGAGGTACTAGCAAGATTAGCTAAAGATTTTTAGAGGGGATGGAAACTTGGACTGCTTCATTAGTTGATTATGGCTTCTGATTTTGCCATGGTTTGAGTAATTATATATCTTCATTAAATCATTTTTAATAATAATAAAAAGTGATCTAATTTTATGTCATTTTTTTTTAATTTAAACCACTTCTTTGTCAATAAAACTACTTTAAGCTCATTTAAAAGTGTTTTCAATCAATTTAAACCCTACAATTCATTTAAATTTATCTAAATTTTCTCAGCTAAATTTATCTAAATTTTCTCAGCAAAATTTATTATTAACTCAAATATAACCTTCAATGAAATTTCTTTTATTATATTCTAAAAATTCGACAGTTCATTTTCAATATATATTTTTTGTAATTGCACAATTTGGCTCCCAAGCCCAAAGGATGGATGAGCTTAGGCCCAAAAAACCTAATATAATGAATTTGTAGAGAGTGGATTGGAAAACTAGACTTTAATGAGTTAGACAACAAGTAAGGTGGATCCAGATAACAAGAAAATGAAGATAGACTAGTTAATTATAAGAAAAATCGTCATCAGCACAATTCGAGGAGATCAGTTCTTATATATTTATACTCAAGTTTGATTACAAGTTCCACTTTTGATTGCTATAGTATTTCTTTCTTAATTTTTCGATCTCCTTCCCTTCTATTTTATACTCTCTTCCCTCTCTATCTCTACCATCCACGTGTAGATCAGATTGTTGGTGTTGATTCTTGTTCCATCAACACCTTCCTGAAGTCTTTGGGTAGTAGCTGTAAGGCTGAAAACCACTGTTCAAGTATCACTTCCTTATTAATGCGGCCAGAGAGTTAGCTGCAGAGCATTCAATATGGTGGTAGTAGCTTTTCCTTTAAATATTTCACAGTTTTCCTCTGTCCAGTTCCTTCCTAATACTTATCCTCATCCATGGAATGGTCCGGAACGTTGCTCTTGATGGTAGATCACACCCTATGACTTCGGCTTTGCCCCGTCGAGAAAGTATTCCTCCTTGAACCGCCCTTTTGGATGATCATGATCAAACTTCACCTCTTCACTTACTAACACGGATTCTTATGAAAGTGTTTACTCGTTCTCAGACTATTAATATCCTCAGATTGGACCCCTAGCCCAATATGTATGCAAATATGTACTCCTAGGCCTATCACCCCTACATTTTCAAAATATGTTTAAAATGTATAAAAATCAAATAAATTCATAGTATTTCATAAAAAATAAAAAGAAAATTCATTGTATCATAATAAAAAGGAGTTATGTCGTAAAGTAAAGAATTAAGTATATAAAAATAGGCTAATCATTTACCTTCTTATTTTTTAAAACTAAAATTTAAGCTAAAAATCTTATGGCTTAATTGGTTGGCGCCTGCTCATGTTTCCAAGATATACAAGGTTCAAATTTTAGCTCTCCAATATAACTATCAAATTATTGAAGAAAAAAAAAAAAAAAAAATTTAAGAAGTAATCAAGAGCCAAGTTCTCAAAAAATCAAAGATCGAAGGAGGTCTACTTGGATCCCAATACATCCAATGAAATAATATCCCAACAATTACAAAACGCTAAATTAAACATTCAGGAACGACATTCTATACTCTATTTCTAAAATATATTTTTTTGCAAAATATTTCTAAAATATTCTGGCATCCTTGCATCATATACCTTTCACTGTCCTAAGCATGCTCCAGTTAATTTCAAAAGCTAGAAATATAAATTTCCACACCTCAATTGCGACTAGCTAGACAATGAAGCAAACAAGTATGCAATTAGTTAAAAGCTAGTTGTTATGTGAAAGTTCAAGAACAGTGTTTCTTTATTGTTTTGATTACTTCTTTTGCTTTCTCCAATGGTGGTCTGGCTATGTGTTCTTCGTGGTTGCAAAGATGATATTAAGAATAAAGTTACATAAAGAATGAAGGGTGCCAAGCTCCTCGGCTTTCTTTCTCAAAAAAAAAAAAAAAACAGAAAAAAGAAGCTCCTCGGCTTTATTGATCGAAAGGAATTGTATAAATAAGAGCATTGTTTGGGGCCATTTTTCGGTTCCTCGGCCACGTGTGATCTGTTGGAGGGATGACCTTATTAGGCTTGGATTCTTTTTGGGGAGTTGCATCCGGAACTCAACATTGGGCCACGTGGTCCAACGGCTACTGGCGTATTTTTAAGCCTACAAGATCATTAAGGCCAAAGTCTAAGAATCACGATAATAGTTGAATAAAGATAAGGGTTGAATAAATATGTAATGTGTGTTTGATATGATAGTTTTGATTAGTAGTTGTAATGGCAGTTGAAATAAAGTAGTATTTATCTAGAGGTAAAGTAATCATACTCAATGAAGTAAATTTAAAGATTAGGAAGCAAAGTCACTTATCTTTGTGTGGTTTGCAGCCCAGCTGTGTAGCATCAGTGAGCTGATAGGATTCTAGCAGAATGCCAGCGGTAGAGGCTAGTTAAACTTGTCCCTCTTATCATGCATTTAAATGAGTTTAAGCCTTAGTCAATAATTGTAATGGTAGTTGGAATAAAGTAATATGTATTTAAATGTGAAGTAATCATATATTCAATGATGTATATTTAGAGATATGGAAGTAGAGTCACTTATCTTTGATGATTTGCAGCCCCAGCTGTACAGTTTCTGTAAGCTGATAATGTCCCAGCAGAGTGACCCCAGTGGTAGAGAGGCAGTTTGCCATGATAACTTCAAGATTGAGGGGGAAAAAATGGGTGCAACTGGAGGGAGAGAGAGTATGCCCAGCTGTGTGTAGGGGTTGGTTAAGCTTGCTCCTCTTATCATGCACTTAAATGAGTTTTTTCCATAACAATGCTCTTTTAGTTTTTGTGAAGTTATGAATAGTGTTGCCTTCCATGAGAAGGGCTTTTGTATGGAGTATATGTGCCTTCTAAGAGAAGGGTTTTGATATGAGATATTGATACCTTCTAGGGGAAGGGCTTTAATATGAGTGATTGATATCTTTTCAGAAGTGTGGAAATGGTAAAAAATATAGGTGTGTTGTGAGATGTAGTATATGATATGGAAGTATGAGAGAATGAGTATAAGCGGAGTAATAATATTGTAGTATGTTAACAATGTTGCTGGGATTTACTGCTGGGATCTTCTGCTGAGGAGTAGTAGAGATTGCTTTCCAAGATGAGAGATTTTGTAAGAGAAGAGTATAGAGATGTATTTATGGGCAGCAAAATAGTAGAATTTTAGAGTGAGAAAGTATGAGAGTAGAGCCTAGAAGAATTGTGGTGTGTTATATGTAATGGTGTAGTAAGTGTGTATGAGATTATGTAAGGGAAGTGAGGAAAGAGATGTTTAGAGATATGAGCAGCAAGATATATGTATTTTCAGAATATGGAGAGTGAGAAATGAGTATGAGAGAGTAATAGAATTGTAGTGTACTTAGCAAAGTTGCTGGGATTTACTGCTGGGATTGTATAAAGGCTTATGAATGGCATTTGTGAGCTAAAGGTTGAAGAGTTTAGTTTCTCATTTAGAAACTAAAAATAACTCAGAAGTTCAGCACTTCATTAATGGCTTAGGAAGATAATTCAAGGGAGAAAGAATAGGGAAGCTGATGAGAGAGTTCTTCCATTGGTGTCCCCCTTGAGGTGTTGAAGAAGGGTCCCCTTTAGAGCTGAGTTTAAGGGGGTATTTTAGCAAATAATCTCAGCCAAAATCTGTCCCAAATAGCAATGAATTTTCAGAGAATCCATCTTAAGATTTGGCCAAAAATGGTATGTTTAGTTTTAAGGTATTCTTGCTATTTCGGGTAAGAGTTGCTGGGGAAAAAGTAGCAGAAAAGGAAAGTATTTTGGCAAGAAAAATATAGTTTCAATAGTTGGTTTTGGTTTTAACCAAAAGTGGAAAAATTAGTAATGTTCAGGCTGCTGGGTTAGCTGTCCCAGCTGTTCTGAAAAGGCTGTCCCAGTTGTCAACAAAAGCTGTGACAGCTATCATGAAAAAGCAGTTTGCTTTGGGCAGAACCAATGAGGTCAAATGGGTCATTTTAGACTGCTGGGGAGGTCATTTCAAGAATTTGGCTGAAAAATGGTAAGATCTCTTTGGAGGGTATCTTGCTATTTTGGGTATAACAGCTGATTGCTGGGATTTTAGCCTTAAATGGCTGATGACATCACTTCCAGCCAAGTGTCAAGTGCTGAATGCACTGTTGGGGTTTAGCTAGAAATGCTTCCTTTTTGGGTGTTTGTATTTTTGGTGCAAGATTCCATTACAACATATTTCTAGCAAGTAATAAAAGGATTGGTTGATAGTCAAAGAAGTTTTAGAGATTTAGTAAAGGTCTCATTGGGTTGTGACATAAGCAAGAAGAGTATTTAATGCTCTACCCTGGCAGCTGGCAGAGAAATATATGGTTAGATGTGGCAGACAGCAGCTATATCTGTGATATCATGAATATTTTGTATAGAGAGAGATAAAAGATAGCCAATCAGGTTAGGCTATATGTTCGAGTTGGATTTTAGCTGAAAGAAGTAATGTAGTTTATGTAGAATGATGTAATGAAGTTTCTAAATTTGTATAGCAACAGCTGGGGATTGAATGAACAGTTATTTTCCCAGCAGTTAAGTGGCTGAGGATATTGAGCATTTGTCATATGATGAATATCAAGTTTTCGCAAAAGAGCAATAGGGAATTTTATCATTTTAAGTGCTACGTGATAAAAGATGCTTACCATATGTTACCCGTTACACAGGGACTCATCAGAGTTTAGGGAGTTGAAGAAGACACGCCAAGCAACATGTTTCTTTTATCAACTTTAAACCACTGGAGCTTTACTGAACATACCTCTTGGCCCTTCAAACCACGACTCCCAAAATTTCCCCAAAGTGACTTATGAGCTTGGGTCATAAGCCGATGGTGAGATGACATACCTCGGGTTTTGTTGTCATTTTGTGTAAATATGGGCTCTTTGTGAAGAACCCACTTGCCATGAGTGTAAAAAAGGTAATATGGATCATGAGCTTTGATTCATTACCTAAGCCCAATCCATATGTTGATGTTGATGATGTCGTGGGGTTATGATCCCAATTGATGAAGATGAAATGTGGACCATGAATCTGCCTCTTGTAGTAAGGATCTAGTGGACTCACCAAGGCTCAAGCATCTAGCTAGAACTCCTCCAAGCAGCTTTTTGTACAATTCTCTTGCCCTTAGAGCATAATCTTTGAGTACCTTCAAATGATCCTTCTCATCCGATGATAATAGTGCTTCCTTAATGGAAAATTGCCAATCTGTCTATCCCAGCGGTTGATCAGAGAACTCTTCAAAAGTGTCCTCCAATATTTAAGCGATAGCTCTATAAGGAGCTAAAGATGGTTCCTTGAGGGCAAAATCTCCTTTGGCTTGGCAAACAACCAGATTTAAGTCTTCAATTACTCGAAGATGTTTGATACCTATTTCACGAACTATTACTAGGCCCGTAAGATATGCTTCGTATTCAGCCATATTGTTAGTGCATGGAAAATCAAGCTTGAATGACATAAACACTGTTTCTCCGGTACTTTTGGATAGGACTATTCCAGCCCCTCCTTCAGAAATGGTAGAGGATCCATCAAAATGTAAAGTCCAAACAGCCCCAACTGTTTCCATTAGTGCAACTGTTGGCAACTCTCCAGGTACATCATCAGTAATGTCCTAACTATCCTTACCAGGAAAATTTGATAACATATTAGCGATGGCTTGACCCCTTACAGCCGTTGGGGTGATTGTTATGATCTCAAACTCAGATAATTGCAAGAGCCATTGTGCTAGCCTTCCGAAAAGAACCGGTCGCCTCAAGAGTGAGTGGATTGGATGAGATTTTGTTAAGAGCTGTACCGTGTGAGCTAGCAGATAATGACGCAGCCGCTGGGTAGCATATATCAGAGCAAGACAAGCCCTTTCAACCCTTGGATAGTGGGTTTCAGCACCCTTTAACTTTCTGCTAACATAATAAACCGGTCACTCAATCTCTTCTTGATCATTTTGGGCTATGAGTGGCCCTATCGCTTTATTATTCGTAGCCAAATACAGCTTGAGTGGTTTCCTTGGTATGGGAGTTGTTGCAGCTAAAGGAATGTTTGCTGGCATCTGGAATCCCAGTGGAAGGGTTTCCCTTTCTTTAGCAGTGGTGTAAAGGCAGCTGTGAGGGCTGCGAGACTCGGAATAAACCGTTGGATGCATGAGAGTTTACCAAGGAAAATTTTGAGCTGCATGAGTGTGCTAGTTGGAATAAGATTAAGTGATGCACCAGGGTATGGTGCTGCTAAAAGTCTGAATACTGAGCTTACAGTTGGGGCAGTCCAGAATGTATTTTGACATCATAGTAGATGAATATTTCGCCAATATTGCTGATTGTAGCCGATTCCTGAAGAAATTTGATAGAGATGTTCAAGATAATATGAGCTTTCCATTGAGATTCTGTCCTTGTTGGAAGAGTTGGCTTAGGAGGCATAGAGATCATATGGCCGCTTGTAGGATTGGCTACATGATTATGATTGTATTGATAGAGTTGTAAGTGATGATCATGTTGCTAGATCTGATAGTAATGCTGGAGTAAGGAAAGAAGTGCTGCTAGGCATGTGCAGATTCAATGTAGTAGAAAGTTCCATAGTTGGAGTAGTAGCTTTGATTTAATTGGTGGAATGACTGGTCTTCATGTAGATCTATATGTAGTCCTCTCAAATAGATAGTGAGAGACCAAGCCCCCAAGTGTAAGATGACGTTTGCAAAGATCCCAACGGTGTGATGCATAAGACTGCTATGATTCCAATAGTGTAGTGCGTGGGACTACCACGGCTTTGAAGAGGGTGCGTGGGATTGCCACGGCTTGATATAATAGTGCCCCAATGAATAGAGCTTCATTTGTTGCTTGTAATCTTGTGAGAGTGCCAAATTGATAAGCAATGTGTTCTTGAAAGAAGTTGGCCATTGCTGGGCCAATAGACTTGTATAGTAGAAATGCCTCCATTGATGATAAATATACAATTGCAGCCCCCAGAGATGGAACCTTTGGATTGACAAGACTAAGCCCCCAAGTGTAGAGAGGCCTTGGATATGCGTATGTTAGCAAGTGAGGAGTACCTTGAAAAATTCAGCAGTAAATTTCGCACTTTGCTGCTTGAAATAGTGTAGGTACTTGTGGTAATGATCTCGTGTGATGATCGCTTGATTGAGTATGCTAGATCAGTAAGTCTCTCCAGTGGAGGCAGCTATATAGACTGATGGATCTGCTGGATTTCTAAATATGAGTAGTTGGAGTCTGTTTTGTTTGCCCAGGCAAGCTGCTGGGTGCGTGTCAGTTTATTGCTGGGGGAATCTTTTCTTGGTTTGAATAAGTGGTTCATCTTTCCAGACGACTTTGTGATTTGCTGAATGTAATGGCTATTGAGTAAATGATAATGATTGAAAATATTTGATCTTTGTGTCATTGTCTATGAAGGAAATAGTATTGGCAGCTTTTAGGAAAGTATGGCTGGCATGAGTTCTAGCGGTAAGATAGAAAATACCAGATTGATGGTGATGGTCTAGATCCAGCAATAGAATAGTATGGTGGCAGCTTTTACCTTGTGTTTAGGAAGTAAGTTCAGCTGAACCTCTTGTTGCCCTCAAGTAAGGATCAAGGGTGCCACTTGACAATGTTGGTAGATGATTCTTTGTTGGACTTAGATAGTTTGGAGATTACTTCATCTTTCCCAGCGGTAGGTGGATTCTTGTTAAGTTGTTGGCCATTGGCTTCTTGCATTTTTCACCATTTGTTGGGTCATGATTAAGAAGTAACAAGGACTATGGAGTGCCCATCTTGCTTCCCAGCGGTGCAAGGCTTTTACTGATGTAGTAACTTTTCAGACCTTTGTAGCAGCTGGGTAGATTGTGTAATGTGAAGATACAGCAGTAGGCAGTTTGGAATAGCGCCATGGAATTGCTGGATGTATTCAAGTAAGCCTCGGATCTGATTTTTGCTTGTGAAGGGCAGCAAGAGTGATCCTTAATTCTTCATGAGAACATTTTTCAGCAAAGATTCCCCATGTAGCAATGGAAATAGGCTGAATAGTAATGTAGCAAAATATTGGCATGATCCGAGATGGATTAAGAAGCTTCTCTTGCAAAATTCTCTATTTCTCAAATGTAGGCCTCGAGCGATAACCTGTATGTTAGTGAAATAGAGATAATTGCCATGAGATTTTAGTGAAATAGAGATAATTGCCGTGAGATTTACCATGGGCTTTGATAAGTAATTGCCATGGGCTTGAGCTATGGGCTTTTAATATAGGATTGAATTCCATTGATAAGTTAGTTTTGCCATGGACTTGAATCATGGGCTTTTGAAATATGTTGTTGCCAAAGTATTAACTTTGGGCTTTTGAGCATAATATGATATTATTTGCCAAATAACATTTGGGCTTTCATGAAATAATTATTTGTCAAGAAAGTTGTAGTTTGGGGTTGTTGATAAGATGTTGTCAAAATAGTATTGGACTTTTGTAAAGTATTGCCAAGTATTTGGGATAAAATATTGCCAAGGATAGCACTTGGGCTTTTAGTATTTGTGAAATTTTGTAAATAGTTGCCAAAATGACATTGGACTTCTAGAGATAGTTGCCAAAATAATATTGGACTTTTAGAAATAGTTGCCAAAACAGCATTTGGGCTTTTAGAAATAGGTGCTAAAATAGCATTTAGGCTTTGTAAAAATAGGTGCCAAAATAGCATTTGGGCTTTGTAAAATAGGTGCCAAAATAAAATTTGGGCTTTGTAAAATAGGTGCCAAATTAGCATTTGGGCTTTATGAAAATGGGTGCCAAATTAGCATTTGGGCTTTGTGAAAATGATTTTAGATTTTGTAAAATATTGCCGTATAGCAACGGACTTAGTAAAGATGCCGCATCGTAGCAGGCTTTGAATTTGCCATGTCGTAGTGGGCTTTAAAGTTGCCACATTGTAGTGGGCTTTGAATTTGCCACATCGTAGTGGGCTTTAGGGATGCCAGATCGTACCGGGCTTTAGAGATGCCGGATCGTACTGGGCTTTAGAGATACCGGATCGTACCGGACTTTAGAGATGCCGGATCATACCAGGCTTTAGAGATACTAGATTGTACCAGGCCGGATCATATCAGACTTTAAAGATGCCGGATCGTACCGGGCTTTAGAGATGCCGGATCGTACCGGGCTTTAGGGATAGCGGATCGTACCGGGCCGGATCGTACCGGACTTTAGAGATGCCGGATCGTACCGGGCTTTAGAGATGCCGAATCGTACTGGGCTTTAGAGATACCGGATCATACTGGGCCAGATCGTACCGGACTTTAGAGATGCCGGATCGTACTGGGCTTTAGAGATGCCGGATCGTACCGGACTTTAGAGATGTCGGATCGTACCGGGCTTTAGAGATACTGGATCGTACCGGGCTTTAGAGGTGCCAGATCGTACCGGGCCGGATCGTACCGGACTTTAGATATGCCAGATCGTACCGGGCTTTAGAGGTGTCGGATTGTACCGGGCTTTATAAATGGTATTTGTTGGGCTTTTGTAGAGGTAGTGTAGTTTTGTGGCCCAATTTTGGTAGCAATATGGTGAGTATTATTTATGGAAAATCTAAGTTGGGTAATATATGGGATATAATAGGTAACATTTGTGAGAGGGCCCAAGGCATATTTATGGGCTTGCATATAGAGGAAATATTTGTGGGAGCTCAAGTTGAATAATGATGTGGAGAGTATTTGGGAGTTCTCTGAGCATTTTGTATTTGGTGAGTGGGTAAATAGGGATTTGAGATGTAATAATTCATCCAGCTGAAAAAGTGTTTTCTGTTGGAGGTTTTTCTAATTGAACTGCAGGGGGAAAAAATAGATTGTTTGGCAAAAATGAGGGCTTTCTGCTTGATGAGGTCTACTGCTGCAGAAGTGATGGATAACAATGTGTGAGAGCTTATTGTTAATCGAAACCGGGTTGCTGGATAATAATAGATCTGCTCAGCTGTATGAGGGTTTGCTGATAAAGCCCTCTGATGTTGAACTGCTGGGTAATAGTGCAACCAAAGAAGGGTAATCTGTTGCTGAGGCCCTTTGCTACTGGAGAGATGAACATGTCCAGCGGTAAAAAGGGTTGCTGTCGATTAGACCCTTTCTTATTGGACTGCTGGATAATAATAGATCTGCCCAGCTGTATGAGGGTTTGCTAATAAAGCCCACTGATGTTGAACTGCTGGGTAATAGTGCTCTCAAAGAAGGGTAATCTGTTGCTGAGGCCCTTTGCTGCTGGAGAGATGAACATGTCCAGCAGTAAAAAGGGTTGCTGTCAATTAAACCCTTTCTTATTGGACTGCTGGATAATAATAGATCTGCCTAGCTGTATGAGGGTTTGCTGATAAAGCCCTTTGATGTTGAATTGCTTGCAATAATGCAGCCAAAGAAGGATAATCTGTTGCTGAGGCCCTTTGTTGCTGGAGAGATGAACATGTCCAATGGTAAAAAGGGTTGTTGTCGATTAGACCCTTTTCTTATTGGACTGCTAGATAATAATAGATCTGCCCAGCTGTATCTCTCTTGCTGAAGAGACGAATATGCCTAGCGGTAAGAGGAGTTTCTACTACTGAGTCCATCTGTCGCTGGAATGATAGATAATAATGGAGACCCCCAGCGGTAAGAGGGGTTCCTGCTGCTGAAGCCCTCTGTGGCTAGTATGACCTATAAGAGTGAATATCCCTAGTGGTAAGAGGGTGTTCTGCTGCTGAGACCCTCTATGGCTAGAATGACGAATAAGAGTGCATATCCCCAGCGGTAAGAGGGTTTTCTGTTGCTGAGGCCCTCTGTGGCTGGGATGATGGATAATAGTGAATATCTCTAGCAGTAAGAGGGGTTTCTACCGTTGAGGCCCTCTTTGGCTGGAATGACGAAGGAGCTTCTTTTATGGGGTCAATAAGCTCATAATAAGAACGTTGCAAGCCTTGGAGCTTCTTGAATGATAGAAAGACAAGTGGAATAGAATCTCCGTGAATAATAATGAGATAATATTATTGTGACTCAGCGTCGTGAGCTGCTAGATCAAGTGATTTTGAGTATTGGGAGTCAAGTTTTCCTTTATGACATGTGATTCTAGACTTTGGAGGCATGATACGGCGATACATGCAACTCCCCAGTGGAGTCATTTTTTGGTTCCTCGGCCACGTGTGATCCATTGGAGGGATGACCTTATCAGGCCCGGGTTCTTTTTGGGGAGTTGCGTCTGGAACTCAACATTAGGCCACGTGGTCTAACGGCTACCGGCATATTTTTAAGCCTACAAGATCATTAAGGCCAAAGTCTAAGAATCACGATAATGGTTGAATAAAGATAAGGGTTGAATAAATATGTAATGTGCGTTTGATATGATAGTTTTGATTAGTAGTTGTAATGACAGTTGAAATAAAGTAGTATTTATCTAGAGGTAAAGTAATCATACTCAATGAAGTAAATTTAAAGATTAGGAAGCAAAGTCACTTATCTTTGTGTGGTTTGTAGCCCAGCTGTGCAGCATCAGTGAGCTAATAGGATTCCAGCAGAATGCTAGCGGTAGAGGCTAGTTCCTCTTATCATGCATTCAAATGAGTTTAAGCCTTGGTTAATAGTTGTAATGGTAGTTGGAATAAAGTAATATGTATTTAAATGTGAAGTAATCATATATTCAATGATGTATATTTAGAGATATGGAAGTAGAGTCACTTATCTTTGATGATTTGCAGCCCCAGCTGTACAGTTTCTGTAAGCTGATAATGTCCCAGCAGAGTGACCCCAGTGGTAGAGAGGCAGTTTGCCATGATAACTTCAAGATTGAGGGGGGGAAATGGGTGCAACTGGAGGGAGAGAAAGTATGTCCAGCTGTGTGTAGGGGTTGGTTAAGCTTGCTCCTCTTATCATGCACTTAAATGAGTTTTCCCCTTTGACAATGCTCTTTTAGTTTTCGTTAAGTTACGAATAATGTTGCCTTCCATGAGAAGGGCTTTTGTATGGAGTATATGTGCCTTCTAAGAGAAGGGTTTTGATATGAGATATTGATACCTTCTAGGGGAAGGGCTTTAATATGAGTGATTGATATCTTTTCAGAAGTGTGAAAAAGGTAAAAGATATAGGTGTGTTGTGAGATGTAGTATATGATATGGAAGTATGAGAGAATGAGTATAAGCAAAGTAATAATATTGTAGTATGTTAACAATGTCGCTGGGATTTACTGTTGGGATCTTCTGCTGAGGAGTAGTAGAGATTGCTTTCCAAGATGAGAGATTTTGTAAGAGAAGAGTATAGAGATGTATTTATGGGCAGCAAAACAGTAGAATTTTAGAGTGAGAAAGTATGAGAGTAGAGCTTAGAAGAACTGTGGTGTGTTATATGTAATGGTGTAATAAGTGTGTATGAGATTATGTAAGGGAAGTGAGGAAAGAGATGTTTAGTGATATGAACAGCAAGATATATGTATTTTCAGAATATGGAGAGTGAGATAATGAGTATGAGAGAGTAATAGAATTGTAGTGTACTTAGCAAAGTTGCTGGGATTTACTGTTGGGATTGTATGAAGGCTTATGGAAGGCATTTGTGAGCTAAGGGTTGAAGAGTTTAGTTTCTCATTTAGAAACTAAAAATAACTCAGAAGTTCAGCACTTCATTAATGGCTTAGGAAGATTATTTGAGGGAGAAAGAATAGGGAAGCTCATAAGAGAGTTGTTTTTCATTGGTGTCCTTTAGGTGTTGAAGAAGGGTCCCTTTAAAGCTGAGTTTAAAGAGGGTATTTTAGCAAATAAAATCAGCCAAAATCTGTCCCAAATAGCAATGAATCTTTAGAGAATCCGTCTTAAGATTTGGCCAAAAATGGTATGTTTAGTTTTAAGGTATCTTTGCTATTTCGGGTAAGAGCTGCTGGGGAAAAAGTAGCGGAAAAGGAAAGTATTTTGGCAAGAGAAATGTAGTTTCAATAGTTGGTTTTGGTTTTAACCAAAAGTGGAAAAAATAGTAATTTTCAGGTTGCTGGGTCAGCTATTACAGCTGTTCTGAAAAGGCTGTCCCAGCTGTCAGCAAAAACTGTGACAACTATCATGAAAAAGCTGTCCTAGCTGTCAGCAAAAGCTGTGACAACTATCATGAAAAAGTTGTCCCAGCTATCAGAAAAAGCTGTGACAGCTATCATGAAAAAGTTGTTTGCTTTGAGCAGAACCAATGAGGTCAGATGAGTCATTTCAAACTACTGAAAAGATCATCTCATGGATTTGGCTGAAAAATGGTAAGATCTCTTTGGAGTGTATCTTGCTATTTTGGATATAACAGCTGCTGCTGGGATTTCAGCATTAAATAGCTGATAATGTCACTTTTAGCCAGGTGTCAAGTGCTGAATACACTGCTGGGGTTTAGCTAGAAATGCTTCCTTTTCCGGTGTTTGTGTTTTTGGTGCAAGGTTCCATCACAACACATTTCTAGCAAGTAATAGAAGGGTTGGTTGATAGTCGAAGAAGCTTTGGAGATTTAGTAAAAGCCTCCTTGGTTTGTGACATAAGCAAGAAGAGTATTTAATGCTCTACCCTGGCAGCTGGCAGAGAAATATATGGTTAGATTGTGGCAGACAGCAGTTGGGTATCAGAGATATCATGAATATTTTGTATAGAGAGAGATAAAAGATAGCCAATCAGATTAGGCCACATGTTTGAGTTGGATTTTAGCTGAAAGAAGTAATGAGATTTATGTAGAATAATATAATGAAGTTTCTAAATTTGTATAGCAACAGCTAGGGATTGAATGAACAGTTATTTTTCCAGCAGTAAGATGGCTGGGGATATTGAGCATTTGTCATATGATGAATATCAAGCCTTAGCAAAATTGCAATAGGAAATTTTATCATTTTAAGTGCTACGTGATAAGAGATGCTTACCATATGTTACCTGTTACACATGGACTCGTCAGAGTTTAGGGACTTGAAGAAGACACGCCAAGCAACATGTTTCTTTTATCAACTTTAAACCGCTGGAGCTTTACTAAATATACCTCTTGGCCCTCCAAACCACGACTCCCAAAGTTTCCCCAAAGTGACTTATGAGCTTGGGTCATAAGCTGATGGTGATATGACGTATCTCAGGTTTTGTTGTCATTTTGTGTAAATATGGGCTCTTGTTGAAGAAGCCGCTTGCCATGAGTGTAAGAAAGGTAATATGGGCCATGAGCTTTGATTCATTACCTAAGCCCAATCCATATGTTGATGTTGATGATGTCGTGGGGTTATGATCCCAATTGATGAAGATGAAATGTGGACCATGAATCCGCCTCTTGTAGTAAGGATCTCGTGGGCCATGTATGCCCAATCCATGTAGTTGAGTGAGATATGAGCTTACTTTGGGCTTTAAAGAGAATTACCCGTAAAATCAATAATATGTTGATGTGACATGAGTTGCCAATGAAGTAATGCCACGTGGGCAGAAAAAAGGGTCCTCAACAAGCATTCAAGTCAATTTTCTCAAATATTTAGTTAAATTAATCCAAAAAACTCTACTTTTGCTAGTTTAGCTATTTATTATTTTTATACACATATATCAGCCTTAATACTTTATCAACATTGAAATTTAATGTAGTGAGGATAGAGGTTCAATACATATAGAGATGAAACTGTCATCTTTAAAAACTTTAGTTAATTCAGTGAAACTGATGCACACTTATTTTGGTTGAGTTTATATAAATTTTTGCTAAAATATTTGTTAGGGACATTTGTTATGTAATTGGTTAATTCTTTGACAAAATGCACTTTACTTGTAATTGGGTAAATCTAGGATGAGTTTAAGACTTCAAGACACATGTTGTTTAAGTCAAGTGTTAAAGCCATGAAGATCTGACCAAGAAACAAGTGAAGAAGAGCTGTTCTTTAAAGCTCGACAGAAGTCTCCACAGAATCCTTTCTATCGAGATTTAATGTTGAAGCTCGACAAAAGCTCAACACAAGTTGTTTTTGTCGAGACTTACAAAATCAAAATTTCCAGATCTGATTTTCGGCCCATGCTGAAATATTTGTATAGGATTTCTTTTCTCACAACCCTAGACATATATAAGGCTTATTTTAAAGGCCGTTGCACAAGAGAATACAAGCAGATAGTGACCTAGTTAATTATTCTCTCTGAAGAAGCTATTGCATCTTTATGCCAAGGGTTTTGTGACCAAGGAGCTTCCCGATTTTCATTGTTGATGAATTGAAGAACTTTGTAGCCAACAAGCTCTTCAAGTTGCTGGAGTTAGTCACTTACTGGGATTTGTGCATTATTGGTTAGTCACGTACTGGGATTCGTGCATTGAACGGAAAGATTGCCACTACAATACAAGTCCAATTGGGTATTGGGATAAGGATTCAACTGTAAGTTGTTATTTCGAGATAGGCCAAAGGGTTTCGTAAGATTCTTTATACTTGTAACTGCTTGTGATTGATAATAGTGGATTCTTGGGAGTGGTGACCTTAAATTCATCCGGTGGGGTTTTGCCTCGGTTGTTTTCTCCATTCGTAAACAAATCATCCATGTCAAATTTATTTTCCGTTGCATTTAGTTTAGTTGGTGATTTGTCTGTGCTACCACGCCATTACATGTTATTTGATCTAATTAATTAACTTGGGTAATTAATTAATTTGCAATGTGTCAATTCATTTTAACTCAATAATATTAAATTTGTGAGATTGATGTGAATGTGAAGATAACAAAAGTGCAAAACAAAGCTGGCTTTAAAAATCAGAATGATTGCTTTATTGGTAGCTCTATTAGTGCTCAACACTTTTGGAAAGCAAGCATAAATAATTCCATATTTATGGAATCACCTTAACATGATGGTAGATTATTTCGAACATCATTTGGGCCCAACTCCATCTGGCCTGGTCCACCAGGTTGGTCTCCTCTTCATACTGGAGGATGGTTATTGGAAGGTGAGTTTGGTGAGGTATGGCTAGAAGTGTTAGCACTTAAAGAGTGTTAATGAATTTTATTGTGGATAGGGATGTTTGATTAAAAGAAAAAATATGAGGGACAGGACCAAACCCTTTTACCAAAAATGCAAAAGCCCAAAGGCCAAATTCAAGTCAAGTTTGGTTTTCAAGAAAATACAGATTGAAATGATAAGATTTTAGGTTGTCTTATTGAATCTCTTAGAGACTAAGCAAGAACTAAATACACTTCAATATGAAAATTAAATAAACATTAGCACAATGCTAGTTGTCCATTACAAAGAAGAAAACAAGAGTTCAAGAAAAGTTAATGTGAAAAGTTCAAGAAAACAATGAAGTGTATCTGGTGATTTTACTTCATGCGGTTTCAAAAGTCAGGTTCAAAAAGTTATGGAAATGACATATTTTTACGAAGAAATTATACGAAGTGAGAGAGATACAAAAAAAAGTTACGAAACACGCCAAGATTGACAGCTTTTGGTTGCTTTATTCATTGGTGTACTGCTCAAGACTTTTCTTCCATTTCATATGGAATCCAGCACTTTCCTCATGACTTGTTGAATCCAGCGAAAGGAATTCAAATGATATACAGCCAAATGATATCACATAATTTCAATCAGTGGATATATAGAATCTTAACAGCTATTTACCATAAATCTATATAGATATATATATATATATATATATATATATTTTTTTTTTTCTATACATAAAAGAGCGGATCATAAAAGCGACAGTTTTCTATTGTTCATTTTTTTTTTCTCGGCAATATTGCCTGTTGAACTCTTTTTTTTTTTTTTTTTTAATATACATATAAGTGGTGTTTTATATATTGAGAGAATTTTAATCTATGACGTCTGCTCCTAATTATAGCTTTTCATCATCAGACTAAGACACCAAATAGTTTTTGGTGTAAGTAGGGATTGAACTCTAAATTTCTTATATAACCATCAGAGACTTTACTAGTTGAGCTAACTGGAACCCATTGTTTATATATATTAACACGACAAATTATTATAATATTTTCATAATTATTGAAATATTAATTTCTTATAGGTCAAAATAAAATAATATCATACTGGAACTAACTACAACTAAAAATAAAAGTATTATGAAAAAAATGCTACATTTACAACATTTTTTACAACACTTTCATAACAAACTATATGTGATAAATTGCTACTAGTTTTAATTTAAACTTACTAATGAAATTATTTTTTTGTTTACTAATAACAACTTACTGCTTATGATTTTTTTTGTGAAAATGTTATGAATATAACATTTCTTTTGTGAAAATGTTAAGACATCTTGTTGTCGTCATAATATTTTCACAACTGCAGAAGTGTCAATTCTTTACCACTCAAAATAAAATATAACAAAAAAATATAAAGGTATTATGATAATGTTGTACCATTCTATTGTGTTTCTATAAATTTTTTTTTTTTTTTTTTTCCGTTTAGTCAACTTTGTTGAGTCAAGATTTATTGTTTCACATACAATTTTCTTGGGTTGAGTTTTTGCATTTTTTATTATATTTATATCTTCACGTACCATTGAAATTGATGAACAAAATGCATGAGGATGAGATGAAATGCTTTTCAAAAACACAAGTTTTAAACCCAGTTTTCCCAAAATTAAGATTTTTAATCCATTCTCTTAAATTCTCAAGCATCAAATATGTTTTGCATAAAAACTCAAGACATTTTCAAACTTGATTGGTCAAACTAAAAACACACACAATTACATGTACAAAGTTTAGCAAAGAGTAATTTGCGTGGTGTGTGCAACTAGCAAAAACTTGAGATACTTGTGAGGTGATATGTGAATAGAAATCAAACACAAAGTCTACAAAATTCATCACATAGAATTTGAAAGAGACTATCACCTAAAGAGTTACATCATATAACTCCCACATCTCCTAGATCATAAGCTTGCAATCATGTAAGTTTCTTGATTTTGCCTCATATTGTACACGCCAATTTTAGTTGTTTAGAAACTTATTAAAATAGCCGGGATAATGTACACACCAATTTTAAGCATTTAAACCCAAGCTACATCTTATGTTCTTTTTGTGCATGTGCTACACTTTCTCGAGCACAAAATCTTACGATATACATTAAGGTATTCATGATTGGCTAGTGAATAGTGGTGAGATGATTATTTATGCCTTTCTCAATAAGTTCAAGCCCGACAATCAAAAACATGTGACTTCAAGATCAAGACAAAGTGATCAACACCATAAACATCTTTCCCACACAATATATACTACAAAGCTTCAACAAGTAAAGTGCAATAAAAAAGCTCATCCAAGCTAAACAAGGTACAAAGACATGTTATGTGAAAATAAATTAACCAACCTTATTTTCAAAAACCAAAAGAATAAATACAAAACACAATTTGCTTCCCTTTTCTCTTTTTTTTTTTTTTTTTTTAATAATTTTGTAAAGAAGAAAAAAAAAAACAGTCCTAGAATGAAATGCATGAATGTTATGCAATGCAAATCCTAGAAAAAAAAAACCAAAGAACAATGGTCACAAAGAGTAGAGCAATGAAGCACAAGGACCATGTCAGAAAGACTCAATTAGATTGAGCCTTTTGCATCCAAAACTTTTTAGATGCACCACGAGCATTGGAGGTCTTATTCACATGGGAATGATTTCTAACTCCAGGATTGGAATAAAGGTTTAGAGCCTTTACCAATTCACCAATGAGTACCATAGGATCTTGTGCTTGAGGCATAAATACTTTTGGTTTGTTTGCTTGCTTAGCTGCTTGCAGCTTGAAACAGTTTGGATGAATATGCCTAGACTTTCCACAAAAATGACAAACCTAAGCAGACTTACCATGCAACTTGTCCTTAGAAAGGGTAGACTCCTTAGGTTTAGACTCCTTAGGTTTAGACTCTTTCAAATCAACCCTAATCTTCCTAGGAGGTGTAACCTCTACAGGTTTAACAGTCTTACTCACAATCTCACTCACAGTGGGTTTAGAGGAAGAAGAAGGGACAAAGTTTGTGGAATGGGATGCAGACACAGAGATGCTTTCAATAAAACCTAATCCAGATTTGTCAGAAGGAGACTTTTGGACACTCAGCATATCATCAAGTTTAGAGCTAGCAGATCTAGCAATAGATAAATCAAGTTCCAAATTCTTAACTTTATCAAGCAAAAGCATATTCTCAGTTTTCACATTGTTCAAAAGTTCATTAGCATCAAACAGTTTCGTAAGCAAAATTTTCTTATCAAGCTCAAGAGATGCAATTTTCTTTAAGCTTAATTCAACATTTATGGCATCCTTTATAGCAACTTTACAAATTTTATTGTAGGCTTCTTGAAGATTTGCATCCTCAGACAGTTTCCCTTCAAAAGGGTTCTCTTCAACAGACACACTTTCATTGACTACAGCAGTAGCAGTGAAAGTAATGAAGTTTCCATCCTCGTCACACCCAGACTCATCATCAGAAACTCCATTATCACTAAGGGTTAGAGCCATAGCCTTACCCTTAAACCTCAAGTATATAGGACATTCAGATTTCATGTGACCATACCCTTGACATCCAAAACATTGAGGACTCATAGAATTAATAGAAGATTGACTAACTTTTTCTCTAGGTTTTTTCGTGTTGTTAACTTTAGTGGGATAATTCTTCCTAAAGTTTCTAGGTTCAGCAGTGTTTGTACCTTTTGCCCTTCTGTTACTATTCTTAAGAAAGTTTCTAAAGTTCTTGGCAAGGTAAGCAATCTCTATAGCAGTGAGCTCATCATCAAATCCACCAACATCAGCATCATCAACTGACTTAAGAGCTATTGATTTGGATTTACTAGTTTTGGGTAGGTCTAACTCATAAGACTAAAGAGATCCTACAAGTTCATCAATAGGGATAGAGTCCACATCCTTGCTTTCAATGATGACAGTCACTTTGGGTCTAAAATCTTTAGTTAAAGATCTAAGAATCTTCCTAACAATTTTAGGTTGATCATAGATTTCACCCAGATTATATGCAAAATTAACAATGTCATTCAGCTTAGCATAGAATTCATTAAAAGATTCATCATCAGACATCCTAATGCTTTCAAATTTAGAAGCTAATTGCTACAACTTATTAATTTTAACTGCCTTTGTGCCTTTATGCACAGTTTGATGGATATTCCAAGCAGTATGAGCAACCTCAATATTAGAGATTCTCTTAAATTCCTCCATAGAAACAGCATTGAAAATAGCATTCATAGCTTTGCTATTGAAAGCTGCTGCTTCTTTTTGAGAAGTTTGCCACTCACTTATAGGAGTAGTGGGCTTCTCCCATCCGTATTCAATGGAGTTCCAGACTCTCTCATCAATAGATTTCAGGAATGCTTTCATCCTTACTTTCCAATAAGCATAATTATTCCCATCAAAGTGAGGTGGAATAACAAGAGAGTGTCCGTGTTCCATGACAATAAGGGTCAAGGATCAACTCCTAGATCAAAAGATCTAACACAAGAGCTAACCTGCTCTGATACCACTTGTTTGTTTTTAGACCCCTTAAACCACAATTGGATTAAGCTAGTTAATAAGCCAAGTTATTAATTAGTCCAAATTCCAGATCTAAGTTATCACAATCAAACAATCATATCATGCATAGCAGTGGAAAAATAAATAACACAATGATATGATGACCCAGGAAAATGAAACCAGTAAAAAACTTGGGAAGGATTTAACCTAGCTATCCTTAAGGTAAACTTGAATCCACTATAGAAAGAATCGAAGCTTGTATAATAGAACTTAGACCACTAACATTCTATTACTACCCACCAGTAGAAAACTTACTGACACGACCATGTGCAAGCTTTGAGACCACGGACTCTTTTTTTCTTGGATTCTCCAGCAAATACAAGCACACCCGCTTGTGTATCTTTAAGCTCTTATGGCAGCAACTGAATGATCATCAAGCTGTTGAAGAAATCTCCTTCTTGATAATCCTAAGCATGTGTGAAGGCAAGCACCTCTTAGATCTCACAAGAGATTCACACAAACAGCAATATGAGCAACCTAAAAAACGTGGCTAGGGTTTGTCTTATATACCTAGGGCAAAACATAAAACCCTAAACGTTTTTAATGAGTTAGGGCTGAGTTGGAATTCTGCAGAAAAAAACATTCTGCCCAATATTCGATCGATCAAGTCTAAGTTTCGATCGATCGAGCCAGGCCGAAAGTCACTAATACTTCTGCAGCCTCTTGATTCCAACTTTACATACAACGCACACACTTTGAGTAAGTCTAAACAAGACTAACAACTGTTTTGATCATGGTTTGCCAACATTACACATTAGAGTTCTAAATACATTAGTTTCTAAGTCTTTTAGAACCTAACAGATTTAGCCATTGTCAACAAAGCAAGGACACATAGTCAAAGTCTTGAAGATAGGATGTAAATGAACAAAACTGTTTATGATCTGCTTGGGCTTGGTTCAAGAAAATGCTTATTTATGTTAAATTAAACTCAAGCCTAAATTTAGACTCAACTTTAAATGAGGCTCAATTAATTAAACTATATATAATATTATATTTTTATATGTATGCCTATCTATTAATATACTAATGATTGTAAAAAAAAAAAAAAAAAAAAAATACTTATATTGACTTGAGATTGGATTGTATAAGTTGGTAAATGGATTCATATGGTATCAAATTAATATTTTTAGTTTATTAATAATATAAACAATCAATTCGTAGTAAAAATTTAAAACTTTGTAAATGGTTAAACAATTTTTTGTCATGGTTTTACTATATCTATAGGAAAAGATTAAATTAATTAATTAATATTTTGTGAATAAGCTCGAGTTTATTCAATAAGCAAATGAACCAAATTTAAACGTACTTGTTTGGTGATAAGTTCTAACTTGGTTCATGTTCAAAATAAAATTAAATAATAAACAAATTTGAACTTTAAATATTTGGTTTTGCTTGACTTGTTTACAACCCTAATAAAATATACATAAAATGGTGTAAAGGCTCTAGACAAACACAACTTGGTCTTGGTACACGTTAAAAGCAAAAAAAAAAAAAAAATAGCAATGCACATGCACTAGCAAGTTTAGCTAAAGATTTAGGGGATGAAAACATGGATTGCTTCATTACTTGCACTGGTGTAGCATATTATGGCTTCTGATTTAGCCATGGTTTGAGTAATAAAATATCTACATTGATTCTTTCTTTTTCTGTATTTTTAAAGTGCTCTAATTTTATATAATTTAAACCACTTCTTGGTCAATTAAAACTACTTTAATCTCATTTAAAAGTGTTTTGAATCCATTTAAACCCTACAATCCATTTAAAATTATCTAAATTTTCACATCAAAATTTGATATTAACTCCAAGATAACCTTCAATTAATTTTTTTTCTAAAAATTCAACAGTTCATTTTCAATATATTTTCATAATGGGTTTAAAATTTTACAAACATTATATTGTATTTCATAAAAAATAAAACCATTGTATCATAATAAACAGAAGTCACGCTATAAAGTAAAAAAAATAAATTTATAAAAATAGGCTAACCATCTACCATCTCATTTTTTTAAATTAAAATGTATGTCAAAAGTATCGTAGCTCAATTAATTGGTGTCTCATATTTTCAAGACATATAAAGTCAAAATTTCACCTCTCCAATATAACTATAAAATTATCAAAAAAAAAAAAAAAAAAAGAACTAAAATTTATGAAGTAATCAAGAGTCATAATCTACCAAATATTATGCTTGTATGTTTTTTCGAAGTTGAAAAAAAAAATGCTTCCAATTCAAATTTTTTTAGTAGGTAATAATGATATTTTATTTTAAAAAAATACAAAGAAAGAATCTGAGGTGCTCATTAAAAAAAATAAATAAATAAAAAATCTAAGGTGTATACTGGTTGATGTATACCATATGATTCTAGACATAATTATAGTCAATATTTTTTTTAGACAAATTACGTAGCCAAGTTCTCAATAAAATCAAAGAGCAATCTATTTGGACACTCCATAGTGAAATAACAAGGGTCCGTTTGGTAAGAGATTTTTAATAATGTTTTTTAAGTTTTATGAAAATATGTGTAGGTAAAAAATTTATAAAAATACGTATTGTGGTATTTAAACAACAATTTTTGTTATTTAAATATGGTCAAGTATGCAATTAGTTAAAAGCCAACTATAATATAAACTAAATAAATGAAGTAACCAGAGAGACACCACAGAAAGTTGAGTTGGGACTTGGGAGTGAAAAGAGTTACTCTGTTCTATGAAAAGTTCAAGAAAACAATGAAAAGTCATCAAGAAAACAATGCAATTAGTTTCGGGCTTTTTTTTTTTTTTTTTTTTGGCTGTCACGTTACTTCACGCGGTTTCAAAAGTCATTAGTTTCAAAAATGACATGAAGAGTATGAAGATATATATGATACATAGTGAAAAAAATACAAAACGAAACCCGCCAAGATTGACAGCTTTAATTGGTTGCTTTCTTTTTTTTTTTAAAAAAAAAAAACCAAAAATAGGAGTTTGTTAGGTTATGCTAGCCCCTGGACAAGGCATTAGAGTTAAAACTCTTGGACGAACTCGTGTGGATGCCCATCAACAGACTCCTGCTGACAGTGAGACTCAAATCTAGGTGGGTTAGACGAAGTACCTGAATCTTACCAACTGAGCCAAGCCCTGGTTGGTGGTTGCTTTTTTCCATTTCATATGGAATCTAGCGCTTTGCTCATGACTGTTAGGACATATGTGTGTTCACTTGTTAAGAACATATGTCACTTATTTATGTAAATTGGCTAATCCTTCTGACAAAACGCACTCTACTTGTAATTGGGTAGTTTTAGGCGTTTTTAATACTTCAAGAAACAAGGTTTCAAGATCAAGTGTTGAAGTCATCAAGTCTGTCCAAGAAAAAGCAAGCTGAAGTGCAATTTCATTAAATCTCGACACCTACTCGATAGCTACCTCAACACCTGCTATCTGTCGAGAATTACAAAATCAGTTTTTCTGATTTGATTTCCTTGGGATCCGTGAATATACTTTTGGGCCTTCTTTTCTTCTAACCCTAAACATATAAAAGGATTGTTTTAAGAGCCGTCAAATTATACACAAGTTGCAAAAGCATTGAGCAATCTTTGTTCAAGCAAATTGTGATCAAAAGACGAAGTTCTTAACCTAGTTCATCTTCTCTCAAGAAGTTGTTGTGTATTTGCACCATAGGGTTTTGTAACCAAGCATCTTCCTGATCTTCATTGTGTATGATGAACTAAAGAACTTTGCAGCCAACCTCTCCTTCTTAGTTGGTGTTTGAAGTCGCGTACTGGGATCCGCGCATTGGTTAGTCACGTACTTGGGAGCCGTGCATCAAAAGGGGAAATTGTCACTACAGATCAAGTCCAATTGGGTATTGGGGTAAGGGTTCAACTGTAGGTTGGTAAGGTACTTGAGATTCCTTTACTTGTAACTGCTTGATTTGATAATAGTGGAGTTTCGGGAGTTGTGACCTGAAAATCACCCGGAGGGGTTTTTGCCGTAAGAATTTTCCCCATTCGTAAACAAATCACCGTGTCATTTAATTTCCGCTGCATATTTAGTTGTTTGGTGATTTGTTTGTGCTTCCACGTAATTGCATGATAAATTGATTAATTAATAACTTGGCTAATTAATTAATTGGTTTAATCACAATGGGTCATTCAGTTTGTGACCTTTCAATGACTAATAGAATGCTGCCACTCAAATGATTAATTCAGTAGGAAGTTTCGAGCATAATTTGCATCAGTGGATATACGGATTTTTTTTTTTTTTAGGTTGCTAATATACGGAACCTTAATTCTTAAAAGCTATTTACCATAAATCTATTATATAATTCCATTGGATTCTAATTAGTAATTACAATATGCCTTTGTGTAAAGTGGCATCTAAAATAAAGATTCAATTATTCAACTGCTCCAATTGAATGGGCCATCTTTCGTGGAACTGATGAAGCTAGTATTGGAATAATAATTATCCGAGATAATAAATGGAAGGAAAAATGGTTGCCTTGACAAGCCTGCCATGACCATAATATCAAATTATTATTTGTAGTTTATTAACAATATAAACAATCCATTCATAGTAAAAATTTATAAATTTGTGAATGATTAAATAGTTTTTAGTCATGGTTTTATTATATATTGAAAAATAATAAATCAATTAAATAGGCCGTGAACAAGCCTGAGCTTGTTCAATAAGCAAGTGAACCAAACTTGAATATATAATCTTGTTTAGTGATAAAGTACTAGCTTGGATTATGTTCAAAATAAAATTAAATAATGAAAAAATTTGAACTTTAAATATTCGACTTAACTCGGCTCGCCTCGTTTATAATAGAAGTTGCACAAGTTGATGGTAAGGCTATATATACAACTTGATATACATTAAAAGAAGAGAAAATAGCACGGCATATGTACTGATGTACTGGTAAGATTAGCTAAAGATTTATAGAGGGAATGAAAACATGGAATGCTTCATTACCTGCTCTAGTAGAGTGTATTATGGCTTCTTGATTTAGCCATGGTTTGAGTAATAATATATCTTCATTGATTCTTTTAAAATAATAAAAAAGTAATCTAATTCTATGTCATTTTTTTAATAATTTAAACCACTTAATTGTCAATTGAAACTACTTTAAGCTCATTTAAAAGTGTTTAAACAGCCTCCATGACAAGGCAGAGGAGATCCAGAAATTGAAAACTGATATCAACGAGGCACTAACTAGGGAGGAGATTATGTGGAGTTAGAGGTCAAGAGCTATGTGGATCAAATGGGGGGATCGCAATACGAAGTTTTTTCATGCTACTGCTAGTCAAAGACGGAAGAGAAATAGCATATTGGGTTTAAAGGATTCAAGTGGAACATGGCAGGAAGACCCAAGGAGTGTTGAAGGTATTATTTTAGGCTATTTTGCCTCCATTTTTAAATCAAACCAGCCATCAAATTTTGAAGCAAGCCTTAGTGCTATAAAGCCCAGAGTGACTCCGACCATGAATGCATCCCTGACTGCTGAATTTAGAGCAGAGGAGATTTGGAATGCCCTTCACCAGATGCACCCAACAAAGTCTCCAGGCCCAGACGGGATGTCTCCAATTTTCTACCAAAAGTACTTGGATTTAGTAGGGCCAAAAGTCACTGAATGTGTTTTAAAAACCCTCAATTCGGGTGTGATGCCTAGTGGACTCAATGAAACATTCATCTGCCTCATTCCAAAGGTTAAATCTCCCCAACAAATCACTGAGTACCGCCCTATCAGTCTTTGCAATGTGAGTTATAAAATAATCTCCAAAGTTCTTGCGAATCGATTGAAAAGAATTCTTGCAGAAGTGGTTAACGAGTCCCAAAGTGCCTTTGTTCCGGGAAGGCTGATTTCAGACAATGTAATGGTGGCTTTTGAAACCATGCACTGCATAAAAGGAAGGAGAAAAGGTAAGGATCCTTTGATGACCCTAAAGCTAGATATGAGTAAAGCTAGATATGAGTAAAGCTTACGATAGGGTGGAATGGCAGTATTTGGAAGTTATTATGCGAAGATTGGGGTTTAGTGAGAGATGGATCTCTCTTATGTTGATGTGTATTAGCACTGTCACTTATTTGGTCTAAATCAATGGAGAGGCCAAAGGTAGTATTGTTCCTTCGAGGGGGTTAAGGCAAGGAGACCCAATCTCTCCCTATCTATTCTTGTTATGTGCCGAGGGGCTTTCTGCCATGTTAAGAAAAAAAGAAGAGCAAGGACATATCCGGGGAGTTGCTGTATGTAAAGGTGCTCCACAAATATCTCACCTATTTTTCACGGATGATAGCATTGTTTTTTGCCGAGCAACAGTGAATGAGGGCAGTAGGGTGCTTAAAGGGCTAGAGGCATATGAAGCCGAATCAGGGCAGCAACTAAACAAGGAAAAAACTTCCTTATTTTTTAGCAAGAACACCAAGCGAGAAACCCAAGATCAAGTGAAGCAGATTTTCGGAGCTCATGTTATCCAACACCATGAAAAGTATCTTGGCTTGCCTCCTCTAGTAGGGAAAGGCAAAAGAAAGGCTTTTAATCGCATTAAGGACCAAGTGGGGAGGAAAATTGCCGGATGGAAGGGTAGATTGCTATCAAGTGCGGGGAGGGAAATTCTAATCAAGGCGGTGGCCCAAGCAACCCCTACGTACACAATGAGTTGCTTCAAGCTTCCGGACTCGCTTTGCAAAGACTTAAACTCTATGATGAGCAACTTTTGGTGGGGGCAGAAAAATAAAGAGAGGAAATTGGCGTGGGTTGCATGGGAGAAGCTTTGTACGCCAAAGGAGGAGGGTGGTTTGGGTTTTAGGGACCTTAGAGCGTTTAATCTTGCCCTCCTAGCAAAACAAGGGTGGAGAATCCAACAGAACACCAACTCTCTAGCCCATAAGGTTCTTAAGGCGAAGTATTTCGTGGATAGAACCTTTAAGGAAGCTCAATTAGGAAGGAGACCATCCTATATTTGGTGGAGCATTATGGCAGCCAAGGAGATTGTGGAGATGGGGTCCAGGTGGCTTATTGGAAATGGGGAGCACGTCGACATTTGGAAGGATAGGTGGATACCCACTCCGGACTCCTTCAAACTAGTCAGTCCAAAGGTCCATTTAGATTCTGATAAGGTGGCCTGCCTGCTGGATGCTACTACAGGGTCGTGGGATGTTGATAAAGTGAGACACTCCTTCCTTCCTTATGAAGCCGAGGCTATTCTTGGGATATCCATTAGCCCTCGCCGCTTGAATGACTCATTAATCTGGGCATGGACCAAAAATGGCAAATTCTCGGTTAAAAGTGCATATAAGGTGGCCCAAAAATGGTTGAAGGGGCGTAGCACTAAGGTGGATGAGGGGGGATCCTCTGACAGATCACAGATGCAATCTCTTTGGAAAATGATTTGGAATCTAAAATGCCCGAACAAGATTAAACAATTTATGTGGCGCTCTTGCAGAAATATTCTTCCGACAAAACAACGTTTAAAGTCTAGAGGAATAAGCATAGAGGATTGTTGTGACCAATGTGGCTCAAGCAAATCCTCGGGGCATGTGCTGTGGGGCTGCAAGTTTGCATCAGAGGTGTGGAGTGAATCAAGACTAAAATTACCTTCCCTTCCCATTCAGATGCAGGAGTTTATTGAAGTTGTTTGGGAGATCAAGGAGAGAAAGCCTGACATTGACTGGGAGTCCTTTGCTGTCACGGCATGGAGCTTGTGGAATCACAGGAATGCAGTCAAGCATGGAGAGAAGTGTAAAACAGCAGTCAGAATTACAAAGGAAATAGCAGACTATTTGAAAGAAATCAAGCAGGAAAATCTCAACCCCGGTAGGCCTCCAGATGCTTCCGTCCCTCATTGGTCCCCTCCTAGAAATGGCTGGTACAAAGTTAATGCAGATGGTGCAGTATTTAAAGATATTGGATGCTGTGGTGTTGGGATTGTTATTAGAAATGATGAAGGTCTTTTGATGGGGGCTTTGAGCAAACGGGTCAAACTGCCTCTGAAAGCTCTGGAGTCAGAAGCTCGGGCTGTGCAAGAGGGAGTTTTGCTGGCTTGGGACTTGGGGCTGAGGGAGATTGAGATTGAAAGTGATTCGCAGGTGGTGGTTTCTGCTTTGCTGAACCCGGATGCTGTTCCATGGGCCATATCCAAAGTAATTGAAGGAGTTTTGCTGAGTCTTCGCTGCTTCAAGGCGTGGAGGGCTGTTCATGTGCGCAGGAAGGGGAATGCAGCAGCGCATATAATGGCTAGGGAGGCTAGGTCTGTGTATGATTGTATCATTTGGGTTGAGGATACCCCACCCAATATAGCTGAACAAGTTCTCAAAGATGTATCCAATCTGTGTGATAGTTCGGTTTAATGAAAATCTTTCCAAGTTGATGATCAAAAAAAAAAAAAAAAAAGTGTTTTCAATTCATTTAAACCCTACAATTCATTTAAACTTTTCATAAGAGGTTCAAATTTCACCTCCTCAATATAACTATCAAATTATTGAAAAAAAAAATGAAAATTTATGAAGTAAACAAAAGTTATAATCTACCAAATATTATGCTTGGAAGGTTTTTCCGAAGTTAAAGGGAAAAGAAAAATGCGGCCATGTCAAATTTTTTATTATTATTATTATTATATAATAATGACATTTTATCATAAAAATCCAAAGAAAGAATATATGGAGTTGGCTGGATGACGTATACAGCCAAATTTTATTTAGACGAATTACATAGCCAAGTTCTCAATAAAATCAAAGAGCAAAGTAGGTCTATTTGGATCCCAATACATCCAATGAAATAATAGCCTAACAAAAGTAGGTCGATTTCTAAAATTTATTTTTTTGCAAAATATTCTAGCATCATATGCCTTTCATTGTCCTAAGCATGCTCCATATAATTTCAAAAGCTAGAAATATAAAGTTTCGTACCTCAATTGTTGGGAGAAAATGGGCTTTGGCCCTTTTTAAAAAAAAAAATCCAATATTTTGCCTCCATTTCCAAACTAATTAGGGAAATACTCATGTTTTGAAACTCAATTTTCTAAAAATCAAGTTTCAATTTAAAACTCGATTTTTGAACAATCGAGTTATAACAAACTGAAAATTAAAAAAAAAAAAAAAAAATTCTGGAACTCAAGCTCCATGAACTCGAGTTCCATGCATTTTTTTTTTTTAAAGTTTGATTGCCCCATACCTATAGTTGTGTTCAGGAAGCCCTATAGTGGTGTTTTAAAAGGAACTCGAGCTCCATTTTTTTTTTTTTTTTTTAAGTTTGATCGCCCTATACCTATAGCTGCGTTCAAGGAACCCTATAGTGGCGTTTTGAATGGAACTCGAGCTCCATGAACTTGAGTTCCATGCAAGTTTTATTTATTTATTTATTTTTATTATTAAGTTTGATCGCCCTATACCTATAGTTGCATTAAGGGAGCCCTATAGTGCCGTTTTAAATGGAACTCGAGCATCATGAACTCAAGTTCTGTTAGGACATATGTGATTCACTTGTTAAGAACATATGTCATTCTTTAATATAATTAGTTAATCCTTTGACAAAATGCACTCTACTTGTAATTGGGTAGTTCTAGGTGTTTTTAATACCTCAAGAAACAAGGTTTCAAGATCAAGTGTAGAAGTCATCAAGTTTGTCCAAGAAACAAGCTGAAGAAGTGCAAGTTCATTAAAACTCGACAGCTAGCATATGTTGAGGTTTAAGAAGCTATCTCAAGCCCGCGTGCTCGACACCTTCTCGACACCTGCTCAACACCTCCTATCTGTCGAGGTTTATGAAATTCAGAATTCTTATATGATTTTCTTAGGATCCGTGAATGTGTCTTTGGACTTTCTTTTCTCCTAACCCTAGACATATAAAATGATTGTTTTAAGGGCCGTCAAAGAGTTCACAAGTTGCACAAGCATTGAGCACACTTTGTTCAAGCAAATTGTGACTGGAGACAAAGTTTTGCCCTAGTTCATCACTCATTGAAGAAGATGCTGTGTATTTGCACCAAAGGGTTTTGTGACCAAGCATCTTCTTGATCTTCATCGTTGGAATGAATTGAAGAACTTTCTCTAGTTGGTGATTGAAGTCGCGTATTGGGATTCGCGCAATTGGTTAGTCACGTACTTGGAAGTCGTGCATCAAAAGGAGAAACTGTCACTACAAAACAAATCCAATTGGGTATTGGGGTAAGGGTTCAATTGTAGGTTGGTAATGTATTTGGGATTCCTTTACTTGTAACTGCTTGTTGTGATAATAATGGAGTTTCGGGAGTGGTGACCTTAAAATCACCCGGTGGAGTTTTTACCGTTAAGTTTTCCCCATTTGTAAACAAATCACCGTGTTATTTATTTTCTGCTGCATACTTAGTTTAATTGGTATTTGTTTATGCTACAACGTGCTTTGCATGTTAATTTGATTAATTAATAACTTGGCTAATTAATTAATTAATTAATTAATTTAATCACAAGGGGTCAATACGTGTTTTTGGCCTATCAAGTGGTATTAGAGCAGGCACACTCTGATTAGGTTTTAATCTTTGCTGTGTGATCCATTGACCTCTGTTGGCATGGAAACTCTTGATTGTTTTGATTTGCATGATCTTATGTTGAATGATGATGATGATATTCAAGATGCCTATTGCAAGCTTTATAATTTTTGTATGAAATTTCTTAAATGTTCTACAAAATTAAAAGCTAAATTTAAAAAGGTTAAGCTTGAAAAGGATGATTTGATTGCAAAATTGGATGAAGTCAATAATTTGAATGAGAATTTTAAAAATCAAATTTCATCTCAGGTGGACAAAATTAAGAGTTTGGAAGAGCAACTAGTTGAATTTAAAACTGAAGTTGAGAAATTAACTAGTGCCAAACTTGTTGTTGAGCCTAACTCAAAAGAAAAAGATTTTTATATTCCCCCATTTAAAAGGAATAATGAAGAGTTGAAGGCTAATATTGCTAGGATAGACAAAGGTAAAAATTCTGATGTTAACATTGAAGTTTCTAAACCTATGTCTAAAACTCCTCCTAAGTTGAATAAAAATTCTGAACTTGTCCCCACTTGTCATCATTGTCATATTGTTGGTCATATTAGGCCAAATTGTCCTCAGTTGTCAACCTCTAAGGTTAGACCTCCTTCTAGGAAGTCGAGTAGCACTAAAACTACTCATGTTTGTCACCATGGTGGTGTTTTTAGACACACTCGTCCTAATTGTTTCAAGTTGTTTCCTTATAAGCGAGTGTCAAATAGGTCTCATCCTTTGAATAAAGGCTTTGTACCTATTTTTGGTGAGTTATTAAAAGTTTTAAGCTTTTTAACTCAATTTCAAGGGAATTCTAATTCCTCTATGTCCTTTAGTAATCATACTAGGACACGTGCCTTTTCATCTTCATGGCCAAGGACTCGTGCTGTGTGGGTGATAAAGAATCCTAAGACTTAATTGTCTTTTTGTTTGTCCTTTGCTTTAATTCTTTCTATCTAAAGTTGGACTTTATTTCTTGATTTCTTAGTTGCTTTTGGAATCATGCTTTCATGCATTTGCATTTTTCTATCATACTTTCATGCATATGCTTCTTGTTTTATGCTTTGCTTTGTTTAACATGTCTTTTTTTTTTTTTTTTTTTTTTTTTTTTTTTTTTTTTTTTTTTTTTTCAGTTTTTGTTTATTTTGTTTTTGATATTAAAAAAAATTGAAAAATCAGAAAAATACAAAAATAGTATGTGTTTTGTGTACATTGGTACTTGTGTACCTTGGATGGCCATTGAAACAAAGTTTTCTAACTTTTGTATCTTTTGTAGATTAGATGAGCATCTCTGTGCACAACTAAGCAAGTGAACTTTGTGACTCTTGTTTGTGATGAGTAAGATTAAGTTATCTCTTGTACTTAACACTCGTATCACTCTTTTTGACGAGAAGGACTTGAAAATCCTAAGAGAAAGGCATAAATAACCATCTCACCACTGTTGCTTGCCAATCATAATATCACACCTGTACGCTTTGGCATAGCCAAAGTGCAATGTTAATGACATTTGAGTGCTTCGGCATAGCAAAATTGGAATGTCAATTATCATTGGGTATTTATTTTCTATCTTGTATGCCCATGCATGATATGCTTAAAAAGAAAAATATGCAAAGAAATTAAAAAGCAAAAAGATAAAAAAATGCTTTAAATATGATTGCAAGTGTGTATTCTAAGAGATCTGGGAGTTATAGGATGTACCTCAAAGGTGATAGTCCTTATCAAACAGTTATGATTGTGTGTGAGTTAAAGTAGTTTTGTCATATCTCAAATCGTCATAACATGTATACACTTATGCAATCTTGCGATGTTTTTCATACACAACATGCAATATTCTTTGCTACTCTTGATACATGTGCAGGTACAATGTGATTTGGTCATCACAAGATTTTACATGTGTTAATGTATGCTCACTAAACTATCTTGACTTATTTTTGAAATATAAAATTGGTTAGACATATTGTGTGTGTGTGTGTGTGTGTGTTTTTGAGGATCCATGTGCTGAAAATTTTTGTTGAGAAATGTTTTTGAGAGCTTACTATGTTGATTGGATCATTGGTTGAGATCCATGTTGGATTGCATTCATGTCTATGTTTTTCTCTTCTCGAAAAACTTTTTTAAAAGCTAGCTCGATACCTCCTTGATACCTAGCTATCTGTCGAGCTTCTTAAGCTTTTTCTTATCGCAATCTCAACACCTGGTGGATTGATCGAGAAAGTTTCTGCCTCCTCGATAACTTCTCAACACTTGGTGGATCGATCGAGCCTTTCTTCTTGTGTCTGTTGTATGTTACTCGATACCTTCTCGACACATGCATCTGTCGACACTCATTTTTCTCGACACCTACCTCGACACTTGGCTCGATACCTCTCGGCACCTTAGCTGTCGAGATTTACTGAGGACACTATATAAGCTTCCTCATGCGATCTAATCCTCATTTCTCTCGATCTCTCTCTCAATAGCTCTCTCTTTTCTCTCCCAAACACTCTCATCTCACTCCAATCTTGCTCCTCAAGGTTTCTTCAAGCTTTTTCAAGATTTTCTACACTTGGTAAGCTTCTAGTCTTTCATTCATCATGCATTTCATGTTTTTGAAACCTAGGTTTTGGGGTTTTTTAAAAATTTTGGGGTCTTTCAAAATTGATGAGTTATTGTTGAAATTTTAGGATGGTCTTTCACTTAAATGAGTTTAAAACTACATGCATTGCATCATATATGCATTATAACAGTATTTTCATGCATTTAGATGTGTGCAATCTGTTTGTATGCTAGTAGGATTGGATTGGGCTGAGCCCATGATGCAATTTCTTTTGCATGTCACATGTTCATGCATTTCCCATGCATACGTACTCTCTTTTCAATATATTTGATATATTTGAACTGTTTGGGAATTTTTTTGATTGTCTCCCTCTCTTCCTCTCTCTCTCTCTCTATTGTTTACATTAGTCATGTCTATGGCACTTAAGCGTAAATCCACTCCGGCCCGGAACCCTCTTCGTTTCGGAGCCTCTTCCTCTTCTGATTCCGCTCCCTCTCATCTTCGGTTCCATGATGAGGATGCCTAAAAGGCTTTCTCGGAGAACTTTTCTAGACGAGGTGTTCATTTGGAATGCCAAGTCATTTTGGCGAACTTTGCCGACACTGACCTTTCCACTGTCATTCACAGTCGAGAATGGGAGTCACTGTGTGACGTTCTGGTCACCTATCCTCTCATGCTTATCCAAAATTTTTACTCCAATATGCAGAGGATTGATCGTTCAGTACCTCTTTTCTTCACTCGCATTCGAGATACACGCATTCCTGTCACACCGCAACTTCTTGTGGATGTGCTTCGAGTTCCTAGGATAGAGTATCCTGACTATCCTGGTTGTGAGTGTCTGAGGACTATGTCCAAGGATGAGCTCATGGCTACTTTTTGTGAGCGCCTTACTGATTGGGGTGAGCATCAGTTTACATCATGTAGGCCTTTTGCTAAAGGTCCTAGATTCTTAAACATGGTGATGACTTTTGTTTTGCATCCTCTCTCTCATTATAACTCCATCATAAAGCCTCACGCTTGGTTTTTGTTATCACTCCTTGAGCATCTTACTATTGACTTCCTTTCACATTTTATTCTTTCCATTATAGATGTTCATCAGGATTCGGCGTCCTGTGATAAGCTTATCTTTCCTTCTGCTATCACGAGGATCTTACGCCACTTTTCTGTCACTTTTCCTGTGTCCGACCACTTCACACACATTTGTACCATAGACGCCGCTACCGTAAAACGTAGTGAGGCGTAGTTTAGGTTGCAACAGGAGTTAGCAGCTCCTCCCTCTGGTTCGACTCCACCTTGTTCAGCACCTTCTCGGTCTGCTCTATCTACATCCACTCCCTCCTCTCCCATGGGCGATGTATCACTTCGAGACATCATGGCGCAGCTGCAGCGCATGGATGTTCGCCTTGATACACTCTCTATTGAGTTGTATCACGAACATTCATGTCGACCGTATTGCACAACAGCAGGCGGCTATGGGTGGCTATGCTTCTGAGGCTTCTCCTCCACCACCTCCTCCAGTGGCTTTTGATTTTGATGCTGAGGATGATGATGATGATGGTGATGACGATGATGCTTTGGATGTGATGGAGATGCTAGCTCTACTGATGAGATGTCTACTTGACACTCTTACCTTTTGTCACTCGTGACAAAAAAAGGAAGTAGTTTTGAGATATGAGAGTAGTCATCTTAGGGGGAGAGTTAGTATAAAACATTTTGTTAGAGGGAGTGTTGATACTTGAGGGATGTAGTGAGGATATGATGCATCTTTTCTTTTCTTTCTTTTATAGATACATTGGTCATGTACATTGGGTCTTATGACCATTTTTACATACATTGTACTTATCCTCTTTATATGTTGATGTATGTTTCTTTTATCTACCTTACATGTGCTGTTTCTTTTTTCTCTTTATACACATGCTTCTTATACTTGTATGCAATCTATTATTTCTATTTCACACAAACATACCTCGATGAGTTTTGTTTAAAGTGTTTCAAAAATATAGGTTGTCAAAGTCTACTTGCCATAAACTCTCTTCTTGCAAAGTTTTTCAAGAGTTTGTGTTAAGATAGATTTTATTGTATTCAACAAGTGAATATGAGTTGAGTGTTTTATGACTTCTCTCATATGTTCATTTGTTTGTTGTGATTTTGTCATGGATTGCCAAAGGGGGAGATTGTTAGGACATATATGGTTCACTTGTTAAGAACATATGTCATTCTTTAATGTAATTGGCTAATCCTTTGACAAAACGCACTCTACTTGTAATTGGGTAGTTCTAGGTGTTTTTAATACTTTAAGAAACAAGGTTTCTTGATCAAGTGTTGAAGTCATCAAGTCTGTCCAAGAAACAAGTTGAAGAAGTGCAAGTTCATTAAAGCTCGACAGCTATCTCGATAGCTAGCATGTGTCAAGGTTTAAGAAGTTGTCTCAAGCTCGTGTGCTCAACACCTTCTCGACACTTGCTCGACACCTCCTATCTGTCGAGGTTTATGAAATTCAGAATTCTTATCTGATTTTCTTGGGATCCGTGAATGTGTCTTTGGGCTTTCTTTTCTCCTAACCCTAGACATATAAAAGGATTTTTTTAAGGGCCGTCAAAGAGTTCACAAGTTGCACAAGTATATTGAGCAAACTCTATTCAAGCAAATTGTGACTAGAGACAAAGTTTTGCCCTAGTTCATTACTCATTGAAGAAGTTGCTGCGTATTTACACCAAAGGGTTTTATGACCAAGCATCTTCTTGATCGTCATCATTGGGATGAATTGAAGAACTTTGCAGCCAACAACTTTCTCTAGTTGGTGATTGAAGTCGCGTACTGGGATCCGTGCAATTGGTTAGTCACATACTTGGGAGCCGTGCATCAAAAGGGGAAACTATCACTACAGAACAAGTCCAATTGGGTATTGGGGTAAGGGTTCAACTGTAGTTTAATAAGTTACTTGAGATTCCTTTACTTGTAACCGCTTGTTGTGATAATAGTGGAGTTTCGGGAGTGGTGACCTTAAAATCACCCGGTGGGGTTTTTGCTGTTAGGTTTTCCCCATTCGTAAACAAATCACCGTGTTATTTATTTTCTGCTGCATAATTAGTTTATTGGTGATTTGTTTGTGCTACCATGCGTTTGCATGTTAATTTGATTAATTAATTAAACTTGGCTAATTAATCAATTAATTCATCATAAGGGGTCAATACGTTTTTGGCCTATCAAGTTCCATGCAAGTGTTTTTTTTTTTTTTTTTTAGTTTGATCGCCCCATACTCGATTTTCTGTAAATCGAGTTTTACATTCAAACTCGTTTTTGAGAAAATTGAGTTTCAAAATAGGGGTATTTCCCTAATTAGTTTGGAAAATGGGGCAAAATGCTGGATTTTTTGTGCGAAAGGGGCATTTACCCATTTTGACCTCAATTATTGCCATTAGCTAGATAGTGAACGACAAGTATGCAATTAGTTGTTATGTGAAAGTTAAAGAACTCTAGTTAAGTGTTTCTTACTGTTTTGATTTCTTCTTTTGCTTTCTAAAATGGTGGTCTGGCTATGTGTTCTTTGCAGTTGCATGCAAAGATGATATTAAGAATTGTTGGACTTTATGGAGCCTAGTTATATTTGATTCGGATGACGACCCGACTCGAAATGATGTTGCGTGGTTTTTAATGAGAGATTTTCTAAGGCTTAGTCCATGGAGTGGAGGATATAGAAGCCATTGTTTTGGTGATTGGGGTTTCTTTGTTGTAGTTTTTGAGAGAGAGAAAAAATTGTATTGCAACACTTTGTATTTTTTCCCTAATAATAGTGAAATCCCTGCAACTCCGTGGCCATAGGCAAATTGTCGAACCACGTAAATACTGTTTTGTGCATGTGATTATTTTTCTTTGGCGTGTGTTTTCTCTATTTTGTTTCTCACAGGTTTGGAAATTTCATGTTAATTCCCTACAAGAATAAAGTTACACAAAGAATGAAGGGTGCCAAGCTCCACGGCTTTATTGATAGAAAGAAATCATATAAATAAGTGCATTCACATTATAGTCTCTTTAAATATTTAGCTAAACTAATTTAAAAAATTCTATTTTTCCTAGTTTAGCTATCTATTATATTCACACACATATGTCAAGCTCAATACTTTATCAACATTAAAATTTAATGTAGTAAAGATAGAGGCTTATTACATGTAGAGATGAATCTATCCTCTTTAAAAACTTTAGTTAATTTTTTTATTTTTTGAGAAGAAAAAACTTTAGTTAATTTAGTTAAACTGATTCTCGCTCATTTTGGTTGAGTTTAGATAAATTTTTGTTGAAATATTAAATCGGTGAGTTTACCAAAAAAGTAAAAGTCCAAGAGCCAAATTCAGAACATGTTTGATTGCCAAGAAAATACCGATCAAAATGATAAGATTTTAGGTTGTCTTATTGATTTTTTTAGAGACTAAACAAGAACTAAATAAACTCCAATTTAAAAATTAAATAAACATTAGCGCAATGCACCTAAGTCCATTACGAATAAGAAAACTAAACCCTCAGACGCGTCTGCTTGATTGGGACACACAATTGATAATGTCCAGCAGCATCTAACAATAAATTAGATGCGTAAGAGCATTCTCATTGAACCTCTCAAATGCTAAAAATCCTATTTTTTAGCATTTTTGAGATAAAAACACACTCCATCAAACCGGCCAAATTTTAAATTTTTAAGATTCAAGCTACAGTGCAATCTCATATTTGAGACCGCACTGTAGCTACAATTGTAAAACAAAAATTATTTTTTATTCACCTCAGGCTCTCTCTCTCTTCTATCTTTCTCTTTCCCCTCTCCAGTTCTTTCTTCTCTCTTCTCTCTCTGTGCTTAGCCGATGTGGTTCGCCGATGAGTGTGCTCTGCAGATGATTGTGCTCCACCGATGGTCGTGGGTCGTGGTTCGTGGTCTGATGTGCTCCGACGATTTTGTGGGTCTGGGTTCATGGGTCTGGGTTCGTGGGTCTGCGTTCTGTGGAGCAAGTACTTCGAGGTTGGCGGCTACGATTGCAGGCTTCTCGTGTATCCGAAAGGAGACTTGCAAGCTTTGCCACGGTACATCTCAATCTACCTCCAAATCGCGAAATGGGACTGCTTCGCTAGCTATCGCCTCGCAATCGCGAATTTCCATGACGATTCGAAGACTATTCACCGTGATTCCTGGCACAGATGCGGGGCGGTGGGTTTTGGTTGGGGTTGAGAATGAGGTGGGTGGGTGGTGACTGAGGTGGGTTGCTGTGGCTGAGGCGTGGGTCTTGGGTTTGATGGGTTTTGCTTGTCGTGGCTGCCGTGGGTTTTGGGTTTTGTTTGCCGCTCTATCCTCCGCCTCCCTCTCTTCCTCTCACGGTGAGGCTTCTCTCTCTCAAGTTTAGTTTAGTTTTTGTTGTTGTTGTTTTTTTTTTTTTTTTTTGGGGCTATGGGGTTGATTTTTGGATGGATGTTGATTGTGGTGGTAGTGGGTTGGCCATGGGTCTGGGTTTGCTGTTGAATGTTGATGGTGTATGGTGGTGGTGGCTGACAGTGGCTAGCCGTTGAGGAGAAAGTGGTGGAAAGAGATAGAAAGTGGTAAAATAAAAATAATATTATTTAAATGAAGTTGTAAAAAAAATAGAATGTTTGATGTTTGGTGGATTGTAAAATGGTATGTTAAAACTGATAAAGTAGGATTTTGGGGTGCTAAATGCTAAAATATTTAGCATTCTTGATGAGAATGCTCTAATAGTAATATAAAAATAAACTAATAATGCTACCAAATGAACTAGTTTTTTTTTAGTGCTGAATCTCGCTAAAAACTAAAAATGAAAACAAATTATACCATTTAAAAAAAAAAAAAATCTAAACCGAACAACCCCTAAGATTTGCACGAGATCTAAATCAATTTTACTTCACGTGGTTTCAAAGTCAGGTTCAAAAAGTTAACAGAAACGAAAGCTTGACTGCTTTATTAAAGCTCACAAATAGTAGGAAGAAATGATACAAAGTGTGAAAGATACAAAACGAAGCACGCCAAGATTGACTGCATGATTGGTTTTGCTTTATTTATTGGGTGGGGCTCTGCTCATGACTTTTGCTTTCAATAATTTGTTAGGTATTCCAACGCTCTGGTACTTTTGAAATCCAGCCAAAGGAACTCAAATTTAATGATGGTAGGAATTTTCAAATGATTCCAATACACTTTTGTATAAAGTGGCATCTAAAACAAAGATTCAAATGCTCCAATTTAACGGGATCCTCTTTCGTGGAACTGATGAAGCTGGTCTTTGGAATAATTATTCGAGATAATGAAAGAAAGGAAAAATAGTTGCCTTGACAAGCCAGATAATAGTAATGTCACCACCCATGATATCAAATTATTATTTGTAATTTATTGACAATATAAATAATCTATTTGTATTAAAAGCAGGGCCGGCCTAAGGCCTAAGTCTAAGTCCTCACCCAAAAAAAAAAAAAAAAAAAACAACAAGAATTCTCCTGAGGGGAAAAGGCCCACTTCTCATGATTACAGGACTAAATTTTTATTAAATTATATATATATATATTTTTAAAGATTGTGCATTTTTTTAATTAGTAATATTAAGGATACTACAAATTTTTTGAAACTTGTTTTTATAGTACTTTTAGCGTATTTTTCCTTTTCATTTTTATTAAGACTCTTAAAGTACGAGACCGATAGAACCCTAAAATGTTGCAAATGTGTTAAATCATCAATTATAGATTAATCTCCCATGATAGTTTGAGACTTTAATTTTAGTAAACTAATATCCTACAAAGCTACACACCAAATAATATCTATCTCTCTCTCTTAAAAACAATATATAAAATTTAAAATTAGATCACAACTTTACGTAACTATGTCTCGTCATATATCCAAAAAAATTATATTTTTTAATCGTAAGATATTTATATTTCTTTTTATTGATATTTATGATTTAACTATGATATTCAATTCTCTATATGAAATTAACATTAGTTTAGTCAAATTTTTGCTGTAGGCCCTAAGTTATGTTGGGCCGCCCTTGACTAAAAATTTATAAATTTGTGAATGATTAAACAATTTTTATTCATGGTTTTACTATATATTGAAAAATAATAAGTTAATTAAACAAGTTGTGAACAAGCTCGAGTTTGTATAATAAGCAAGTGAACCAAACTTGAATATATAATCTTGTTTGGTGATAAAGTTCTAGCTTGGCTCATGTTCAAAATAAAATTAAATAATGAACAAATTTGAACTTTAAATATTTGGCTTAATTCGGCTTGTTTAAAACCCTAATAGAAGATGCACAAGTTAGCTTTGAGGTTCTAGATAGATCCAGCTTGGTACACATTAAAAGAAGAAGAAATAATATGGAACATGCACTAGCATGATTAGATAAAGATTTATAGAGGGGATGAAAACATGGGCTGCTACCTACTCAAGGAGAGCGTATTATGGCTTCTGATTTAGCCATGGTTTATGTCCTTTTTATACTAATAAAAAAAAACCACTTTTTGGTCAATTAAAACTACTTTAAGCTCATTTAGAAGTGTCTCCAATCCATTTAAAATTATCAAAATTTTCTCGGCAAAATTTATTATTAAGGCTTCATTTGGGATTTCATAAAGGAATAGAATGGAATGAATATAAAGGAATAGAAATGAATAAAATGGAATGGAATGTATTAAATGTATTTAAGTAAAGGAAATGAAGGGAAAATAAACTAATGGAATGAAAATAAGTACCTTTTTTTTAGAGTAACATAGAAAGAAATTAATTAAATTATTTTATGACAATATTACTATTAGAGGCACATTAAACTCCAAAAAATCTCTCACATGAGATGTTCTAAATGCCAAAAAATTTGGCATTGATAAAGAGTACCGTACAAACACAAATGCTAAAAATAAAAAATTATTCTAGTTTTTTTATTAAAAAAAAAAATTGATTTAGAAATGTGAGTTTGACTTGAATTTAGTACTTCAAAGCACTTGATGAGATATAAACACAACGCATATCCATAAATAACCACATGTCAATTTTCGAGTTTTGTCCAATACTTTTGTGCAATGAATGGAGGCCTAGTCTTAGAAAGATTACCTATTTGATATCATTTTCAAAATAGATTTTTTAAAACTTTGGTAAGTTGATACGAGCCCTTAACTCTTAAGCACTTGCATATAGGTCAAGAACTACTTAGCCCATCAAGGGGGAATGAGCCTGAATTACCTAACAACTTATTTTGATGGGTAAAGTTAGTTGCCCATAGATTTTACTGGTTAAAGACTAGTCTAAAGAGAGCTTCTTTAAAAATGTCTTCTATATCATTTTTTTTAAAGACTGGATTATTGGTTTGTTAAAGAACTCATGTCTAAATAATCTTAGCTTTTATAGTAATCTAGATGATCCATTTCCTACCGTGTATCAAGGCACCTAGCAAAAGTTGAAAGAAGTTCCTTTCCCTACTTCTTCTTCTTTCTTTTTTTATTTTTTATTTTTTATTTTTTTTAAGGAATGCTTTCCCTAGTCCCTACTATTTGGCTGGTGACAACAAACATTTTTTTTCCCCAATTTGCTGTAAAAAATTAATTAGGATGTGTAACTCCTAGTTCATATTCAGTCCTTCAATGCCTTCTTAATCCTCCTTTGCAATGGGCTAATCACGTAACAAATCCACACTCCATACCTTGATTTCTACGGTCGAAGATGTATGTGTATCTAGATTCAAAGGGCAGCAATGTTGTGGTTGAATTTTTTTCCAGTCTATTATTTCTTGTATATATTAAATTAATAATTGGCATAAAATTAATTAGGAGTTGCACAAAGTGTAACTTTATTCTAACCTTATATATAGTTTAAGTATTTTTTTTTAATTTATTATTATTATCTATATATAATATAAAACTGAAACTTTTAACTTTTTGTTGACTTTTTAAAATTTTGACATGTCAGCTTTGCAAGCTCCACAATTTTCCATATTTTCCACATCATTAATTTGTATTTAAGTTTTATTTTATGAAAAACTCACATATTATAAAATAGAAAAAAATTACTCTCCCTTTCTTGATACCTACGCGGCCTTTACTCCTCTCCCTCTTTCAGAATTCAGACGCATGCTATTTTTCTTCAATCCCAAACAACCAAACCCTAATATATCTCCCTGTTTTTCAAGTTCTTGTGTAGACATTGATTCGTGAGGCTATTTTCTACCTTTGATTCTTTGTATCAAACCTTTTGTCTCTACCTTAAGGGTGTGTTTGTTTGGAGGTGAAATAGGAAGGATAGGAAACTTTGGAGAGAAAATAAGAAGGAAAATGTTTTTAGAGTGTGTTTGGTTGGGTAGGGAGAAAGGAAAATAAATGGTGGAGAACGGGTACCTGGGTGTTTTCTCCTTGGGCTCACTAAAAATTTTCTCCCCAAAATGGGGAGAAAACTGGGAGGGGGAAGCTCATTTCATGAGCTTCCCAAATACCCTTCATGTTGGACTTCACATCCAATGTGTTGGCTTTTTATTTTTTATTTTTTATTTTTTTTTAACTTTAATGAAGTGTCCATTTATACACAATTTTTTAAAAGTATAATGCGTTACTTTTTGTTTTATTTAATAGTGACATAATGGTAAATTTATACAAACTTTATTTTCAACCAAACAAAAAAGTTTTCTATCCTTTCACTTTTTCACCCTCCCAACTAAACACAAATGAGGGAAACTAAAATCTTTTCTATCCTCCCACTTATCATTCTTCCTAACGAAATAGACCCTTTAATTGTTTTTATTTTATATTTTAACTCCATAACAATTATGGAGACAAGAAAGTTCAAGATTGGGACCGTAACCACAAGGTTGACACTAAAAGGGGTTCTAAAGAACACAGGCATCATCAAATTCATGGATTGTCACGTGGACGTCCTTTAATTATTGACAGGATTTGGGTTATATTATTGGCATAGCTAATGTTGCAAGGATCGATAGAGAGTGCACAAGAAGCTCTGGGAATAAGAGAATGCACAAAGAAAAAGAGAAAGAGAGGTTCAAGTTTAATGTATTGATGTAATACATAATATATTTTGGTAAAATGTTGTGTTTCTAGACTTCATGACTCTTTGTGGTGTTTTGGCTGCTTTTTATTTCAGACTCATAAGAGTTTGGAGTTTTTGCTAGCATGATCTATTAAGAACTAAACAAAGCAATGATTGTTAATTATTGCCTTACACGTGGTTTTATAGCAATCTAACAACAATCATAGTGCATGCCATTTGATCTTCAAAAAAATTATAAATAAAAAACGAAAATAGTTGATTAGATGAGCCTTGGCAATGCCTTCTTAGTGGGCCGCACTTAGCAAGTCTAGGCAAAATCTTTTTGCCCTGTGAACTATTGTAATATCTGAATCACTTTATTTTGATTGTTGTTGTTAGGTTCTAAGGTCTTAGGATTTTATGTATTTAGAACTCTAATTTGTAATGTTGGCAAACCATGATCAAAACAATGTATTTAGTCTTGTTTAGGCTTGCTCAAAGTTGATTAAATATTGTAAAGTTGGAATCGAGTGGCTGCAGATGTATTGGAGCATTTCGGCCTGGCTCGATCGATCGAAGCTTAGGCTCGATCGATCGAATCTCGGGTCAGATGCGTTTTCTGCAGAGTTCCAGCTCAGCCCAAACTCTATTTAAACGTCTTGGGGTCCAAGTAAAACACTCCTATATATAAGGAAAACCCTAGAATGTTTTTTAGGTTGTTTTTTTTTAATTATTGATTTATTATGGGAATCATGTTGATATGTGTGGATAATACAAAGATATTCATGTTAGGGGGAGTTATTGATTGATATACATGTTATATTCATTGATTCTTATTGCTTTGTGATTCACTGCTTATTGACTTATATTTATGAGTTGTTCATTCATATTTGTCTTTATTTTGTGTTGTGTGAATCTTACAAGAAAGTTATACCTGTTGTTTTACTCTTTTCTGTCACACATGCGTTTATGCATTTTGTTTAGTGTTTCAGGAAATATACAGGTTGATTCAATTGAGCTGCTGTCTACACTTGCAACTGATGGATAGTAGTTAGGTTGGATTTGTTGTTATGAGCATTATTTTTGTAATGGGCTGTTTACTTGTAAACTTTGAGTTTTTAATTTGTGTTTTGTCACGGATTGCCAAAGGGGGAGTTTGTTAGGTTCTAAGGTCTTAGGATTTTATGTATTTAGAACTCTAATTTGTAATGTTGGCAAACCATGATCAAAACAATGTATTTAGTCTTGTTTAGGCTTGCTCAAAGTTGATTAAATATTGTAAAGTTGGAATCGAGTGGCTGCAGATGTATTGGAGCATTTCGGCCTGGCTCGATCGATCGAAGCTTAGGCTCGATCGATCGAATCTCGGGTCAGATGCGTTTTCTGCAGAGTTCCAGCTCAGCCCAAACTCTATTTAAACGTCTTGGGGTTCAAGTAAAACACTCCTATATATAAGGAAAACCCTAGAACGTTTTTGGGACTTTTTGGAGAGAGATTAGAGTGCCTCTTGTGCCTCCTTTTATTTTTAGGGTTTTGTACCCAAACCTCTCTAAGTCTTTGTTGCTCATATTTGCGGTTTATGTGAATCTCTTGTGAGATCTTTGAGGAGCTTTCCTTCACATAAACTTAGGGTTGTCAATATCTTGATGATCAACAAGGTTGCTACCATTGGAACTTAAAAGAAAAGCAAGCGGGGAGCTTGTAGCTGATTGAGGAATTCAAGAAAGAAGTAGTCCGTGGATTCGGAGCCTGCGCGTGGTCGTGTCAGGAAGTTCGTACTGGTGGGTAGCATTAGGAAGTCGAGCGGGGAGCTTGTAGTCCTTTTGTAAGAACTTCAATTCTTTCATAGTGAATTCTGTTTGCCTTGAGGATCGGTGGGTCAAATCCTCCCCAGGTTTTTACCGTGTGGTTTCCTGGGTGATCATATCTTGTGTTCATTTATTTTCCGCTGCATTATTATTCTTGATATGATTGTTGAATTGCTTTAACCTAGAATTGCATAATTTGACTAAGTAACAACTTGGCTAATTAATCTAGGCTACGCAATTTGGTTGTTTAAGGGGTTTAAATTCCTGTCAGTTGGAAATAAATAAAAATAACCCACGGGATGGAGCAATTCTTTGAGCAACCAAACTTTGCAAATAACATAGAAGTTAGGTGTGCAAAGTTAAAGTTAATAGGAGGAGTACAACTTTTCTAGGAGGGCCTTGAATATCTTTGTTATATAAAGTATGAACTTGTCATTATTGTTTGGAAAAATATGGAAGAAAAGTTTTGTGATGAATATTTGTTACTAAATTTTTTAGCTAAGTATCCGTTTGGCATGGATTATTTTTGCCAACTTATTTTACTATTCAACTTATTTTTGCTACTATTTATGGGTCCCACTGCACTTTTTGGTATTATTTATGAGTCTCACTGTACTATTTCAGCTAACTTTTACCTTTATCTACAGTACTTTCAGCAAAAAGTTTTTTAATTTCAACAAAATAAGCGAATCCCAAACGGACACTAAGTATCTATACCAATCTTAGTGTGATAATTTTCAAGATCAAAGTGATCGTATGAGGAAATGGAGTAGCCAACCAATTGCATGATTCGAAGAAAATACGATAAATTCTCATCCCACTTCATGTCCTTGGTGTTACTCTTTAACAATATAGCTTTTGTCAAGACTTCTAAGAATTATCTAAAAAGTTCATGAAAGGTTTTTCAAGACTTAGTTGCTTAGGTGAAGAAAGTGAAGACTCAAACTAATGAAATTTTGGTAATGGAGAAACATCAAGTAACATTAGAGTATAATGTTGATAATAAAGCATGAGCATCAACAAGTGTTGCTGGTCAAATATCTAATCCTTCAGCACTTTAAAACTTGATGCCAAGTTTTCTCCAACCAAAGTCTATGAAATTTCTCCTCAATGAAATAGAGAAATGAGGCTTGACCCGAGGGTTAGGTAAAAAAAGAACCATTCTAGATTTACAATGAGGTTTGCTTAAAATTCAAAGACTGATGGGCATAGGAAGACTGTTAAATTCAACGAAGGCCAACCAAACCAGACAACTTCTTGATATTGTTCAAAGAAGGATTCAATTTCATGGTATATTGATTGTTAAACAAATTTTTTCTATTAAAATTTTGTCTTTTTTTTTTTGTGACACTTTGTTAATGAAACTCTTGAGAAGTAAAAAAGATGAAAAAGTTTAGTGTTAGGTTCTAAAGATTTAGGATTTTATGTATTTAGAACTCTAATGTGTAATATTGGCAAACCATGATCAAAACAATATGTTTAGTCTTGTTTAGGCTTGCTCAAAGTTGATTAATTATTGTAAAGTTGGAATCGAGAGGCTACAGATGCATTGGGGCATTTCGGCCTGACTCGATCGATCGAAGGATAGACTCGATTGATTGAATCTCGGGTCAGATGCGTTTTCTGCAAAATTTCCAACTCAGCCTTAACTCATTAAACGTTTAGGGTTTTATGTTTTTGCCATAGGTATATAAGGCAAAACCCTAGCCACATTTTTAGAGTTGCTCCTGTTGTATTGTTGCTCATACTTTTCTGTTTTGTGTAAATCTTTTGTGAGATGTAGAGGAGTTTTCCTTTACACAAAGTTTAGGGTTTTCAAGGTAGAGATTATTTCAACATCTTGATGATCAACTCGGTTGCTGCCATTGGAGCTTAAAGAATAACAAGCGTGGGTGCTTGTAGCTGATTGGAGAATCCAAGAAAGAAGGAGTCCGTGGATTCGGAGCTTGCACGTGGTCGTGTCAGTAAGTTCTACTGGTAGGTAGTATTAGGAAGTCAAGCGGGGAGCTTGTAAGTCCTTTTGTATGAACTTCAATTCTTTCATAGTGGATTCAGTTTTGCCTTGAGGATCGGTGGGTCAAATCCTCCCCAGGTTTTTACCGTGTGGTTTCCTGGTGATCATATCACAGTGTTGTTTATTATTCCGCTGCTTTATATTTTTGATATGATTATTTAATTGTGTTAACCTAGATTTGCATGAATTGGACTAAGTTAATCACTTGGCTAATAAACTAGGTTAATCCGGTTGGTTTAAGGGGTCTAAAACCGTTCAAGTGGTATCAGAGCGGGTAGCTCTTTTTGTTTGAGATTTTTTGATCTCTGAGCTGATCCTTGACCCCTGTTGTCATGGAGCATGGACACTCTCTTGTTGTTCCTCCTCACTTTGATGGGAATAACTATACTTATTGGAAAGTAAGGATGAAAGCATTCTGAAATCTATTGATGAGAGAGTTTGGAATTCCGTTGAATACGGATGAGAGAAGCCCACTACTCCTGTGAGTGAGTGGCAAACTTCTCAGAAAGATGCAGCTGGGTTCAATAGCAAAACTATGAATGCCATCTTCAATGCTGTTTCCATGGAGGAATTTAAGAGAATCTCTAATGTTGAGGTTACTCATACTGCTTGGAAAATCCTCCAAACTGTGCATGAAGGTACAAAAGCAGTTAAGATAAACAAACTGCAACAATTAACTTCTAGGTTTGAGAGCATTAGGATGTCTGATGATGAATCCTTTGATGAATTTTATGCCAAACTGAATGACATTGTTAATTCTGCTTTTAATTTGGGTGAAATCTATGATCAACCTAAAATTGTTAGGAAGATTCTTAGATCCTTAACTGAAGACTTTAGACCCAAAGTGACTGCCATTACTGAAAGCAAGGACGTGGACTCCATCCCTGTTGATGAGCTTGTAGGATCTCTTCAGTCCTATGAGTCTGACCTACCCAAAGCAAACAAATCCAAATCAATGGCTCTTAAGTCTGTTGATGATGTTGAGGTTGGTGGATTTGATGATGGGCTCTCTGCTACAGAGATAGCTTACCTTGCCAAGAATTTTAGAAACTTTCTGAGGAACACAAACAGAAGGGCAAGAAATACAAACACTGCTGAACCTAGAAACTTTAGGAAGAATGATCCCACTAAGGTTAATAACTTTGAAAAACCTAGAGAAAAAGTAGGTCAATCTTCAAACAATTCTTTGGGTGCTCAGTGTTTTGGTTGTCAAGGGTGTGGTCATGATAAATCTGAATGTCCTACATTCTTGAGAAATAAGGGTAAAGCTATGGCTGTAACCTTTAGTGATAATGAGATTTCTGATGATGAGTCTGGATGTGACGAGGATGGAAACTTCATTGCTAACACTGCTACTGCTGTAGTCAATGAAAGCATATCTGTTGAGGAGAACCATTCTGATGGGAAACTCTCTGAGGATGCAGATCTTCAAGAGGCCTATAATAAACTTTGCAAAGTTGCTGCAAAGGATGCTATGAATGTTGAACTTGGCCTGAAGAAAATTGATTCTCTTGAGCTTGAAAAGAAGAATTTGCTTGTTAAACTTTTTGATGCTAATGATCTTTTGAACCATGTGAAATTTGAGAACATGCTTTTGCTTGATAAAGTTAAAACTTTGGAACATGATTTATCTATTGCTAGATCTGCTAGTTCTAAACTTGATCACATGCTGAATGTTTAAAAGTATCATTCTGATAAATTTGGGTTAGGTTATGTTGAAAACATCTCTGTGTTTGGTCCTAATTCCACAAACTTTGTTCATTCATCTTCTTCTGAACCTTCTGTGAGTGAGGTTGTGAGTGAAACTGTCAAACATGTAGAAGTTTCACCCCTTAGGAAGATTAGGGTTGATCTAGGAGAGACTAAACCTAAGGAACCTACCCTCTCTAAGGACAAGATGCATGGTAAACCTGCTTGGGTTTGTCATTATTGTGAAAATTCTGGACACATTCGTCCTAACTGTTACAAGGTTCAAGCTGCTAAGAGAGCAAACAAATCAAAAGTGTCTGTGCCTCAAGCACAAGATCCTATGGCACTTTATTGGTGAATTGGTAAAGGCGTTGAACCTTTATTCCAATCCTAGAGTTGAAAATCATTCGAATGTGAATAGGAACTCCAATACTCGTGGTGCATCTAACAGGTTTTGGATGCAAAAGACTCGACCTAATTGAGTCTTTTTGACATGGTCCTTGTGTTTCATTGCTCATTCCTTTGTAACCATTGTTCTTTGGTTTTTTTTTTTTTTTTTTTTTTTTTTGTTTCTAGGATTTGCATTGCATTACATTCATGCATTTCATTCTAGGATTTATTTGTTTTCTCTTTTAAAATAAAATAAAATAAAGGAGAAAAGAAAATTGTGTTTAGCACTATTTTTCTTGGTTTTTGAAAATAAGGTTGGTCAATTTATTTACAGATAACATATCTTATGTACCTTGTTTAGCTTTGATGAGCTTATTTTTTGCACTTTACTAGTTAAAGCTTTGTAGTGCATGTTGTGTGGGAATGATGTTTATGGTGTTTATCACTTTGTTTTAATCTTGAAGTCACATGTTATTTGACTGTCGGACTTGATCCTTTTGAGAAAGGCATAAATAACCATCTCACATCTATTCACTAGCCAATCATAAACACCTTAGTGCATATCATAAGATTTTGTGCTCGAGAAAGTGTAGCACATGCACAAAAAGAACATAAGGTGTAGCCTCAGTTTAATTGCTTAATGCTTAAAATTGGTGTGTACTATTAGGCTTGATGCCAATTCACATAATTAAAACTGGTGTGTACTATTAGGCTTGATGCCAAATTTCACCTAATAATGGGGCAAAATTCAAGAAACTTACATGATTGCAAGCTTATGTTCTAGGAGATGTGGGAGTTATATGATGTAACTCTTTAGGTGATAGTCTCTTTTGAATTCTATGTGATGGATTTTGTAGACTTTGTGATTGATTGCTATTTACATATCACCTCACATGTATCTCAAACTTTTGCTAGTTGCACACACTACACAAGTTACTCTTTGCTAAACTTTGTACATGTTATTGTGTGTGTTTTTGGTCTGACCAACCAAGTTTGAAAATACCTTGAGTATTATGCAAAACATTTTTTTTTGCTTGAGAATTTAAAGGAAGAATGGCTGAAATTTTCTTTGGAGAAACTGGGATTAAAACTTGGGTTTTTGAAAAAGCATTTCATCTCATACTCATGCATTTTGTTTCAATAATTTAAATGCTTTGAGGAGTTGTTTTCAAAATATGGTTTATGATTTTCAAAACTGTGATTTTTCTCAAAAATTTTGTGAGCCTCTACTTGGTTCGATCGATCCATTCTGATTTTCGATTGATCGAAAAAGTGCTTTAATTTGTTTAAAAAATTTCGAATTGATTCGATCGATCGAATGTACTTTTCGATCAATCGAAAGCTAAAAGTCCAAATTTTTGTCGTTTTCCTCCGAAATTTTTGCAAGATTTCTCTTTCCTCAAGCCGGTAAGACTGTTTTGCCCTTCCTTTTGAGTTTATTTTCATATTTTCATGCATTTTTCATGCATTATACACTCAAATTTTCGGACCTTCATATTTGGGATTTTTGTTGATTCATGCCCTATTTTGTGAAATTGATCAATGGGTTTTTGTTGGGACATGATATAAACTTGTTCTTGGTGGTTTAATTTGATCAATTTTGGGTTTTGTGAAAAATTGAAATTTCTAGGGCTTGTAATTGATCCGAATTGGGGATTTTTGTTCAATTGGGTTTAATTGATGAAATTGGCTTGTTGTTTTGATGAAATTGGTCATTCTAATCTGTTTTCAACCTTGTGTGATGATCAATTCATCAATTTGTTTCAAAATTATCAAGTGGTTTTTCAATTTTTTTTAGGGTTTTTGTTAGAAACTCTATGCTCAAGCCAATTTTGTGTAATTGAACTTAATTTGAACTTTGTTTACTGCATTAGTTCATGCATCACAACATTGTTATTGTTCATGCATCATATAGATTTTTGTTCTATATTGTTTTTGTGCTAACTTGCAGTCTGTCCTTGGTTTTGTTTTTATTTTGTTCTTTTGGTTTTCTTTATGTGTCTTTGTCCTTTCCTTAGCACTATGCCTAGGAAGACTAGGGCTCGTAGAACTGTTCCCTCACCTTCTCCACCCCCTCCTTCTTTTGACCGTGAGAAGTTTCCGAGTGAGAAAAACCAAGAGATTTTTGAGAAGCTAAACCTTAGGAGAAAGATTTGGGCTGAGCGTTCTGTTCTCTTAGATGAACTTGATCCTGCCATTAGGGCAAACTTTGAGCGTCGGGGCTGGTTACCCTTGGTGGATATTTCTGATTCTCCTCCACCTTCTGCCTTGATTAGAGAGTTCTTTTCAAACATCTCTATCCGCATCTATGATTCCAACACTTTGGTAAAGAGTTGGATACGAGGCGTAGAGTACATCATTACTCCCAAGATAGTGGCTAATGCTCTAGAGGTACCTTTGGTCCAGAATCCTGTCTACCCTTATGATGAGTCTCCCGAGATTAGTGATGTCTTGTCTTACATCACTGGTTCATCTATCCAGTGGGGTTCTGATCCTAGGATCACCTCTGCTGAGCTTTCTGGGTTGCACTATCTTTTCTTTAGGATAGCTTGTCATTCTATCTGGCCTATATCTCATGTTCACACCATTCCTCTCGAGAGGTGTGTATTTTTGTACGCTCTTGTTACTGATGCTCCTATCAGTTTTCCTCATCTGTTTCTTCGTTCTTTGAACGAAGTTTATAGGAGTTCATCTTTTTCTCATGCCCTTGTTCATCCTATTTTCATTCATAGGATTTTGCTTTATCTTGATCTTAGTGGTTTCCCTTCCTCTGAGCCTGTTCATGTGATTGCTCCCATAGGTGCGTCCTTCCTTAGACAAAGGGCCGCTCATCTTAAAGCTGGCTCTAAACACCCTAGGTTTGAGCCTTCTGGTAGCGCACCTCCTCCCTCTTCTTCTACAGGTCCTGCTAGTGAGGATGTTCCTGATCCTGTTGATGCTGCTGCTGCTGCTGCTGATGTTCCTCCACCTCCTTCGGCCGACTTTGATGTTCGTCGTACCTTGGAGACTATCATGACTGTTCAGGCAGCTCATGGTCAGATTTTGGTGGACTACTTGATGAGTTTTGTGCTCTACGAGCCGACTTGGCGCATCTTCATTCACCTTTACCACCTCCTTTTGATGATGGCTTGTGATTGCACTTTGGCATTCCGTCACAAAAAGGGGGAGTAGAGTTTTGACTTGTAGAGGGGTTTTTGTAGTTAGGGGGAGTATTTTTTTTTGTTTTGAGGAGCTTGTGGAGTTTTTTAGATTGTATCTAGGTGCTTCACTTTGTATATCATTTTTGGGGATATTCATGTTAGGGGGAGTAACCTTGTTTTGATATACAAGATATATACTTGATTCTTGTTTCTTTGTGATTCACTGCTTATTGATTTATATTCATGAGTTGTTCATTGATATATGTCTTTATTGTGTGTTGTGTGAATCTTACAAGAATGTTAAACCTGTTGTTTTACTCTTTTCTATCACACATGCGTTTATGCGTTTGTTGAGTATTTCAAGAATATACAGGTTGATTCAATTGGGCTGCTGTCTACACTTGCAACTGATGGATAGTAGTTAGGATTGAATTTGAGTTTATGAGCATTACGTTTGTAAAGGGCTTTTTACTTGTAAACTTTGTGTTTTAATTTGTGTTTTGTCACGGATTGCCAAAGGGGGAGTTTGTTAGGTTCTAAAGATTTAGGATTTTATGTATTTAGAACTCTAATGTGTAATATTGGCAAACCATGATCAAAACAATATGTTTAGTCTTGTTTAGGCTTGCTCAAAGTTGATTAATTATTGTAAAGTTGGAATCGAGAGGCTGCAGATGCATTGGGGCATTTCGGCCTGACTCGATCGATCGAAGGATAGACTCGATCGATCGAATCTCGGGTCAGATGCGTTTTCTGCAGAATTTCCAACTCAGCCCTAACTCATTAAACGTTTAGGGTTTTATGTTTTTTCCCTAGGTATATAAGGCAAAACCCTAGCCACGTTTTCAGAGTTGCTCCTGTTGTATTGTTGCTCATACTTTTCTGTTTTGTGTAAATCTCTTGTGAGATCTAGAGGAGCTTTCCTTTACACAAAGCTTAGGGTTTTCAAGGTAGAGATTATTTCAACATCTTGATGATCAACTCGGTTGCTGCCATTGGAGCTTAAAGAATAACAAGCGTGGGTGCTTGTAGCTGATTGGAGAATCCAAAAAAGGAGTACGTGGATTCGGAGCTTGCACGTGGTCGTGTCAGTAAGTTCTACTGGTAGGTAGCATTAGGACGTCAAGCGGGGAGCTTATAAGTCCTTTTGTATGAACTTCGATTCTTTCATAGTGGATTCAGGTTTGCCTTGAGGATCAGTGGGTCAAATCCTCCCTAGGTTTTTATCGTGTGGTTTCTTGGGTGATCATATCACTGTGTTGTTTATTATTCCGCTGCTTTATATTTCTGATATGATTGTATGTTTGTGATAACCTAGAATTGCATAATTTGACTAAGTTAATCACTTGGCTAATTAACTAGGTTAATCCGATTGGTTTAAGGGGTCTAAAACCGTTCATTTAGGATCACAAAATTTTTCACAATTTCTTACCATAATTGTGACACGATAGAGTGTAATTGGTGAAGAAAAAATAACGAATCCATGTAAAAGTGATGGTTAACACTCACAGTTTGCTACGTCAGAGTTGTGACAAAAAAATTGTAACTGAAAAATTGTAGAATAATTTATGGTCCTAGAACTACTCAAAAAGGATTTTAGAATTGTTTAATAGCAAGTAGGATTATGAGTGGGGAAATATATTAGGAAATATAATTATATTAGTATATTACATTGGAAATCTAAACCTACAAATATATTTATTTTATTTTGGATTTTTTTTATGTGTATAGTGGTAATTATCCAAGTAGAGACAAAGAAGTTCATTTTGTACAACTTTCACCGAAACACAGTTCTATAATAAAAATTTAAAATAACTAAATAAATTGGGTGGAACTCAAATCCTATTTTTGGAAATGAAATTAATAAATACTTCAAGGTAAAGGTTAAAAAAGAATTTGGATGAACCGATGAAGCTTGGAATTAATTAGCAAAAATAAAAAGCATGAAGGATGAAAGCTGGGCTGTCCACATTGGTGAAGTTGGAGTAGGCCTTAAGCTTTGCAGATTCATTATAAGGCCCAGACCCAAATGTCAATGCTGGGTGGTCATGCGACTACGTTTATTGTTGGGCTTTGACATTGGTTGGATTTTCATTTTTATTTTTTTTGATAAGTTGGTTGGAATATCAAATAGCTAAGAAGCTGACATATTTACTATTATTAAAAAAAAAAAAAAAAAGAACTAACAAGTGATTTTAGGTAGTGAGTTTTTAATTTTATTTGTTCATTTATTGGAGAATCGATAAATTTTAATCAATTGGTCAACAATTGCACATGTGTAGTAGCCAAGAAGCCAAACGGTCCAAACCTACAATTGTTAACTTCAGTTCTAGCTAATTGTGGTGCTCTTTGCTCTTTTAAATAATATAAGAAACCTTCTTCTCAAAATAAATAAATAAATCTAGGAAACCTAAGGCAGGTCACAGGGCCTTTTTAACATTCCATTAAAAGAGTTATGACACTTTCCTCAAAAACGAAAAAAAGATAAAAGATTTAAAAAAAAAAAAAAAAAGGAGTTATGACACTAAGATTTCTTTCATTGATTTAATAAAATGTCTTAATAAAAAATCATGATTTTTAATTAAGGATTTTCTTGCAATTGATATAAAGCTTTGCATAATTTTTACCTTTTTTTTCCTTTCTTTCTTCTGAACAATAGAAAAGGGTTTGTAAGTTGTGACAACTTAGAAATGCAATTTTTTTTTAATAAGTAAGATTCATCTTGTTATGCAAAAGGATTTTTTTTTTTTGGTAGGTTGAGAATGAAAAAAAATCTGAATAGCTAATTATAGTTCCTAGACAGTTTCTCAAAAAAAAAAAAAAAAAAAAAAAAAGTTCCTAGACAAAACCACTGAAAGATTAAACATAGAAAAGCAGGTATGATTTAGCACTAATTTTATGGAACTTGGAATTCACTAAGGTGTCTCCACATATGTTTACTTTATTTACTTTCTAAAGTGACCAGACCAACTCTAATTTAGGAGTTTTTTTTTTTGGGAATGATTTTGACTAAATGAATATAATGAGTTTAATAAATTTTTGGTACATATTTGAGCTTACATATGCCAAATGTTTAAATTTTATAGTTGGACTTTTTTTTTTCCTTTTGCTTTAAGAAGGCCCAAGATGTTAAGGGGGGCCAGTTAATTTATTTGTGGGCTTATCCATGAGTTTGGACTTGAATCATTAAACTTGATGCCCAAATTTCATATACAAAGACCCCTAATCAATGTTCCAAACTTCCAATTATGTATCATGCAAAGAAACACACATCAATCACAAAAACAAACGAGTTCAAACAGTAGTCTAAAAAAAAAACAAAAGACAGGATAATAGAATGCAAAATATATCTAGTGTAATCAATTTGTCAAATCCAAAGATAATAGAATGCGAAATATATCTAGGGCAATCAATCTCTCAAATTCAAAAAGACAAGATAATAGAGTGCAAAATATATATTGTAATCAATCTGTTAAATCCAAAAATACAAGATAATAGAGTGCAAAATATATCCAGTGTAATCAATCTCTCAAATCCAAGTCCAAGTCCAACGGCAAAAGATGAAATTAAAAAAAAAGGGTAAAATATCATTTTCGTCCCTAAACAATCACAAAAGTTTGTTTTTTGTCCCTAAACTTTCAAAAGTTATATTTTCGTCCCTAAACTTTTTCAAATGTATTGATTTTCGTCCCCTATTCTATTTCCGTTAACTGAGTGCTGACGTGGCATGACGGAGTGCTGACGTGGCGTAATGGAGTGCTGACGGAGTCAGATGCCACAGCAGCACTCCATTAGGCCAAACAGACGGAGGGACGAAAATCAATAAGTTTGGAAAAGTTTAGGGACGAAAATAGAACTTTTGAAAATTTAGGGACGAAAAATGAACTTTTGTAATAGTTTAGGGACGAAAATGATATTTTACCCAAAAAAAAAAATCCTTAGAAATTGGTTTCGTGTAATTTCAAAGGCTATTTAAACACACAAGAAAATACAAATCTCACTAACAATGTTATCACAATTTTAGCAATTTCCTTTTCAAAATTTTGAACATACCATAGGGAATGAGAAAAAGGAAGATTCGGAAAAACAATATATGAATGGGGAATGGACTTTGGATTGAGGTATGATTTGCAAGTGAAGTGAAACAAAAAAACTAATAGATACACTAACAACAACAATAACAACAAAGCATTTGTCTCAAAATTTAGGATAAACTATGGATTCTTAACAAATAAGATTGGGTCGGCCAATGGATTTTTTTCTCTCTACTCTATCAATTTGAAGTTATGCTCATTTTTTTTTTTTTTTTTTTTTTTTAAGTTATGATCTCTGTTGCTTCTTGAATTACATGTCCTTTTTTATTATTACTTCTACTAGTGTTATTTTTCACCTTAATATCTTACTTTTTCTTATCAATTCATTACTTGCTTTTTAATGAACATGACCAAACTAGCTCAAGTGACTCTTCCTCAATCCCTCATATTTATCTACTATAATAAATAAAATGTCAGAATTACATTTAAAAGAATGAAAGAAGAAGAAAGTGGACATGATAATAATTCAGTACAAAATTTTCACTTAGGAGTATCCCTTAAACATTAAGCGAAATCAGCAATAAAACCCACATAAAAACATCTATTAGTCATTTAGTTGTGAGAGGGGGGCAATCATGAAAAATGTTATGACATATTTTGTGTATTGCTCTTCTTTTTTTTTTTTTTTTTTTTTTTATTAAGTGTTACATTCATAACATTTTCATAGCAAATTCTAAGTATTAAATTATTACTCGTTTTAATTTGAACTTACTACTAAATAAATTTTTTTTTGCCGGCCAATAATAGTAAATAATAACCTACTACTTAGAATTTTTTGTAAAAGCATTTGTGAAAAATATTAGATGTAGTGAAAAAGATCGGTTAAAATTTGAGTTATTTATTTATTTATTATAATAATTTTTTTTAAGCAACAATGAGAAGAAGAGCAAGAAGAAAGAAAAGAAAGAACATGAAAAAGAAAATCTCCAACCGTTGGGGTTGGAGTATCCTGAGTCGGACTCAACTGGTGCGTCCACCAATTGACCACAGAAGACACATGAGTTCATCGCCTTCGGAGTATGTGCTGCAGATTCTACACCTTCGAGAAGCTTTAGAGCTCTTCTTCGTGTGTCGCTCCACGACGTGCATCTCCAGCTCGCTTGTGAGTTTGAAAGCAGTTCCGCATGCATGTGTTGCAGTCCTTGGTGGAGTTCTTGTGTTGGCAAGATTGTGAGCCTTCATTGCCTTCGACTTCTTCAGGTTCGAATGGCAGGCATGGTGGTGGCAGAAATGGATTTTGAGTTTCTTAGCTTGGTTTCTCTTGTCCCGCTCTTTCACCATTGTCGCTTCTCTGTTGTCTCTCGTTGGTCTCTCTCGCATTTCTCTACTTTCGTCTGTGTCTAGTTTCCTAGAAAATAAATGGCAGGTTTTTATAATTAACAGTTGATTATAAATAGTTACCGCTAGTAGAAGCAGTAAAGTTTGTAAATTTACTAGTAGTGGTAAAAAGATTAGTAATTTTTACTTCTAGTAAATAAATTAGTAAATTTAATAATTTACCATTCCAAAGAAAGTCTCTTTGTAAATCCTCCATCCGCTTGGCCACCTTAACTAGAATAGGGAAAAGGGAAAGAAAATAAGTAGGCAGGCTAAAGAGAGTACTCTTAATAAGGGTAACCATGCCCCCCTTAGATAAATACAATCTCTTCCATCTAGCTAGCCTTCTCTCCATCTTCTCCAAAATAGGATTCCAAATCGTCTTATCTTTAAAGGAAGCACCCAACAGAAGACCAAGATATTTCAGCGGAAGAGTTGAATCTCTACAGCCCAAAATCTCCACTAGCTCATGCATATTAGACACATCCCCAACTGGAACCAATTCAGGCTCATCTAAATTAATTTTTAGCCCTGACACCTCCTCAAATCTAGAGAGAATCCCACGCAAAACTGTTAAATGATTGCTGTCAGCATCACAGAAAACAAAAGTATCGTCCGCAAACAACAAATGAGACACCGTCAACAAGGAACCATTTGCATTCCCCACTGAGAAGCCCGAAAACTGACCAGCCACAATAGCTGTGTCCAACATATGGCTCAAAGCCTCCATGACAATATCAAAGAGAAAAGGGGATAACAGATCACCTTGCCTCAGTCCTCTAGAACTCCCAAAAAAATCAAAATGACAACCATTGATCAAAATGGAGAATTTAACAATTGATATACAACACCTAATTCATCTTCTCCACTTATCGGAAAAACCACACTGCTGTAACAAAAATAGGAGAAACTCCCAATTCACATGGTCATAAGCTTTCTCAATATCCAGTTTCCACAACACCCCCGGAACCCCTGCCTTCAGTCTACTGTCTAGACACTCAGAAGCAATAAAGACAGAATCCAAAATCTGACGACCTTTCAAAAAGGCATTTTGAGATTCTGAGATAATACCGTGAACCACCCTTCGCATTCGATTGGCTAAGACCTTAGCAATAATCTTGTACAACCCTCCCACCAAACTAATAGGCCGAAAGTCTTTGACATCCACAACATCATATTTCTTAGGAATGAGAGCAAGGAAAGTAGCATTGAGACTTTTCAAACACCGCCTGAGCATGAAAATTATGAAACACATTCATAATATCAGTTTTCACCAAGCTCCAACAAGACTGAAAAAATGCCATTGAAAAATCGTCTGGACCTGACGCTTTATCACCATTGAAATCTTGGGCCACTCTATAAACTTCATCCTCATCAAAGGGTCTGTCCAGCCAATTGGCCTCTTCCTCAAATATGCTAGAAAAAACAACCTCATCCAAAAGAGGTTTGTGTACCTCATTCTCCGAGTATAGCTGTCTATAAAAATGAGAGATGCACCCTTCAATGATCCCCTGATCCGTGGATAACTCTCCGTCCGCCATAAGCCTATCGATGGTATTGCTTCTTCTATGAGAATTTGCAATACAGTGAAAAAATTTTGTATTCCTGTCTCACTCTTTAAGGAAAAGAGCCCTAGATTTCTCCCTCCAGCAGATTTCTTCCAACAAGTTTGATTTTTCTAACTCTCCACGAATCCAATCCTTTTCCAAACTCTCCTCCGCTAAAAGAACACGATCTTCCTCGATAACTTCCAACACATTGAGATCCTTCCACAAATTCTGCACCCTGAGACCTATATTACCAAACTCCTCCACATTCCATCTCTTCAAATCCAATTTCAACATCTTCAGTTTGTTTGCCAAAATAAAACTTGGAGAACCTTGGAAATGGTAGGACCCCCACTAAGAACACACCCTTTCCAAAAAGCCCTCATCCTTTAACCACATGTTCTCAAACCTAAAAGGTTTCTTGCCACCAAGAAGATTCCCACCCTCCAGAATAATAGGGAAATGATCTGAAAGCAGCCTAGATAGTCGATGTTGACAAACAGATGGAAATTTCTCCTCCCAGTCAGTTGAAAGAAGGAATTTGTCCAATCTAGAACTTGAAACAACCTCTCTAGAATTAGACCAAGTGAAGTTCCCCCCAACCAGAGGCAGATCAATAAGGCTAAGCTCTAAAATAAAAGTTGAAAACTTATGCATAGCTGAAGAAAAATTAGCGGAACTAGAACGTTCAGAAGGAAACCGCACCACATTAAAATCACCTCCTACACACCAAGGCACTTCCCACCAACTACAAACGCCTGATAACTCCTCCCATAAGAGACATCTGTCTCTATCACAATTGGGCCCATAAGCACCAAAGAAAGCCCAAACAAACTGATCCACCACATTTTTGAATTTACAAGAGACTGAGAAGCGACCCACCGCTTCCTCCAACTTCTCCACAACCATATTGTCCCACATTAATAACACCCCACCTGAAGCACCCACAGAGCCCCACCTGAAGCACCCATAGAGCCTAGATAGAGCCAATCCACATGTTGACCTCCCCACAAACTACAAATGACACCCCTATTAATTAATTCCATCTTAGTTTCTTGCAGACAAACAATATCTGCTTTCCACTTACGGATCAAATTGCTAACCCGAAGCCGCTTCTCCTGCTCATTCAACCCTCTCACATTCCAAGAAACAATTCTTAAATTCATTAATGCACTACAACAGCCCGATCCCTATCTACACTCCTGCTCCTTTCTGACTCATTCTCCTCACCCCAAGAACTCAATAAATTATTTAATTCACGATGCCCTTTATGCCCAGCCTTAACCATCTTCCTCTGAGAGGCTACATCCAACATCCTCTTTTTTCTTCGCTCTTTTAAAGCTAAGAGCAAACCTGTCACTTGTTCTTCGAACCCTTCCAACAAGGTCCCAACAGATTTCTGGAAAGCTTTTATTCTATTAGTTACCCAAAGTGACAACTTGGAGTTGTCGACATCCATCATACACCCTCTCTCCTCAACCGTAGGGAACTCCATAACCACTGAGTTATCCACTGCCAGAGGTGCCACTTCAAGTGGTTCACCTAAATGTTCCCAATTCAACAAACCCACCTCAGAGTCCCAAGTCTCACCCTCTGACCCAAACTCAGAAGCAGCAGCACCCACAACACCATCATACTCAAAAACCCAACTACTAATTTGTCTCTCATTAACAAGAGAATCCATACCAGGAGTAACTACACCCTCCGAAACAATCTAGTCTGACACGGAATTAGGAGAACGATATGCCGAAAGCGGGACAACTATTTTCCTCCCATCCCGAAATTCAATCATCCAATCATTGGAATTACCCCATGTTCTGCTCAAATCACCGACAAAATCACTAAGTGTAGGACCAAAATCCTGTGGTGCTTTGGTGAAAATCTGATCTAACTTCTCCGATCCCTCTGCTTGCTGATAAGACCTTGCCGAATCAACCTCAAAATTCCCCTCCTCCGACCCCATTCCTACCTCGTCACTCGTCGGTAAGCTACTACCCACCTTTTGGAGTAACGGCAAAACTGGCAGCTTTCTTGATAGCATCTGCGGAAGCCCAAAAGCAATGGGAGCCGCCGAAGACGAAGACCCCAAACCTAGAACCAACTAGAGAGGCACCAAGAGAGAAGATTCACATGCAATAGTACTGTTCGCACAAGTAGAAATCGACGACCCGATCCCCGAAACATGGCAATCCGATACACTAGGTTGAAGAGAAGATTCACACAACTGGACATCGGTGTTGCAAGCAGGAGAAGACAGCTTAGGCGAAGCCACTTTTGACTGGGTTTCACCGTATTTAAAGAAAGTGGGTTTAGAACTAACACGTAGTGACTAAGGCTTAAGAGACTTATGAAACCCAGCTTGGGCTTTGGGTTTCCAAGTAGCGTGGGGCCTTGGCCCACTTCCTTTTGTTAACACAGTTTTAAAACTATGTAACTTATTGTTACCACTGGGCTTCGCAGCAACTGGGCCCACCTCAATAACCTTAGAAGAAAGCACCTACCACTGCCCATCATTCCCACATTCCACGCGCAAGGAGATATCCAAGGTCAGCGAAATATAACCACTGATACACGCAGCGTCCTTAATGACTGACGTGACAACCGCCCCATCACAATCCTTTTCAATCCCGGAATTCCCTCCCCAAGAAAAATCCGGATTCAAATTTTGAAAACCTGACATCATCTCCTTCCCTTTGTAAACAACACCTTCAGGGTTTTGCTGGAAATTCTCCAACACCCCCACCGGCTTCATGGTGGTTCTTCTATACTGAACACCGAGTTTCTGGCTAACCGGAAAGATAATCTTCCTCAAATGGACACCAAATCTTCTCCAGCCACTCCCCAAGTTCCCTTCCGGTATGACAATGGAACCCCTCCGGCGGCCTTTGTCTAGTTCAGAGAACAACAAAAAAGTACCATGAGCATTGGAGCCCAACTGAAGGATAAGAGTTCTATCTCCCTCCCGAACCGTTCTCGCAAACTGACCTGGTTGTTGCTTAGATGCCAACTCCTCAACATGAGACAAAATTCTCTTCGCACTCTCCTTCCCCATACAGACAGAACGAGTGGTTTGTCTACCTCTTTCATAGATATAGGGACGGACCCAGGTGCAGGGCAAAGGGGGCCCGGGCCCCCCCTGGGTCCAAAAAAAAAAATTTTTAGTATGTAAAATTTTTAAAAAACAGGTTTGGGCCCCTTGGTTTTTAGCTTGGGCCTCCCTTGGTTTTTAGTTCAGGCCCCCCCAGCCAGCCAGCCTAAGAGTTTTCAAAAGCCCATGAAAACCTTAAAAAAAAAAAAATATTGTATAAATCTATTTATAATAATAACAATATAATATATAATAACGTGGTTTATATTAGAATATTAGATTATCTATTTATATCTGATAATAGTAGGAGGACAAATAATTTTTTAATTGTTTGATTTGATCTAATTGCACTTAAATAGTAATTTGCACTTCATTGCTCTCACTTTTTTTTAACAAAAATTATTGTATAAATCTTCAAAATTTCATACCTATTAATCAATTTTTTATCCTAAATGCTAAAACATTAGATGTAACTCCTTAGAAAAGCTCTAAAATGTAAAAAGGTAAGTTCAAACCTATTAATCTAAGTACAAATAATTTAGTACAGTGAAAAAAATGTAGGCACAAGTTTACTTAAAGTTAGTTTGTGAAATAAAGTAATTTAATTTTTGTTAGGACATATGTGTTTCACATGCTAAGAACATATGTCTTACTTATTTATGTAAATTGGCTAATCCTTTGACAAAACGCACTCTACTTGTAATTGGGTAGATCTAGGTGTTTTTAATACTTTAAGAAACTATGTTTCAAGGTCAAGTATTGAAGCCATCAAGTCTGTCCAAGAAAAAGCAAGTTGAAGTGCAGAATTTTTAAAGCTCGACACCTCTCGACAGCTACCTCGACACCTGCTATCTGTCGAGATTTAAAAAGTCAGAATTCCAATCTGATTTTCTTGGGATCCGTGAATATGTTTTTGGGGCTTCTTTTCTTCTAACCCTAAACATATAAAAGGATTATTTTAAGAGCCGTTTTGGGGGACACAAGTTGTATTATCATTGAGCAATCTCTGTTTATGCAAATTGTGCTCAACAGACGAAGTTCTTGACCTAGTTCATCCTTCATCAAGAAGTTGCTGTGTCTTTGCACCATAGGGTTTTGTAACCAAGCATCTTCCTGCTATTCATCACGTGGATGAACTGAAGAACTTTGCAGCCAACCATTCTTCCTCAAGTTGGTGTTCTGAAGTCGCGTACTGGGATCCGCGCATTGGTTAGTCACGTACTTGGGAGCCGTGCATCAAAGGTGGAAATTGTCACTACAGATCAAGTCCAATTGGGTATTGGGGTAAGGGTTCAACTGTAGGTTGGTAAGGTACTTGGGATTCCTTTCTTGTAACCGCTTGATTTGATAATAGTGGAGTTTCGGGAGTGGTGACCTGAAAATCACCCGGTGGGGTTTTTGCCGTTAGGGTTTTTCCCCATTCGTAAACAAATCACCGTGTTATTTATTTTCCGCTGCATTTTTAGTATTTGGTGATTTGTTTGTGCTTCCACGCAATTGCATGCTTAATTGATTAATTAAACAACTTGGCTAATTAATTAATTAATTAGGGTTTATCACAAGGGGTCATTCGAAGTGTGACCTAACAAGTGGTATCAGAGCAGGCACACTCTGATTAGGATTTAATCTTTGCTGTGTTGATCCATTGACCCCTGTTTGTCATGGATAGAGGACAATCCTTAATTATACCTCCTTTATTTGATGGCACTAACTATGCATACTGGAAAGTACGCATGAGAGCTTTCTTGCAGTCCTTAGATGAAAAAGTGTGGCAAGCTGTAGAGATTGGCTGGACTAAGCCAACAGAACAACCGGCCGAGTGGGATGATGCTAAGATCAAGGCGGCCAACTTCAACAGCAGAGCGCTGAATGCTCTTTTTAGCGCAGTCACCAATGAGGAGTTCAAGAAGATATCCTCAACTGAAACTGCTAAGGAGGCTTGGACCATTCTCCAGACAACCTATGAAGGCACAAAGGCTGTCAAAGACTCAAAGCTTCAAAGGCTGACAACAAGCTTTGAAGAAATAAAGATGGAGGAGGATGAGTCGTTTGATGAGTTCTATGCCAAGCTCAAGGACATAGTGAACTCAGCCTTCAATCTTGGGGAAACCATCCCTGAACCCAAGATTGTAAGGAAGGTGCTCAGATCTCTACCTGAGAGATTTCATGCCAAGATTACGGCGATTGAGGAATCAAAGGATATAGACAAGATTCCTTTGACTGAGCTGGTTGGAAACTTGCAGACCTATGAGATAGGTTTATCTAGGATTGGCAAGACCAATAAAGGCAAAAGCATGGCCTTGAAGGCGAAGAGCAGTGATACAGATGAATCTTCCGATGATAAAGATTCTAAGATGAAGTCCTACATTACTCGGCAGTTCAAAAAGTTCATGAAGAATGCCAATGGAAGGAGCTTCGACAAGGACCGCAGGCAGTTCAGTTCTTCTCAGTTCAAAAGTCAAGACATTACTGAACAAGAACCTGCTTCTCCAAGTACTCCTGGTACTCCCAGTATTGTGGAAGACCCTGCAGACTTACCCACTTCACCAGAGTCTGAATCTTCAGAAAAGAAGGGACCTTCATCCAGAATCAAATTAAATCATCCTCCAGAAGTCATTGTGGGAGACATGAATGAACTCACATTAAGGAAACGTACAGTTGATAAATGTGTTGCTAACTTTGTGTCTTATTCCTGCTACTTGTCACAGGTTGAACCTAAGAAAGTTGAGGAAGCACTACAAGATGAAAGTTGGGTTGAAGCAATGCATGATGAATTACTCCAATTTCAGAGGAATGATGTTTGGACTCTAGTGCCCAGACCAGAAGGAGAACACATCATCGGTACAAAGTGGATATTCCGCAACAAGACTGATGAAGAAGGAAATGTGATTCGCAACAAAGCTCGACTTGTGGCTCAAGGATACTCACAAATGGAAGGAGTAGACTATGATGAGACATTTGCCCCAGTTGCTCGAATGGAGTCAATCAGAATTCTTCTTGCCCTAGCATGTCAACTGAACTTCAAGCTCTATCAGATGGATGTAAAGACTGCCTTCCTGAATGGGTTACTTAAAGAGGATGTCTATGTGGCTCAACCAAAAGGATTCACTGATCCACACTTTCCAGATCATGTGCTGTACCTTAAAAAGGCACTTTATGGGTTGAAGCAAGCTCCTAGAGCCTGGTATGATAGACTCACACAATATCTTGTGTCACATGGGTTCACAAGAAGAAAGGCTGATCAAACCCTCTTCATCAAAAGGGAAGGTGGGGAGTTAATAGTTGCTCAAGTCTATGTTGACGATATCATCTTTGGGTCGACTAAGGATGAACTGGCTCATGGCTTCTCAAAACTCATGCAAGCCGAGTTCGAGATGAGCATGATTGGAGAGCTGACTCACTTCCTCGGATTGCAGATTCGCCAACAAGACTCAGGTATATTTCTCTCTCAATCTAAATATGCTAAGAATCTTGTGAAAAAATTTGGTTTGGATTCTGCTAGTTCTGTTAGAACCTCTATGAGCACTAATGTCAAACTCACTGTAGACTTGTTAGGCAAAAGTGTTGATCATTCCCTCTATAGAAGCATGATAGGTAGTCTTCTTTACCTTACTGCTAGTAGACCTGACATTAGTTATAGTGTTGGTGTGTGTGCTAGATATCAGGCTAACCCCAAAGAATCTCACATGACTGCTTTAAAAAGAATTATAAAGTATGTCAAAACCACTGCTGAGTTCGGTGTGTGGTATAGCAAGGACACTAATGGTGTCTTAGCTGGGTACTCTGATGCCGATTGGGCTGGAAATGCTGATGATAGAAAGAGTACCTCGGGGGGTTGCTTTTATGTGGGTAACAATCTTGTCTCTTGGATGAGCAAAAAGCAGAACTCCATCTCCTTATCCACTGCAGAAGCTGAATACATTGCTGCTGGTAGCTGTTGCACCCAACTCCTCTGGATGCAAAAACTCCTCCATGATTATGGTATTTGTCAAGAGCATCTCACTATTTACTGTGACAATACCAGTGCCATCAATATCTCGAAAAATCCGGTTCAACATTCTAGAACCAAACACATAGAGATACGACATCACTTCATTAGGGAGCTTGTCGAAGATGGTACTCTCACTCTTGAGTTCATCCACACTGATGATCAGAAAGCTGATTTGTTCACCAAACCTCTTGACAGCAAACGTTTTGAATTTCTTCGTCAAAACATTGGTGTCATCTCCATGGATTGATCTCCTTCTCTTGTCCTTCTTCCTCATGCATTTGAGTCTAGTTTTTGCTTTGCTTTGCTTAACATGTTTTTGTTTGTTTATTTTCAGTTTTTGTTCATTTTGTTTTTAATATAAAAATAAAAAAAAAAAATTGAAAAATCAGAAAAATACAAAAACAGTGTGTGTTATGTGTACTTTGGTATTTGTGTACCTTGGATGGCCATTGAAACAAAGTTTCTAAACTTTGTATCTCTTGTAGCTTAGATGAGCATCTCTATGCACAACTAAGCAAGTGAGCTTTGTGGCTCTTGTTTGTGATGAGTAAGATTAGGTTATCTCTTAAAACTTAACACTCATATCACTCTTTTTGACGGGTAGGACTAGAAAATCCTAAGAGAAAGGCATTAATAACCATCTCACCACTGTTACCCGCCAATCATAGTATGACACCTGTATGCTTCGGCATAGCAAAAGTGCAGTGTCTAAGACATTCGTATGCTTCGGCATAGCAAAAATGCGATGTCAAATGCTTAACATCTTGGGTATTTCTTTTCTCTCTTTTTATGCCCATGCATGATATGCTAAAATAAAAGAAAAATATGCAAAGAAAATATAAAGCAAAAAGATTAAAGATGCTTTAAATATGATTGCAAGCGTGTTTTCTAGGAGATGTGGGAGTTATAGGATGTACCTTGAAGGTGATAGTCCCCATCAAACAGTTATGATTGTGTGTGAGTTAAAAGTTATTTACTCATATCTCAAATCGTCATAACATGTATACACATATGCAATCTTGTGATGTTTTTCACACACAACACGCAATATTCTTTGCTACTTTTGATACATGTGCAGGTACAATGTGATTTGGCCATCACAAGTGTTTACATATGCTAATGTATGCTCACTAAACTGTCATAACTTGTTTTTGAAATATAAAATTGGTTAGACTTGTTTAGTGTGTGTGTGTGTTTTGCATGATCTTTGTACTTAATTTCTTGTTGAGAGATGTTTTGAGAGGTTTATATGTTGAGTGGATCCTTGTTAGAGATGTGTGTTGGATTGCATTCATGCTTGTGTTTTTCCCTTCTCGAAAAACTGCTCTATTTCTGTGGCTCGACACCTTCCTCGACACCTCCTCGATACCTGGTCATCTGTCGAGCTCCTCAAGCTTTTCTTATCGCAATCTCGACACCTTCCTCGACACTTGGTGGATCGATCGAGAAAGTCTCTGTCCTCTCGATAGATTCTCGACACCTAATGGATCGATCGAGATTCACTTATGCTGTTTTATGTCTTCACTCTCGACACCTGTCTCGACACCTTGTGGATCGATCGAGAATGCTTCTGTCCTCTCGACAGCTTCTCGATACCTTGTCGATCGATCGAGATTCATGCATCTGAAATCTATCTTGTTCCTCGATACCTCTCGATACCTGCATCTGTCGAAGGCTTATTCCTCGATACCTTTCTCGACAGATACCTCGATACCTCTCGACACCTCAGCTGTCGAGAATTACTGAGGTGCCTATTTAAGCGCTGATCGCGATTTTTCTCTCATTTCTCTCGATCTCACTCGATCTGTCCGAGGCGTTTCAACTTCTCCAACTGCTTTTCTCACTCAAATCTTCAATCTCACTTGGATCTTGCTCATTCTTTCTTCAATCTCTTGGTAAGATCACCTTTTCCCTTTCATTTTCATGCATTTCATGTTTTGAAAACCTAGTTTTGGGATTTTTCATAAAAATTTGGGGTTTTTCAAAATTACTAAGTTTTTATTGAAATTTTGGGTTGGGTTTGGACTTAAATGATTTCAAAATGTCATACATTGCATTTCATGTGCATTATAATGATATTTTCATGCATTTAGATGTGAGTACTTTGTTTATATGCTGTTAGGAATGGATTGGGCTGAGCCCATGATGATATTTCTGCTTTGCATGTCATATGTTCATGCATTCCCATGCATACGTACTCTCTGTTCATATATCTGTCATATTTGAACTGATTTGGGACTTTTCTGCTTGTCTCCCTCTCTATCTCTTTCTCATTCTTTTACGTTAGTAGTGTCTATGGCACCCAAACGTAAATCTACTCCTGCTCGGAACCCTCTGCGTTCTAGAGCATCTTCATCTTCTGATTCTGCTCCTTTTCACATTCGGTTCCGTGATGGAGATGCCCAAAAGGCATTTACTGAGAACTTTTCTAGACGAGGTGTTCATTCGGAACGCCAAGTCATTCTGGCGGACTTCGCTGATACTGACCTTCCTTCTGTCATTCACAGTAGGGGATGGGGGTCACTGTGTGACATCCCGGTCACTTGCCCTCTCGTGTTGATACAGGAGTTTTACTCCAACATCCACGGGATTGATCTTTCTGTACCTCTCTTCATTACTTGCGTTCGAGATATACGCATTCCTGTCACACCGCAGCTTGTTGCGGATGTGCTTAGGGTACCTAGGATAGAGTTTCCTGATTACCCCTCTTGTGAGCGTCTGAGGACTGTGTCCAAAGAAGAGCTCATCTCTGCCTTTTGTCAGCGTCCTGCTGATTGGGGTGAGCATCAGTTCACATCATGTAGGCCTTTTGCTAAAGGTCCTAGATTCATGAACATGGTGATGACTTTTGTTCTCCATCCTCTTTCTCACTATAACTCTATCACAGAGCCTCGTGCTCGATTTTTGCTTTCTCTTCTTGAGCACTTGACCATAGATTTCCCTTCTCACTTCATCCGGTCTATCATAGATGTTTATCTTGATTCGGCGTCTCGTGATAAGCTCATCTTTCCTTCTGCTATCACGCGGATTCTATGCCATTTTTCCGTTCCCTTTCCTGTGTCCGACCACTTCACACACATATCTGCCATAGATGCCGCTACCGTAAAACGTAGTGAGGCACAGTTTAGGTCGAGACAGCCTGGTGCCACTCCTCCCTCCCGTTCAGCACCATCCAGATCAGCTCCATCTACATCTGCTCCTTCTTCCTCTTCGAGCGATGTATCCCTTGGTGATATCATGGCGCAGCTGCAGCGCATGGACACTCGTCTTGATACACTCTCTGCTGAGTTGTATCAAGTGAATGTTCGTGTGGGTCGTATTGCACGACGGCAGGCGACCATGGGCGGTTTTGCTCCAGAGGCTACTCCTTCACCACCTACCCCAGTAGCTTCAGATTCTGAGGATGAGGATGATGATGAGGATGATGATGATGATGGAGATGCTAGCTCTGCCGATGAGATGTCTGCATGACACTCTACCCTTTGTCACTCGTGACAAAAAGGGGGAGTAGTTTTGGGTTATGAGAGTAGTCATCTTAGGGGGAGAGTTAGTATAGGACATTTTTGATAGGGGGAGTGTTGATATTTTTGAGGGATGTAGTGAGGCTATATGTATCTTTTCTTTTCTTATCTTTTTAGATACATTGTTCTTGTATATGAGGTCTTGTGACCAGTTTTACATACATGATACTTATTCTCTTATATATGTGGATGTATGTTTCTTTCACCTCTCTCTTCATGTGTTGTTTCTTTTCTATCTTTATACACATGTTCTTTTATTGTATGCAATCTAATTATTTCTGTTTCACACAAGATGCCTTGATGAGTTTTGTTTAAAGTGTTTCAGAAATACAGGTTGTCAAAGTCTACTTATCATAAGCTCTCTTCTTGCAAAGTTTTTCAAGAGTTTGTGTTAGGATAGATTTTATTGTATTCAACAAGTGAATATGAGTTGAGTGATTTATGACTTCTCTCATATGCTCATTTGTTTGTTGTGGTTTTGTCACGGATTGCCAAAGGGGGAGATTGTTAGGACATATGTGTTTCACATGCTAAGAACATATGTCTTACTTATTTATGTAAATTGGCTAATCCTTTGACAAAACGCACTCTACTTGTAATTGGGTAGATCTAGGTGTTTTTAATACTTTAAGAAACTATGTTTCAAGGTCAAGTATTGAAGCCATCAAGTCTGTCCAAGAAAAAGCAAGTTGAAGTGCATAATTTTTAAAGCTCGACACCTCTCGACAGCTACCTCGACACCTGCTATCTGTCGAGATTTAAAAAGTCCAATCTGATTTTCTTGGGATCCGTGAATATGTTTTTGGGGCTTCTTTTCTTCTAACCCTAAACATATAAAAGGATTATTTTAAGAGCCGTTTTGGGTGACACAAGTTGTATTATCATTGAGCAATCTCTGTTTATGCAAATTGTGCTCAACAGACGAAGTTCTTGACCTAGTTCATCCTTCATCAAGAAGTTGCTGTGTCTTTGCACCATAGGGTTTTGTAACCAAGCATCTTCCTGCTATTCATCACGTGGATGAACTGAAGAACTTTGCAGCCAACCATTCTTCCTCAAGTTGGTGTTCTGAAGTCGCGTACTGGGATCCGCGCATTGGTTAGTCACGTACTTGGGAGCCGTGCATCAAAGGTGGAAATTGTCACTACAAATCAAGTCCAATTGGGTATTGGGGTAAGGGTTCAACTGTAGGTTGGTAAGGTACTTGGGATTCCTTTCTTGTAACCGCTTGATTTGATAATAGTGGAGTTTCGGGAGTAGTGACCTGAAAATCACCCGGTGGGGTTTTTGCCGTTAGGGTTTTTCCCCATTCGTAAACAAATCACCGTGTTATTTATTTTCCGCTGCATTTTTAGTATTTGGTGATTTGTTTGTGCTTCCACGCAATTGCATGCTTAATTGATTAATTAAACAACTTGGCTAATTAATTAATTAATTAGGGTTTATCACAAGGGGTCATTCGAAGTGTGACCTAACAATTTTGGCCATAATTTGGGCCAAATTAACTTGAGTTTTTTGCATTTTGAGCCAATGTAGGCTTAACCTATTAACACAATGTAGGCATGACTAACTTGCTCATTCTAAGAAAATTTCCTAGCTCCGCCAGTGACTATATGGATGTGTGTTTGAATTTTTGTTTTTTTTCCGCTTATCTCCGGCCCCCCCTAGCTTGAAATCCTGCGTCCGTCCCTGTAGATACATAAAGAGAAAAACATACCCCCTTCCTCAATAGCAAACTCAAAAGTTTTAGATTCAATAAAAACAAAAGTATAACCACCCATAATTTACAACTTCTGATTATTTAGATACTAAACAAAACTTTTAAGCGTTGTTCATGATCACCAACCAGAAAAGTGCATGCTCAGATATTTTTGATCCTTAAGACAATCCAGCCAAATCAACAAGATGCTACCAGAAAAAAAATAATTAAGGAAAAAAAATGTTGATAAATTACCACTGGTCCAAAAAACTTAAACTACTAGAAAATTGTGAATTTAAACATTTAACCACCATTCTAACAATAGTCACAGATTAGAAATCAATCTCAATTAGGAAACTAAAAAAAATATGACATTTGGGCTTATTCATGCTCTAATGCACAATAGAAACAATCTTTCAATACCAATGTTTGTAGGTTGTATAAAGAACATGTTGATTCTGGTAGACTTGTAATCCTAAGATAAGAAAAATTGAGGTATCTTAGATGTTTCAAATCACCGATTGAACTTGGTATTGAACTTGGTAGCTCAAAGATTCTATATCCACTAAAAGATAATACCCTTAAGCATCTTAATTGTGGCAACAACCAATATAAAGCATCAAAATATGAGAGAGTCATTGTGCAATTTAATGGTAGTAACAAGAAGGTTCGTAAATGCATAATTTTGGGGAAGTCATCAAACAATTTGAAGAAATAATATGAAGAAGTAATATAAGAAAAATGGCGTACCTTTGTAGAAATCTTACTACCACCCAATTGATCCTCCAACCTACAGCGCAAGTCTCCCGCAGCCCATTGAGCTAAATCATGCATGAGGTCATGCATGACAAAGAGTGATTCATTAATGCTTGGTTGTTGAAAAAATGATCTCTTGAGTAGACCATGAAAATATTCACCACCAAGATCTTCCATTGACTTCTCTTCTGTTTCTTGAATTATGCCTTCTGCCATCCATAACAACACTAGCTCTTTCTCCTCAAAATTATAATCCTTTGGAAATAGCGAACAACGGGCAAAACATTTCTTTAAACTGGAAGGGAGGCACAGATAGCTTAATCGTAAAGTTGAAGGAACATCAGTTTTCTCTTCTAACAAATCCCATATTCTGCCATTTAGTACATCTTTCCACTCATCACGATCGTATGTACGTAGAAGGCCTGCAAGAGCCTTTGCTGCCAAAGGTAAGCCCTTGCACCTCTCTGAAATTTTTTGACGTTCTTCAACTTTTAGATGTTCACCAAAATCTGACGTCCCCAGTGCGTGTTGGGTAAACATGGTCAAACAAGCATCATTTGACAACTCTCTCAACTTGTGTGTATGAGTAGCGCCCATTGTTGATGAAACATTAGCATCCCGAGTAGTGATAAGAATCTTACTTCCTGGAGCCCCAGATTCAAATGGAAGACGTAGTTTAGTCCAATCAGAATAGTTTTCAATCCAAACATCATCCAAAATGAGCAAGAACTTCTTGCCAGATAATTGCTCCTTCAATTTGCGCTGAACTAAATTTAGACTATCGTCATTGCAAGTCTCAGAAGTTATATCTTGTAGAATTTCTTTTGTCACACTTAAAATGTCAAAATCTTGAGAAACACAACCCCATGCTTTCACATCAAAATAACTGCCCACCTTATCGTCGTTGTAAATTAGTTGGGCAAGAGTCGTCTTGCCAAGTCCTCCCATACCAAGTATGGAAATCGTAGAGAGTTGAGCACCGCCCGATTCATCACTCAGCAACTTGACAATGGCCTCTTTATCTTTTTCTCTGCCGTAAGTATGAGATTCAACCAGGGAAGTTGCGGGCACCCTTGATCTTGTTGTTATAGTCCTTACCCCAGTATTTTCTATCAGCTCCAGATCTTTCTTATTCATTATGTTTTGCAGTCTTGTATCAATATATTCAATCTTGGACCGCATCCGCATCAACTTAACAAAATTTCGATTCGAACCAACACAAGCATCGAAGATCTTTCGTACCTTACTTTTGTTGGGTTCTGGGTTCAGCTTACGTCGTAGAGCAGCAAACTCGTCCAAGATGTTGACCACATCATTAGCCAAGTCTTCCAGCTCAGCCAGCCAGCTCTTCGGCATCACAAACCTGTCTGTCATCTGCTTCTCTTTGGCATCAGCCAGAACTGCACGGATTTTCCGCAACGTTATTGCCCACTTCTTGAGGTCAGCATCAACGTTCTCTTGCCGAAAAATATAATAAAAGAAAGAGGATGTTTCAGCCTTCTCGACAGCCTCCCTGGCAGCCTCCTCGAAAGTCTCAAAGACTGAAATGGTTGGCTCGTGGAAAAAAGACATTTTTGGTGAAATTAAGAGAAATTATCTGTGAAGATTAAGATGAAGAAGTGCGTGGGTGTGAGCTGTGTGCGGTTAAATTTAGAGAAAAAGAAAAGAGTAAGGAAGATCAAGGTGAAGAAGTGCATGGGTGTGGACTGTGTGGCTTAATGTGGGGGAGGAAAGTAGAGAGAGAAAAAAAAAAATAGTATGTTCTGAAATGAGGGTGGACGAAATGATTGTCCGGTGAAGAAGAAAAGTATTAAAAAAAAAAGTCAAAAGTGAAGAGAGGAAGAAGGTAAAGGATATGCGTGTGGAGGAGAAAAAAAGATGAAAAAAATATAAATAAACACGTGGATGAAAGAAAAAGAGATAGAAAAATAAAATTAAAAATTAAAAATTAAAACTAAAAGATGTTACTATAATATTTTCACAATAAATTTTAAGTAGTGGGTTGTTAATAGCTAATCTTAGTGAAAAAATCAATTTAAATAGCGTGTACAAATTAAAAGCAATAACAACTTATCATATATGATTTGTTATAACAAATTTTAGTAAATAATATTTTTGGAACAAATTTTAGTTAACAATAAATTATTATTATTATTATTATTATGTAGTTTTTTTTAGTAAATATTATTAAGTAGTTGATTTAAATATGAAATAAACGCCTTAATATATATATATATATATATATATATATAATTATATTGTCCTTTTTCATAATTTACAATTAAAACCGCCACTTTTATACGTGCTAGCCAAACACTGAATTTTTTCAAAAAATACTTTTTAACAGCTTTTATCGAACATAATTTAAAACAATGAACTGTTTGATGATAAGCTAAGAAAACAATGAACTGTTTTGGTTTTTTTTTTTTTTCTTCTTCTTCTTCTTTTGCTCTCATAATTAGTACTTTGGCTATATGACTTACGAAGAAATGAGGATTGAGATATGCAATTCACCCCTCTTCTCTCACAACATTTTTTTACATTTTTTACTTTTTATTTTTAATATATTTAATTTAATAATTGAAATTAAAAATATTTATTTTAACTTTTAATCTCAACTATTTATTACAATTATAATAAGCTAGGTATATCATGTTATCTACAAGAAAATATTCAAAGTAAGAAAGATACAAAATGAAACATTCAAGACTTTATTGGTTAATTTATTCTTTTGGTGCACTGCTCAAGATTTTTGTCGACTTTTGATTTCATATGTAATCCCGCCAAAGGATCTCAAATAGTCAAATGATTCGGTAGGAAGTTTCAACATAATTTACATTAGTGGGTATACAGGATATACTGAACCTTAACAGCTATTTACCACAAATCTATATAATATAATCTATTTATATATTCAATTATATTCTAATTACACTATACTTTGTGTAAAGTGGCATCTAAAATCAAGATTCAACTTTCAAGTGCTCCAATTTGATGGAGCCCTCTTTTGTAGAACTGATCACGTGGAAGCCATGGCTGCAAGAATGGCAGTGTGGTTTTTAAGGAGATTCGGCTACCGGCATCAAAGCTAGGGCACGTAGTTCTTTATGTTAAACTAAATTCAAGCTTAAGTTCAAATTTGACTATTAAATTAGTCAAATTCAAATATAATAGGATCACGTTAACAGATGCTTTTAGAGCAATTCAAGCTTAAGTTCAAACTTGTCTATTAATATATTAATGATTGTAACCATCAGCTAGTGGTTGCCCCCTTCTTGATGGCTGTGCCAGGTGCGGGTTTGAGTCCTCATACCCCATGGGTGTGGGGTTTGGACTTTGGTTTCTAAAAAAAATGAAGCACATAGGTGGAGTCCAAGTCACAGGCATAGGAATGGCAACGGGTCGACTTCGGGCCGGGTTTTTCCATACCCGGACCCGACCCGCGAGCCAAGACCTGTGGCCCAGACCCGGCCCGTTTACTAAGTGGGTTTTTTTTTGGGGGCCCCGTTAAGGGATTGGGCCCAATTCGTGGCCCAACCAAAAAAAAAGTTTTTTGAAGCCCAAATTTTTTTGCCTACATTCAAGCCTGCATATTCTAATTCAAGCCTAGATAACGTAGCCCAAATGCCAAGCCCAACCAAAAAAAGAATTGAAGCCCATATTTATTTTTGCCTACATTCAAGCCTGCATATTCTAATTCAAGCCTAAATAACGTGGCCCAAATGCCAAATCAGTCCAAATCATAAGCTACTAATCAATAAATCACCTGTTAAAGAAAATCATAACTAAAATCACTAGCTAAACATAAAAATAAAATAAATCCAACAAGTCCAAGAAATAAGTATCAAAAGTCCAACGAGTCCAAGAAATTAAAAAGCTACAAAATAAATCCCACAAGTTTACAATAATTACAAACCAACAAATTAATCCAACAAGGCTAAGAAATTAAGAAAGCTACTAAATTAATACAAAATGTTTAATCTTCCACAATTGTGACACAACTCCCATCATCTTCAATTGGCTCCCCATCATCAAGAATTGATTGAAATGTACAATCTCCAGATATAGTTGAAGAACCTACAACAACAATGAATTAAAAAATGGAATAAACTTCATTAAACTATAATTAGCAAATATAAAAACACAATTTTGATTTTATAAATACAAATTAGTCAATTGCTAACCGTTAATTTCACTCCATAACCAATTATGAGCACACATCATTGCCTCTATAGTCTTGGGATGAAGCCTACTATGATGTGGACTTAACATTCTCCCACTAGTGCTAAAGGCAGATTCTGAAGTAATAGTTGTGACAGAAATGACTAAAATATCTTTTGCAATCTTTTGTAAAGTAGGATACTTGAAACCATTACTTTTCCATCATGCTAAAATATCAAAGTCTTCACTCATCTTCAACACTCCCTCATCAATGAAATGATCAAATTCCATTCTAATACTCCCATATCTCTTTGAACTACTTGAACTATTGTTCACAAACAAATCAAAAGATGACATTATCCCACTCAACCTAAATTTCATTTGTGCCACTTGATTTGAAGTACTTGCAAGCATATGAGAACTTCCTTCATTATCTACAAAGGACTCATCTACATCTCCATTCTCATCAAGCAAATCATAAAAAAAAATTCTTAATTTTTTCAATCTCCAAATCAGAATTATCACTATAAATGTTAGGATAATAAAGTTCCAATAACTTCATCTTATATTTTGGATCCAAGATAGCAGCAATAGCCATAATAACATTAACATTAGTCCAATAAGAATTAAATTTAGCAAGCATGCTTTCTGCCATCGTACTTATCATCTCATTTGAAGACAAACTCCATTCATTTAATGCAATTTTCAACTCATATACCAAAGTAAAATACATATTAGTTGTGGGGTACTTACAACAAAAAAAAAACTCAATCACACTATGAAACAACTCCAACCTCCCACAAATATCTTTGGCTACCTCCCAATCAAGGTCATGTAGCAAACAAGTATAAGATGTTTCACGTTTAGCTAAACGAGAGAAAACATCTTTATAAATCAATGCAGTAGAAAGCATTAAGTAAGTTGAATTCCAACATGTCTTACAATCTAAGACCAACTCTTTGGTGCACTGAACACACAATTGGCATGCATTTTCATCAAAATTTTGCCTCCTTTTTGGTGATCCAATCCAATAAATCACATTATCACGAATCCTTTCAATACCATCACCAATAAGAGACAACCCATCTTGAACAATCAAATTCAAAGTATGTGCAGCACACCTCATATGCAACATAGAGCCACCCAACATAAAAGTATCGCGAATCCTTTCAATACCATCACCAATAAGAGACAACCCATCTTGAACAATCAAATTCAAAATATGTGCAACACACCTCATATGCAACATAGACCCACCCAACATAAAAGAACCAGTATCAAGCTTATTCAAAAGAAGTCTTATCATGGCATCATTAGTACTGCAATTATCAATAGTTATTGTGGACAACTTCCTATCAATGTTCCACTCTAAAAAACAATCAACAAAGACTTCAGCAAGGACATCTTTCGTGTGTGGAGAAGGAATATAAATAAACCTAGAAAAATAATATGAATAATTATAACATATCTCAATAAACATTCAATTTAACATAACTCAATAAACATTCTAAATCTAAAGTCCTTGAATTTATAGATAAAAAAATTACCTTAAAACCCAGCTTTGCAATGTCCAAGTATGATCAATAAAATGAGCGGTAATGACCATAAACCCTCTCTTTTTGTTACTTGAAGTCCACATATCAGTTGTAATTGCCATCCTACTTCCATTCTTGTCCATCATCTTCAAAGCTTTCTTCCTCTCATTATCATAGATTTTAAGAATGTCACTTTTTAAAGTATTTCTTGTGACAAGTTTAAACATAGGTTGAAGATTAGCCACAAATTCTCTAAACCCATGTGGTCAACCATTGAAAGGGGATATTCATGTAGGATGACCATACGAGCAAGCTTATTCCTAACTCTAACTTGATCAAATTGGTAAGTATTCAAACTCATAGTTCCATCCACCTTATTTTTTTGTTTAATTAAGACTTGTTGTTGCATATCCCTTATATCTTTAAACTTCATCCGTAGACATCTTGCTAAATGATTACGTAATTGAATTGTTCCTTGGCTAGACTCACCCAAGTAAAGTTTGTTACAATGATGACATTGGCCTTTAAATTTTCCATCAACTTTCTTCCCTGTAAAATGAGCCCAAACATCTGAGGTAGACTTTTTTTTTTTTTTAACTTGTATCCAAGTCCTCATTTGTAGGCTCTTGCTCTCCCTCTTCCTCTATCCCTTCTAGTTCCTCTACCTCTAAGTCTTCTCCCACTAAGTCCACTGTCGGGGATTTCGGATTCCTAATTGGTTCAAAAGTTTGGGAGTTAGAATCAAAACAAATTATCGCAAATTTATTATTACACATACTCATTGATTAATAGGCATAAATACATAATTACACAGATTCACAAATTCTATCAACGCAATCATAATTAAACATGATTAATTACAAATTCAAACACTTACTCTTTGTTTAATGGTGATCCTGAGGGTGAGCTGCCAGGCGACAATGGCGAGGGTGATCGTGAAAATGGCAAAGGAGATTGCATAGTTGGCAAGGGACAACGTCCGGTTCTTAAGGAAGAGCCGCTTGGCGAGGAAGAACCAGATTTGTTTGTGTTTGTGTCTTCCATCTCCGTTTTAGGCTCTGCATTCCCAACAAACACAAAAAACAAACAATTTCTTCCATTAAACAAACTATGCAGATATGAGGGAAAGAACAGGGGAATAGAATGCTTTAAGACTTGAATCAGGTAAAAGATATGTGTACAAAAATTCACTACCATATTTCACACTTAGTTTCACTGATTTCAACATCCCCAATGTATTACTTATCATCAAATCCAATCCTAATTACCAAAACAAACCCAATAACACCACAAACACCTTAACCCATAAACCAAACCCTCACCCACCCAAAACCCAAATAAACATTATTATCATCACAACAAATTCAATGAACCACCACCCAATCAAAACCTCCAAACAAATTTTAATGAAACACTGAAAAAAAAATCCAAAATTTTAAAACAAAACCGAACATTTTGCCTCTTTATCAAATCCAAAAATAGCAATGATAGATCATACATTTTGCCTCTTTATCATCAAAGAGTGAGATCATATAAAAAAGCTTTACAAATCAGACAACAGAGGAAGAGCAAGGAGTACCTAAGATCCTGAGGAAGAGCGAGGCCGTGAGAGTGAGAAGGCGAGGTGTGGCGTGACTACGTAAGTGAGGGTGTGTGAGAGTGTGAGGTCGTGTCAGACTGAGAGTGAGTGAGGGCTGTGACAGTGTGAGGCCGTGTCGGACTGAGGGTGTGTCAGAGTGACTGAGCTGAAATGAGGGACTGAGCTGAGGGAGAGGGAGTGTCGGAGTGTCGGAGTGTGGGAGTGGCGATGAAGGAGTGTCAGAATGATTGAGGGAGAGGGAGTGTCAGACTGAGTGAGGGAGTGACTGAGCTGAGGGAGAGGGAGTGTCGGACTGAGGGAAGGAGGCATGAGTGCTGAAGAAATGAGGGATTAGGGTTAGATTATAGATATATATATATATATATATAGGGTATTTTTGTAATTTCAGGGTACCGGGTTTTTATCTGGGCTGGGTTTCGAGTCGATTTTCGAATTTTTTTGATAAAACCTAGACCCGACCTTGACTCGGTTCGAGTTTTTTTTTTTAAACCCATACCCGACCCTATTCCTAATTGGACCTAGTAAAACCGGCTCATTAGGGTCGGGCCAGGCCGGGTACCTGCGGGTCGGGCAAAAATTTCCATCCCTACGTGGGCACCATTATATGCTGTTGGTACTCACAGGTGATATATCTATGGAGTGTGGTCGGCTGTGATATGACACATGAGCCACCCTTTTTGTTTTCTATATATATATATATATATATATATATATTGATGATTGTAAAAATAAATAAATACTTGTCTATAGACTGCAAGACACAATTACCTCTCCACTTTCATAGAAAAATATAGATTGCGAGACACAATTATCTCTCCACTTTCATAGACTATGGTTGTGTTTGTCATTGGCTTAAAAAGCTATTTTTTTTTTTTTTATTATTTAGCTTATTTTTGCTACTATTCATGGGTCTCATTGTATTTTTTTGTACTATTCATAAATCCCTTTGTACTATTTCAACCACCTTTTAGCTTTATCTATAATACTTTGAACAAAAAGTTTTCAGTTCTAACTAAATAAGCTGTTCCCAAGCGGACTCATAGACTTGTGATTAAATTGTATAAATTAGTAAATATATTTATATGATATCAATTTATTATTTGTAGTTTATCGACAATATAAACAATCCATTAATAGTAAAAATTCATAAATTTGTGAATCGTTAAACAAGTTTTAGTCATGATTTTACTATATATGAGAAAATGATAAGTTAATTAAATAGTTTGTGAATAAGCTCAAGCTTGTTCAATAAGAAAATGAACCAAATGTAAACATATAATAATCTTGTTTGGTGATAAGCTCTACCTTGGATCTTGTTTGGGAAAAAAAATAAATTGAATAGTGAACAAATATGAGCTTTATATATTTTACTTCGCTCAGCTCATTTGCACCTGATCTCAATCCCTCTAATAGTTATTGCTCTGGCTGTATGATTTCAAGTTCAAAAGGTTAACAAAAATGACATAAAGCTTGACTACTTCATTGCATTTTACACTTACGAAGAAATGAGGATTGAGATCAAACCAATTCACCCATTAAATTAATATATTTAATTTAATGGTTAAGATTAAAAGTTATTTATTTCAACTTTCAATCTCAATCATTTATTACAATATTACAACAAGTGATCTCATTCCAACAAATGTAGAAAGATACAAAACGAAACACACCAAGAAAAGCCGCTGAGCACATGCAACCCGTATGCTTAAAAACTAGTATTTTCATAATGTGTTCAAAATTATAAATGATGATGCACGAAAATCAGTAGGCTGGAATGCTTCGGACTATAGTGATGGCTTTAGGACCTAAAAGGAAAGAAAAGACCGTCAAGGGTGACTGGTGTAACTTGGCCAAGGACTATCTGACGGTTAAATCATTTTTCTCTTGTAGAGTTTTTTAGACCCCTTGAAACAACAATTGGATTAACCTAGTGTATTAGCCAAGTGATTAACTTAGTCAAATTATGCAGTTCTAGGTTAAAACAATCAAACAATCATATCAAAAATAAAGCAGCGGAAAAGTAAATAACACAATGATATGATCACCAAGGAAAACCAAACCGGTAAAAAACCTGGGAAGGATTTAACCTAGCTATCCTCAAGGTAAAAAGCAAATCCACTAGAAAGAATCGAATTTCATACAAAAGGACTTACAAGCTCCCCGCTTGACTTCCTAATGCTACCCACTAGTAGAACTTATTGACACGACTACTTGCAAGCTCCGAATCCACGGACTCCTCCTTTCTTGGATTCACCACCAATTAGCTATAAGCACCCACGCTTGTTATTCTTTAAGCTCCAATGGCAGCAACCTTGTTCATCATCAAGATGTAGATAATATCTCTACCTTGAAAATCCTAAGTTTTTTGTAAAGGAAAGCTCCTCAAAGATCTCACAAGAGATTCACACAAAACCGCAATATGAGTAATAACCTTAGAGAGGTTTGGGTACAAAACCCTAAAATACCAAAGAGGCACAAGAGGCACTCTAATCTCTCTAAAAAGCTCTAAAAACCCTACCTAGGGTTAGCTTATGATGTCCTTTAAATACTGGAAAAAATGGCTCGCGATTTGGGCTTCAAACGGATAAGTTATGGCCTTTTTACGTTTTCTGATTTTGCTGATATGCGACTTTTGATCGATCGAGCCAGGCCGAAAGTCACTAATACTTCTGCAGCCACTCGATTCCAAATTTACATAAAAGACACAACTTTGAGCAAGTCTAAACAAGACTAAACATATTGTTTTGATCATGGTTTGCTAACATTACATATTAGAGTTCTAAATACATTAAATCCTAAGTCTTTAGAACCTAACATCTCTCTAGAACACAATGATGGGAAATTGTGAATAATCAAACTTATCTTCGGTGAATGGGACTTGCTCCTTTTATAGAGAGTTAGAAGTGGGTCTACTTGTTCGAATCCACCACTATCATGGGTGATATGTGTAGTTAATGGAGAAAATGGGGAAAATGGGGTATGTGAAGCGGATTACGGGGAATCCTCTCCATGTTTTAGGAGTAGTGTATCATGGTTTGATTATATGGAACCTTTTGAGAAGTTCTCATAGAATTCACTAAGTCTCATAGGATGGCCTTGTTATCAATGGACTGGTACTATTCATGCACATGATGTCTTTATTGGCTTTTTCTCCTTTTAAAGTTTTTCTGGACGTGGTTAGGTCATGGACGACCATTTAGGATGAATTAACCATTAAATTGGTCCCTATCAGTTGCCTCATTGTCCTTGTGTCATCTATGCTACTGTTAGCTTGACACGTGGTGGTTTCCCATTGGTTAAGGTGTTCTCTAGGTGGCATATCAGGGTAATCCGAGGTCAAATGCTGCAGATGTTGACACATAGATTGATCCTAGGGGTTTGCTGGTCGCATCATTTTGTTCTTCAAGGAAACTGTCACGTGGTGCATTTTGGTTGGTCCGCGTCATTTTAGTATCCCACCCTGTTGACTATAAATAGTGCAATTCCCCTCTTACCCTCTCACATTTCTCATATTTTCTCCCTTGACATCAGTCATCCAGCACCTCATCTAGGAGTTTCCTTCCATCCTTAGTCATCCTCGTTTAGAGCCAGGTATCCTCTTCTCCTCGTTTGTAGGTTTTTCTTTAGAGTTCTTTTTAAAATGTCTGAGATAATAGTGTCTCCATCTAGCGATAGGGACAAGAGAGAAATAGACAAGTATCATGATGAGGGTAACACTGGCGGGGGTGACAGTGAGAGTGATAGTAGTAGCAGTAGCAGTAGTGGGGAAAACACCACAAACGAGCAATACTTGTTTAGAGTCCCTAAAGTTCCTTTAGAGGTATTCCAGGAGGAAATGAGGATGAGGACTGCCTCTGGGTCGTCTACTGGTCCATCTACCAATGCCCCCTCGTCCATTCCCCCCAAGTGAGAAGGAGGAGATTTTATACTATTGTACAGTTGGAGTTTCTTCTAGGACATACGAGAAGAAACTTACTTCTCTTAGGGGTTGGTATTAAATTCCAAACGATCTCAACCCTTGTCTAGCCGCGCCTGGTGAGTGGTGTTGTACTCCTAACTCAGGGGTTGGTATATATGAGGCCTACTTACTAAGTGGTCTTAGGTTGCCTTTAAATGCCTTTACTAGGGAGATTCTCCATAAGCTAGGTATAGCTATAAACCAACTTAACCCCAACACATGGAGGCTCATCATATCCATACTGGTGTTATAGAGGGAAGTCTTTGATGGGAACCATCCTCTCATTGTGGACGAGTTCTTGTATTGTTACAAGAGGTTCCAATTGTAAGTTGGTTAAGTCCCTTCCCTCGTTTGATAGAAGGTGGAAGACGAAGTTTTTCTTAGTCTTTGGGTTTTGGGTAGGGGACCCTGTTGAGGTAGGCAGGGACCCATTTCCTTCCTATACTAGTGAGATGGGAAATCTTGGTCCAAAGGATATGTTGTTTTCCTTTTGCTCGTCTTACTTTCTTTTTGTTATATTTGGCTAACTCTCTTTTCTCTTTTTCTTTTTTTAGCTGTAAGACGACCTTTTTTGAACAAGTTTTACCTTAACTGCATCCAAAGAGCTCGTTCCTTTGCACACATGACTTTCCATTTTTTGGTAACACTCTGTCGTCTAGCCACCTAGGGACTTGGACCTAAACCCACAGAAGAAGCGCTTGCTCACGAGCTTAGCACACGTAGACGTGAGTTATTTACATTGTATCTTGATTAGCTAATTCGTCTAAACTCTAACACGTCTTTCTTTTTTTGCAAGAATGGCAACCATGAAGGAAAATAAGGGGAAAGGTTTAGCAAACAAAGAAGTCGTCCAAGAGGGAGAAGATATCCATGTTCAACCTCGTCCAACCGTTTCAGAAAAAAGGAAGACTCTTTCTAAAACTATAGATATAGGGAGTCTTTCTAGTCGTCGAGGCAGTAAGAAGCCAAGGCATGGCTCGTCCAAATCTAGAGTCGTCGAGACTGACCCTCTCATCCCTCCTGCTATTGCTAAATAGCCGTCCACGGTACAAATCGTTGATTTGGACCCATCCAACCCTCTCAACACCACCCCGTCCAAAACTTCTACTAGACCTCTTGATAGCGGCCATATGACCCTTTTAAGGAGTGAAGGCCTTGCATGGGACAAGTTTAAGCAAGTCATGTCTGACAAGGATGTTGCCATTTGTTATGACATGTCTGTAAATGAGTTTGAACGGTCTACCATTCATGATCTCTTCAAGGTATTGTAAACTCATCCTTAATCTTTTAAAGATTTGAGTTTTTTTTTTTTTTTTTCACGTCCAAGTTCTTGATATAGGTCATGTCAAAGTTTATGGTGACGTCCAGGCAAGCCCACGAGCTAGGCCAAACTAGGGTTAAGCTTGAGGCTAAGATTCGTGATAAAATCAAGATTCATTTTCTCCCATTTAATGGGATCCGCTTTCATAGAACTTATGAGGCTCGTCTTGGAATATTAATTATCCAAGATAAGGAAGGAAAAATGATTGCCTTAACGAGCCCAATAATAGTGATGCCACCAACCATGCATTGATAAGTCATGGCTGCAAGAATGATAGTGCAGTTTGTAAGGGACATGGGCATAAGGGAAACAATATTTGAAGGAGATTCAGCCACTGTCATCAAAGCTAATACACATAGTCAGTCTTGAAGATAGGATGTAAATGAACAAAACTGTTAAGAACTGCTTGAGCTTGGTTCAAGAAAATGTTTATTTATGTTAAATTAAACTTAAGCCTAAATTTAGACTCAACTTTAAATGAGGCAAATCAAACATAATAATGTACATGAGGCTCAATTAAACTATATATAATATTATATTTTTATATGTATGCCTATCTTTTAATATAATAATGATTGTTAAAAATAAAAAATAATTATATAGACTTGAGATTGGATTGTATAAGTTGGGAAATAGATTCATATGGTATCAAATAAATATTTTTAGTTTATTGATAATATAAACAATCAATTCGTAGTAAAAATTTGTAAATGGTTAAACAATTTTTAGTCATTATTTTACCATATATAGGAAAAGATTAAGTTAATTAATTAATATTTTGTGAATAAGCTCGAGCTTGTTCAATAAGCAAATGAACCAAATTTAAACATACTTGTTTGGTGATAAGCTCGAGCTTGTTCAATAAGAAAATGAACCAAATTTAAATATACTTGTTTGGTGATAGGCTCTAGCTTGGTTCATGTTCGAAATAAAATTAAATAATAAAAAAATTTAAACTTTAAATATTTGGCTTCGCTCAGCTCATTTACAACCCTAATAAAATATACATAAATTGGTGTAAAGGCTCTAGACAAACACAACTTGGTCGTGGTGGTACACGTTAAAAGAAGAGGGAATTGCAAGGACACATGCACTAGCAAGATTAGCAAGATTAGCTAGGACACATGCACTAGCAAGATTAGCTAAAGATTTATAGACGGGATGAAAACATTGATTGCTTCATTACCTGCACTAGTAGAGCATATTATGGCTTCTAATTTAGCCATGTTTGAGTAATAAAATATCTACATTGATTCTTTCTTTTTCTATTTTTTTAAAGTGCTCTAATTTTATGTTATTTTTTTATATATATTTTAGACCACTTCTTGATCAATTAAAACCACTTTAATCTCATTTAAAAGTGTTTCTAATCCATTTAAACCCTACAATCTATTTAAAATTATCTAAATTTTCAAATCAAAATTTGATATTTACTTAAATATAACCTTCAATGAATTTTTTTTTTCTAAAAATTCAACAGTTCATTTTCAATATATTTTCATAATGGGTTTAAAATTTACAAACATTAAATAAATTTATTGTATTCATAAAAAATAAAACCATTGTATCATAATAAAAAGAAGTCACGTTGTAAAGTAAAAAATTAAATTTATAAAAATAGGCTTACCATCTACCATCTTATTTTTTAAAATTAAAATGTATGTCAAAAGTATTGTAGCTCAATTAATTGGTGTCTTCTCATATTTCCAAGACATATGAGATCAAAATTTTACCTCTCCAATATAACTATCAAATTATAAAAAAATAAAATAAAATAAAATAAAATAAAATAAAATAAAAACTAAAATTTATGAAGTAATCAAGAGTCATAATCTACCAAATATTATGTGTAGGGGTGAAACGCCCAGAAATGTATATTGGGTCGTGGGCATTGTTCGAGGACATTTAGTAGTCCGAGGATAAGGAAACATTGGTGAAGGGGTAAGAATCAATGGGTTACGAAAAGATTATGTCTATAAGAATTTGGGAAGGTAGTCTAAGGAGGAATTAATGCCTCCTCGGCTAAGTAAAGCAAAGGTCAGAAAGCGTGGTCTGCCATCAAGAGCAACACTCCGGAGGATTCTATTGATAAGGATAAACATCAGGAAAGCATAGGACAAAGGGAAGTTAAGAAATATCTAAGAGAACGTTGCTACCATCGCATTGAATGCTCTACAGCTAACTCTCTGGCCGCATTAACGTGGAGGTGATACCTGAACAGTGATATTTAGCCTTACAGAAACTCCCAAAGACTTCAAGAAGGTGCTGAAGGGATAAGGATCAAAGCCAGCAACTTGACCTACACGTGGAGGGTGGAGATGAAAGAAATAAGATAATATAAAAGAGAAAGAAGCCCTTTAGAAAGGGGGCTATCCAAGAATTGATGGAAAAACCACTGTAGCAGTAAGAACAAAAACTATAATCAAGTCTAACAGAAATATATCCAAGAATTGTTCTCCTCGGACGTTGCCGAGGAAGGATTACTTTGCATAAAGCTTGTTTTTCTTTGCTTCCTTATTAGCTTTAGTCCATTGTAGGAATTGTTCAATTCATTAAAGCCTAGTTTTTAGCCAATTCTCTTCAAATTCATTGGTTGGGCATTTTGGGCCTTAATCCTGTTACCTCTTGGGCTTAGGACCCAAATCGTGCCCTTACATTATGCTTGCATGTTTTTTTGAAATTGAAAAAAAAAAAAAAAAAAAACAAATGCTGCTTTCAATTCAAATTTTTTTAATAGGCAATGATGATATTTTATTTAAAAAAAAAAAATAAAAAAATAAAAAACAAAGAAAGGCCCTAAGGCGCTCATAAAAAAAATAAAAATAAAAATAAAATTTAAGGTGTATTCTGGTTGACGTATACCATATGATTCTAGACATAATTACAGTCAATATTTTTTTTAGACAAATTACATAGCCAAGTTCTCAATAAAATCAAAGTGTAATCTATATCCCAAGACATCCAATGAAATAATATCCTTACAAAGCGCTAAATTAAACATCGAGGGCTTGTTTGGATTGAAGGGAGAAGGAGGAGAGTGAAGGGAAGTACAGTAAGGTTAGTTGAAAATAAGTTAATTTTAAATTAATTTTACTTTACTTTATTCAACTCTATCCTCCCTCCTCTCTCTCTCTCTCTCAATCTAAACAAACTATTAATAAAACTTAAGTGTAGACTAAATAAATGAAGTAACCAGTGAGACCACATAAAGTGTGGGTTTGGATAGGAAGTCTATGTTTCCTGAGTCTAGCGTTTCACCTTTTTTTTTTTTTTTTTAGCCGCAGTTATTGACTTTTAGAGACAAAATTTACTGTTCATGAACAGTGCATGCACTGTTCACGCATTTAAAAATATTAAAAATGGGTCTCACCGTACTATTTACACATTTAAGAATTATTTTATTACAGTGTTTTCAGTTTTCAGTTTTTAATTTCAGTAAAAATAAGTTGTATCCAAACGAACCCTAATAAGAACTTTTTTTTTGAGAATAAAGTTGAGTCGGGGAAAGAGTTGTCACCAGAATGTTTTCTCTCTAGGCTTTCTCTGGGAACCTAGAGGTGAAAAAAGGTTCAGTTTTTAATTTCAGTAAAAATAAGTTGTATCCAAACGAACCCTAATAAGAACTTTTTTTTTTAGAATAAAGTTGAGTCGGGGAAAGAGTTGTCACCAGAATGTTTTCTCTCTAGGCTTTCTCTGGGAACCTAGAGGTGAAAAAAGGTGGCTAGAATAGCAAAAGGGCTGCCGTTAGGCAATCTTTCTCTCCGTGCAAATGGTAGAAACGGTTCTCTCTTGCAGAAGGAAACATGGAGGAGATCACAGATAGGTGTGCAAAGTTAAAGCTGTCGTTGAGAGAAGAGGTTGAAGTAGCAATTCATTCTCCAATGACAGAGGAGGGTCTTGTCCTTATTGGTAAATTCTGTACTAAGTGAAAAATCAACCTAGAGTCGGTGGCCAGAGTTTTGAGGTCGGTTTGGAGAGCGGAACACAACTTCGAGGTCAGCGATCTGGATGAAAATAGGGTAATGTTTCTTTTCCAATCGAAGGATGATATGGATAGGGTGTTATTGCTCAGTTCGTGGTTTTTTGATAAATATTTGCTGATCCTTCACAAGCTGGTGCATGGCGAGGCGACGAAAGATATGAAGTTTGATAGGTCACCATTTTGAATTCAAATACACGGGTTGCCCACCATGTGTCAGACTAAGGAGGTCGAAATGAGTATTGGAGCAACTTTAGGGGAGGTGGTGAAGGTGGACGCTAACGGGAAAGGATTTTGTTTGGGTAATTGCTTGCGCATTAGGGTGATTCTGGATGTCTCTATGCCACTATGTCATGGTCGTAAAGTGAGACTAGGGGAATATGGTTTAAAATGGGTGGATTTCAGATACGAGAGGCTTCCAATATTCTGCTATTTATGCGGGAAGATTGACCATGATGAACGGGACTGCCTGCAGTGGATGCGAAGTAGCGATACTCTAAGGCCAGAAGAGAAGCAATTTGGCCCATGGTTACGTGTGGTGCAGGAAAAACATCAGAAACCTCAGCTCGTTATGGCAGAAAAACAAGGTGAAAACAGGTCCAGGGAAGATGGAAGGGAGGTTCTGGAACGGGGAATGGCCGGAGTAATGGTTTCACAACCGGCGACGGCGAGCGGGCATACCAATTTGACAGATCAGACGGTGAGGGTGGCGACCTCTAGTGCTAACGTGGAGAAAGTCGTAACAACGCCAGCTCATGGGTGCATCGAAAAACCGGATATTCCGCGTGCTTTGAATTTTGAACAGCAGCTTAAGGAAATTGATGACGCTATTAACGGAAGAGAATCGGCCTTGAATTCAGTAATTACCCAGGAAGCACTCTTAGGTAAGGAGTCAAACATGCAAGCCACGCACGTGGCCTCGCTGAAGCTGGATGAGCGAATGCAAGCAAGTGGGCCGAATGTTGTTGCCCAAGCCCAACCACTCATGTTTGGGCCTCAAGGCATTTTAAGTAAGCCCATGCATGAAAGTAAGGAGAACTTAGGCTTTGTCCAATTTGGAGTAAGTTTTAGTTTGGGGCTGCCCCCTCCAAAACAACAAACGACCCAGAGAGTAAGGAAAAACAAAGGTGGCAGCCAGAAGAACAAAGAAAACAGAGGGATACCTGGGAAAGAGAATAAAACGGGTAGCGAGGAAACACAACTTCAGAGAGACAAAACCAACGAAGAATCGACCATGGAGTTTGAAATGGTTGATATAGGAATAAAAAGAAGAGCAAAGGCATCATTGGCTGAGTTGGAAGATGAGGGAGATAATGGGAAACGTATTAAAAGGGAGGGTGAGGTAAAGGAGCTCGGGAAACTTTTAGCACAGCACTTGGGATTGGCAGAGGTTGCAATGCAGCCCCATCGGGCATAATGAGTGCCATCAGTTGGAACTATAGGGGGCTTGGGAACCCCCTAACAGTTAAAGCTCTCCAAAAGGTGGTGTTGGAGAAAGATCCCACCTTAGTCTTCCTAATGGAGACTAAGTTTAATGTTACGGAGATAGACGAAATTAAACGGAAAGTAGAAAGGCAGCAAGGACTGGTGGTACCGAGTATACGAAGGGTAGGAGGTTTAGCTCTCTTGTGGAGAAATTCATTACAAGTTGATATATTGTCATACTCCCCTGGGCATATTGATACAGTAGTATCTGAAGAACAAGGCATGAAAAAATGGAGGTTCACCGGATTTTATGGCCACCCGAAGACAAGTAAAAGGGGGGAATTGTGGTCACCACTGGAAGATCTTAGTCGTCGGAGTAATTTGCCATAGGTATGTATGGGAGACTTTAATGAAATAACACATGCTAAGGAAAAAGTTGGTGGTGGAGCTAGATCGGAAAGACAGATGAAATACTTTCGTGAGACAATCAACAAGTGTAGATTGAGAGACATGGGGTATGTAGGTTCGGATTACACGTGGAGTAGAAGATTAGGAAGGCGAGGATGGGTGCGAGAAAGACTTGACAGAGCATTGGTGTCCATGGATTGGGCAGGAGTTTTTCCAAGGGTAAAGCTTCATCACTTGTCCAATTCGGTTTCTGATCATAGCATTTTAGTGCTTAAGGAAACTAGTTTTCCAAGACAGCAACGGCGACAACCAAGGTTGTTCCGGTTCAAATCTATGTGGCTTACAGATGAGAGATGTAATAATGTGGTAGAGGAGGCATGGGAAAGGGGAGGCACCAGCCACTCACAATGGCCATTAGAAGCTTGTCTGGAGGAGCGTCAAACATCATTGAAGGCTTGGAATAAAAATACCTTTGGCCATGTGGGAAAGCAAGTTGCTAACTTGCAAAAGAAGCTCCAAATGCTTGAAGCCATGAAGTGTAATGTTACGGATATGGAAGCAATCCATGCAACGAAAGTGGAGCTTAATAGGTGGCTCGGCATTGAAGAGGAAATGTGGCACCAAAGAAGTAGGAATAATTGGCTAAAGGCAGGAGATAGAAATACCACTTTTTTCCATACTAAGGCCACAAATCGTTACCAGCGGAATACTATTAGCAGAATTATGGATGCAAATAACAGGTGGTTGGAAGATGTAGACCAGATTGGGCAGACTTTTGTGCATTATTTTAAGGAGCTTTTCACTACCTCAAGGCCGAAGGTGGAGCAAGAAATGCTTGATGCAGTCCAGTCCAAAGTCACAGCTAGAATGAATTCTACTCTTACACAAGAATTTCAAGCAATGGAGGTGGAAAAATCTTTAAAACAAATGCACCCGCTAACGGCTCCTGGTCCAGACGGTATGCCACCTTTATTTTATCACCATTTTTTGCCTATTGTTAAATCTATTGTCATCCACATTGCACTTGATTTTCTAAACCATGGTGTATCCCCTCCTAAATTTCACGACACTCACATTGTGCTTATTCCTAAAACAAAAAACCCGGAAAAGATAACGGATTATAGGCCAATCTCATTATGTAATGTGGCTTACAAAATAGTTTCAAAAGTTGTGGCGAACAAGATGAAACCAGTGTTGCAGGAAATCATAGGTGAAAATCAGAGTGCTTTTGTGGTGGAATGGCTCATCACAGACAATGTCTTGGTAGCTCATGAAATGATGAACCATATAAGCAAGAAGAGGAAGGGTAAACGTGGTGAGATGGCCATAAAGCTGGACATGAGCAAGGCGTACGACCGGGTTGAGTGGGAATGTTTGAAGCATATTATGATGAAGCTGGGGTTTCATAATAATTGGATTAGCACAGTGATGAGATGTGTATCTTCGGTGAAACACGCAGTTCGAATTAATGGGCAACCATTTGATTTGAACCAGCCAACCCGAGGGTTGAGACAAGGTGATCCATTGTCACCATATCTCTTTCTGATATGCGCTAAGGGCCTCTCTGCATTGTTACATCAAGCAGCACACAGGAAAGCCATTAAAGGAGTGGTTGCTTCTGCAAATGGTCCTAGAGTATCCCATTTATTCTTTGCCGACGACAGCCTGGTGTTTGGACGAGCAACAGTAAGTGAAGCCACAAAAATCCTAAGGATTCTTAAAGTTTATGAAGTCTCTTGCAGTCAACAGCTAAATTGCCACAAAACCTCCTTGTATTTCAGCCCAAACACTGACAATGGAACTAGAGAGAGGGTGAAAACGATGTTTGGAACTCAGGTTATTAAACCTCACGAAGCATATCTGGGTCTGCCATCACTTGTGGGGAGATTCAAGAACAATACTTTTGCTCAACTCAAGCAGAGAGTGGATAATAAGGTCTCGGGTTGGAAAGAAAAGATACTAATGCCCGCTGGGAAGGAAGTTCTGATTAAATCCGTAGCCCAGGCCGTACCTTCCTATACCATAAGTTGTTTCCTGTTACCTAAGAATCTGTGTGATGAGCTGACTAGGGTGATCAGACAATTCAGGTGGGGATAGATCGGGAATGAGAAGAAAATTGCATGGCTGAACTGGGATATGATTTGCAAGCCTAAAGACAGAGGAGGCCTGGGATTTCGTGAGCTCAGAAGCTTCAGTTTGGCGCTCTTGGCCAAACAGGGATGGAGGCTTTAAACAAATTCCAGTTCCCTGTTTAGCCGGGTTTATAAAGCCAAATACTTCCTACATTGCAATTTTGCCGAGGCAAAAATAGGTTGGAATCCGTCCTATGCGTGGAGAAGTTTAATGGCGGCACAAAGTATAATCCAAAGAGGTATGAGGTGGCAAGTAGGGGATGGAAAGAAGATACGAGTGTGGCATGACAAGTGGATTCCCAGACCTTCAAAATACAAGGTGATCACAACAGAAAAACCACAATCATCAAATGCTCTGGTTTCTGAGCTCATAAACAGAGCAACCAATGAGTGGGATAAAGACAAGCTGGAGAGTTGGTTTCTACCCGAAGACAGAGAGGCTATTCTAAGTATCCCTTTGAGTTCAAGTAGCACGCATGACAGACTAATTTGGGCTGAAAATAGGAGTGGGAAGTTTACCGTCAAAAGCGCTTATGCGTTGGCGATGGAAGAGAAGCTACATGATACCAAGGCAGATTGCTCAGACGAGTCAGCTATGAGGAAGATTTGGAAGACCATATGGCAAATGAAGACCCCACAGAAAATAAAACATTTTTCTTGGAAGGCAGGACGTGGTATCCTAGCTACAAAATCCAATTTAGCTCAACGGAGGATCATACCAAATGGTACATGTGACCTCTGTGGATAGGAGGAGGAAACGATATGCCATTTATTGTGGACCTGTGAACATGCTAAGGAAGTTTGGAAGAATAGTAAGTTCACTTTACCGTTCGATATCTCGTCGCATTGGAGTTTCTTGGACGTGATTGTGAATTTACAGAGGTGCATTCAATCTCGACCTGGGCTGTTGGAGCAGTTCACCACGGTATGTTGGGGCATATGGAAGAACTGGAACAATCTACGGATGGGAGGAAAAGGAAGGGCAGGTAGGACAGTGCTAAGGAATGCCATGCACCTGGTGGAGGAGTTCCGAGCCGCAAATGAAGAAAAAACAGAGCATCAGGCCGACCAAGTATCTCTGGTTTCTTGGAAACCTCCAAGCCAAGGTTACTACAAAGTAAACTTAGATGGAGCGGTTTTCTCGAAGAGCAAATAGGCAGGGGCCGGAGTGATAATTAGGGATGGCGAAGGGGAGGTGATCGCTGCGATGAGCAAGAAATGGAAGTGTCCTTTGGGTGCGATAGAAGCGGAAGCTAAAGCCTTGGAAGCAGTAGTGGAGTTCACAAAAGATGTTGGCATTAGAGAGGCAGAGTTTAAGAGTGACTCACTGATAGTTTGTAATGCTCTACAAGGAATGGGTACTCCGCCCTCTTCAGTAATGAACGTGCTTGCTGGAGTAATGAACCAAATGTCGTATTTCAAGCAGTGGAAGGTTACTCACACTAAAAGATAGGGAAATGTCCCTGCTCACTTATTAGCTCAACACGCTAAAAATGTTGAGGATTATGTTGTATGGCTAGAGGAATGTCCTAGCCTGATTGAGAATGCTTATGTGCATGACAGGAATGTAACTCGTTGATTTGGTTTCAATAAAGTGAAGTATTTCCCATAAAATAAAAAAGTTGAGTCGGGACTTGAGAGTAAAAAGAGTTACTCTGTTTTGTGAAAAGTTCAAGAAAACAACGAAGTATTTCGGGTTTTTTTTTTTTTTTTTTTCTTCTTCTTTTGCTGTGACGTTACTTCACGCAGTTTCAAAAGTCAGGTTAAAAAATGACATAAACGATACTGAAGTTCAAGAAAACAATTCGTGTTTCTTTCAGGTTTTTTTTTTTTTTTTTTTTTTTTGGTATCACTCACAGCAGGTAATGGCGTAATGCTCTGGCAGAATATGACTTTGCTTCACGCAGTTTTAAAAGTCAGGTTCGGAAATGGCATAAAGCTTGACTGCTTTATTGAAGCTCACAAATAGTAGGAAGAAATGATACAAAGCGACAAAGATACAAAACGAAACACGCCAAGATTAATTGGTTTGCTTTATTAAGTTCGTGGGGCTCTGCTCGAGACTTTGGGTCCTTTTGGATTAAGTTTATTATTACTGGAATTGAAAACTGAAAATATTGTATTAAAATAATTTTTAAATGTGTGAATAGTATCGTGTGACTTATTTTTAATATTTTTTTAGTGCGTGAACAGTGCTGTAAACAGTAATAAATAGTGCGTAAATAGTGATTTTTGTCCCTTGCACAATGAACCCATGTGATGTTACTGTTCACGCGCAGAGGAAAAAAAATGGGGAGAAAATGCAACAACCAAAATGTGCCGTAGGATTCAGTGCTAGGGCAATTTTGCTTCCACTTGATTAATGTTGGTAGAAAGTTTCTAACATAATTTATATCAATGGATATTATGAAGTTTCAATTGGATTCTAATTACAATTTACTTTCTTGAAAAGTGGCATCAAAAATAAAGATTCAAATGCTCCAATTTAATGGGACCTTCTTTTGTAGAACTAATAAGGCTATTCTTAGAATAATTACCCGAGATAATAAAAGGAAGGAAAAATAGTTGTCTTGACAAGCCAAATGTGCAAATAGTAAAACAAATTTTTTTTTTGAAACCAATAGTAAAACAAATTTTAGTTGTAGTTTTTGAAAGCTCAAAAATGTGTTGAAAACACAAGAGCAATTTAGACTCCCAATTAAAATTACGGCTCGATAGATTTTACACAAACTTAATACAAAGTGCGGAATAGTATAAATACGAGCGAATGAACAAGTAAGCTACTCTAATCCATAAACTAAGCAACACAGCAGTATAATGGAATAAACAAGAGTAGGGAAGAAGGATGCAAACACAGAAAACACCGAGACGTGTTCTCGAAGAGGAAACCGAAGAACTCGGCGAAAAACCTCTCCGCCGCCCTCCAAGCGGAAATCGATCCACTAGACAATCAGTTGGGATACATGGGTTAGCAAGAGACCCTCCAAGCCTAATCTACCCGATGTACCTAAGCCCTCCAAGCTCCTACTCCAACAAGGCTTCTCGGAACCGTGTCTTGTCTAGCACCCCGGATCCCGCAACAAGCTCCATGTTGCATCTGCCATTCCAGGCTTCTTCCAATGCTTCCCAGCAGTACCAAAACGTCACACAACACTCTCAAAGGGTGTGGAAAGTGTTTTGGCTATCAACCTCTCAATGGTGTGGAAATGGAGAGGGAATGGTTGAGGAGATACCACAAGCAATTGTATAGAGAAAGGTGGGGATGACAATCTCTAATTACCAATGTGTTTGGCTAGGGTTTTACTCTCTAAAGCATCTCTCAACATTTGTGGGTAAAGGGGGTGTATATATAGGATAGGCACAGAAAGTGTGAGTCATTCAGTACAGGCTGGCAGAACAGGTTGCCTCGCGGGAAGGCCTTACCCGCGAGATACTCGCGAGACACAGCTGTCTCCACCTGGCCTGACTCTTCGCATTCCAGCACGTGCAGGGCACATGCTTCACTTCGCGGGAAGCTAAGTTGCGACATACCCGCGAGAATCCTTCAGCCTCCAAATGCTTGAGTCTTCACACACTCTCTCTATCACACAACCCTTACAACAAATCCCACAATAAATACAGGGTATAAACGATTGATAAAAATTACAATCAAATTTGGCACGGAATAAAAGCCAACAAAATACATAGTTGTAAATAACAACTTTACAATCTCCCCCTTTGGCTATTCCGTGACAAAACCCTAAAACAGACTCTAGACTTAAACGTGAGTTTGGGAACAAAGGCAAAACTCACTCACACCTAATTCTAGATTCTGATAAGCTCTTGAACATATGAACAAGTATCTCCTGAAAAACAATAACACACTAATATCATTGTATGCAGAAAACTTGAAATGCATATGGGGCAAATAAAATGTGATCAAGCAAAATGGAATAAACCAATATACCATGGCAAGATCAAACAAGCAATCACTTAAACACAAGTAATCACTATGTTCATTCACACAAGGAATGAACATCCGGATATGCAAAATGATAAGCTCATTTGAAGAGAATCATTTGCAAATCCAACACTCAACCAATGCAAAATACACGAAGTATTTGCATCTAGGAAAAATCCTACTAGGGCACAAGAGTGTTCATCACTCAACCAATGCATAGAACGTATATGCATCTAGGAACAATCCTACAAGGGCACAAGAGTGATGTACTGATGTAAAATGTATGACATTAAACATCAAGAACGCAAGCATAAAGGCTGCATAAGCAAGGTACTGCAAATGCATGACACAAACCATAAAAGCCTACAAACATGCAATGAAACAAACCCTTAAAGCTTACAAAAGCAACATGGGTACATGCAAGATATGCTACAAAGCATAGAGAATATCACAAAAGAACTACTGAAATTATACTAAAATAAAAACAGAGTATCAAAGCTTTAAAACAAAAGCAGTAAAATAGTTATAAAACCAAATCAAAAACAGAGTTAAACCGTCTGTAAAACCAATAACCAATGTTACTATGTTTCTAAGCTATGCTCCCCCTAACACTGTGCAAGCTCTTCTTCAGCTCCCCCTCAAAATTTTCTCCCCTTTTTTGACCGGAATGGCCAAAGGGCTAGAACTGGTCGGAGTCTGAGTCTGATCCATGACTGGAGGACAAGTTCTGAATCTGTGATGATAACTCGATGATCTGTCATTGAAGGTATGCGAACTGATCCGCTGTGTACTGCACATGGGAGTCGAGCACTGTAGACATCTGATCCATCTTAGCTAGTAACTGATCAAGTTTACTCAAGCCTTGTGTTGGAGCCGAAGATGATGGCTGTGCAAAAGGCTCTAGAACCAAGGTGAACCTGTCAATTTCCTCCTCTATATCTTCACCTTCATCCTGCTGAACCTGTCGTGGTGGTGGTATGGTATGCACACCAGTCTTGGAGCCTCTAATGTGTGTTGTGCTCCTAGCCGGTGTATTAGCACCAATAGGATAGTCCCTCTGAACTATAGTAAGACCACTTGGTTAGCGATGAACCCCATGATCAGTGTGGGAAAGGCATTATGGTTCTTGTATTCTGCTTCCTAATGCTCTTTTTCAGAATGTGGAAGATGTGGCTGCAGATGTCAATCTCCTTGTGAGTGAAAAGATCATGAGAAACCTTGTCCTTGGAGCTGATAGTGTGGTGAGGTTAGTGACCGGATACAGGTTATGAATCATCACATAACTCAAAGTTCTCATTTCTAGAGAAAACTTGAGTGTATCCATTGATGATTTCGTTGGAACCCCTCCAAGAGCCGTTATCATATCCGTGATAGAACCCAATCTTTCATCATACTGAACTAACATTGGCTGAGAGGGAGGACGTATCTCCAACAAGTCTTGAATACTGTCCCTTGTGATTACAAATTCCTTATGCCTCACCCAACAAATGATCCTGTCATCTTCCACAGCAGCATTTGAGAAAAATTCTCGAATAATTTCAGAGTACACAGTCCCCACTGGATTCAGCAACTTGGTCCAAGTTCTCTCTTTGAATGCATCCGGAATGCATGTGTGCTCAAGTGCCTCTAATTGAACTACTCGTTTCATGATGATCGTCTTGTCCTTGTAGTAGTCATTGTACTTCATATCAGCTTCTGCAGACTTGAAATGATCAGAATCAGTACGTGCTCGCTTTGAGGTTGGTTTCTTCTTCGCTGCATGCTTGGTGGGAGACATCTGCACAATTTCACAGAGCAAAAAAAATACACAAACACAAACCAGAAGACAAAACTTGATTAGATTCAAGTTAGTTCCAAATCAGAGTTAAACTAACTGAAAACAGAGCATGGTTGACTCTTAACAGCATGCTTAAAGACACAAACCTATAAAGCATAATCACAATGCATAAAATCAAGAGACTGTGTGTGTATCTGTGTACATGTGCTGATGAGTGTGTGCGGCATGAGATGCATGAGGGGTGCCTAAGTGTGTCTAGGTGTGTGTCAAGAGTGTGCAACATGAGCAAAGTGTATGAAACACACAATCAATGACCAAACGGAGTGAAACTTGGTCATACAAGTGAGAACCCATAGATTGAAATCACTTGATTTCAATTTGGCACAAAAATGTCATTCGGACATTTTGTCGAACACCTAACATGCACAAATGCAAATATGACATGAATAATGCATGAACATGGTGAAAACATGCCTAAATACACTTTAAAATGCCACAAGGGGCCAACACAGAAGCACAAACATCAAATGGGACACAGCCCAAACAAAAGATTTGAGAAAATTTTATCTATTTAGAAAACTAACCCAAAATTTCGAAAATTCCCAATTATCAAAACCCTAACAAAAATTCTGCATAATCTAAGCAAAAACTTAAAAATAATTGTTTATAAAACATACCTTGAAGAAGAAAATGCAGAAAAGATGCTTGGTTTGAAGGGGATTGAATGGAATAGTGATTTGGGTTGAAAAAGTTCGAGAGAGGTTGAGCGAGGGAAGTTTTTGTGATTTGAAAAACTGTCACATCAGCAATATAAAACTGAAAACATGCGTTTTTTGCGGGTTAGGGAGTAGCGACACAGTCGCGAAACAGTCACGAGAAGGGCCACTGAAGCACAAAACTTTCGCGAGAAGCACTAAGTCGCGAGACAATAGCGATACAGTCGCGGTAACTTCTGTCTGAATTCTGAAAAATCCAATTTTTAGCCAAACAGCATTTCGTGAGAAGCTGTTGGTCGCGAGACAGTCGCGAAACAGTTGCAAGACCTTCTGTGTGACATGATAAAAAAAATTTAATTCCCTCAAGCCTTTTCACGGGAAGCTCTAAGTCGCGAGCTTCTCGCGAGACAACCCCTGAACCAGTTTTTGAAGAAACACACAAAAGTGCATTTAGAACAAAAACAAAAGATAAGAAAGTATAAAATCACTTTCAAAAACAAATAAAACACTCAAAAATCTTTTTGGGTTTGACCAACAAGTTCTTGAGCATACACATCACATTTGAACATATACAATCACACAAATGAGATAGGCATTGATTAAATCAAAGACTTGTGTGTTGTGTGTGAGTATCAAATGTGAAATAGTCCTTAGACCAGAGCGAAGCTTGAATGATCAATTCAATCAAGTCATACACAACTGATACGAAATCAAGTGGACTATCTCCATTATAGAAATGAGTATATATGACCTCCCACACATTGAATACATTACTTTGAAGCTTTTCATTTTGCTTCTACAAAAGGCATAACACTTGGTCCATTTTATTTTGTTTGGATAAAAAACATCTCTTTTTGAGATTGGTGCTTGAATTTTATGATATTTCAACATTGATGATTAGCCTTTGGCTTTTTGAGCACCATACAAAACACATTAAAAGAAGTCGCTTTCCCTTTTTCCTAGTCGAATACTAGTGTGTGCGACAGGCTTTTGCAGCTCAATATCTCTTTTCATTTGAAGATTTACATTTGGAGAGCTCTTGTTGCAAAAACATAAAAATAAAGTGGGAAGAGATATAGACACAATTCTATGCAAGTATCAAGACTAACAAGACTATTGACCAATCATTCATGACAAGCTTGAAGATCTATTTACAACAGTCACACATAATGTTCAAGATTTCTTCCACATAGAAATGAGTGCATACATAACAAGCCAAGATCGTAAATGCACTATGCCATTAGTACAAAGGTACTAGGCCAAACTCACATGTGACATACACAAAACAAGTGATCAAACTTTTGGGATTTTTCAATTTTTATGGGTTTTTGAATTTTTTGAACACACCCAAAAACAGAACAAGAAAAGTAAGATCAACAGAAAACAGCTGGTACAAACCAAAACAAATAAGAAATAGAAAGCAATGCATGAAAGGATGCAATAGCAAATGTCCCTAAACATTGGAAGAATTTATGCATGGACATGTTATAATGCTTATGCATGAGTACCCCTCTTCACCCACACGTCACGTGCTTTTGGGGTGATATCCTTGACGGATTGGGTACGAGAGTTTGGACTTTCAAACCTCCTGTTGAAACTCTCCAAGCAAGTGGTGAAGGTGCCAATCATTTTCATCATGTTCGTCATTCCGGGATCACGGTTTTGGCTTCTTGATTACTCACCACCCCAAGACCTCATGTCATTTCTCCTTCCTCATGACCGAGGTGCGCTTGCATTGTTGTTTGATCTCAGCTTTTGACAGTTGGGTCTGGTATGTCCTTGCAATCCGCAATAATGACACACATAGCCCGTTCTAGGACCCCATTGTGATCTTGGGAGAGATCTTCCTCTGGTTTCATGTTTGACCACAAATTGATTTCGGGGCTTATTCACCATTCGTTGCTCAACCACATTCTTCTTCTTTTCAGCCTTAACTTTCTCAGGAGTTGGCTCTTCTACAACCGTATCTTTGGTCTTTACGAACTTCACTTCTTTGGTGACTTTGGCTAATGAGCTACTCCCTCCGGTATATCCCAACCCGGACTTGTCTAAGGAAGGTTTTTGAGATGAGATAACATCATCTAACTTTTGGGAGGAGACTCTCTCTATCTTGGCATGAGCTTGCACTACCTCTTGCTTAAGAAACCTCACCTTCGTATAGGCTTCAGACAGCTCGCCATTTAGTGTCTCAATCTCACACTTAGCCTCCTTGTATCTGACCAGCAAACTTTTGTAATCTTCTTCAGCTCTCTTCATTTCCTTCACAGCCGCCTTTGCCACCTTTGTATATTCACCTAATTTCTCAAGGAGTAAGGCGTAATTTTCTTGAAGATTAGCTGTATTCTCTTCCTCTTCAACATCTGATTCTTCCACAATTCCAATAGACTCTGAATCGGAATGCTCACCAAGCTCCTTCACAAGTGCACCCAAATCATCCAAGGAATCCACATGAGCAATGGTCATGAATGTGGAGTAGTTTCCCTCTCCGTCACAGCTCTTTTCCGAGTCAGAATCAGAAGAGTCAGAATCACTAAGCGTCGTGGCATATGCCTTGCCTTTTCCCCTTAGAAAGTTTGGATACTCCTTCTTTAGATGTTCATGGCCATTGCACTCATAGCACACAATGTCTGAAAGAGGTTGAAAATCCTTTCCTTCTTTCCTCTTAAACTCTTTCCTATCACCTCTTGAAGATGAAAAATTCCCTCTGTTAAACGGTTTACCACTGTTCTTCATCTTCAGAAATTTTCGGAAGTTCTTTGCAAGAAATGCTACTTCCTTCTCCACTCCATCTTCTTCGGAGGAATCATTTGTTCTTTCAGTGATGGTTTTAAGAGCAAGCAATTTACTCATCTTATGGGAAGGTAGACCCAGCTCATATGTTTGGACAGACCCAATTAGTTCTTGGATTTTGATCTCATCCAAGTCTTTACTCTCTTTTATGGCTGTAACTTTTGCTCTAAAACTTTCAAGCAAGGACCTCAATATTTTTCTCACCACCTTAGTATCTTCAATCTTCTCCCCAAGATTGAGTTTAGCAATTACAATTTCATTGAGTTTCCCATAGAATGAATCAAACAGTTCATCATCACCCATCTTGAGCTCTTCAAATTTGGTGGTGAGCATCTGAAGCTTTGTGTCCTTAACTTTCTTTGTACCCTCATAGGTAGTCTCCAAAATCTCCCAAGCTCCTTTGGCTACCGTCATATGAGAAATCCTGTGGAATTCATTAGGAGACACAGCACAAAAAATAGCATTTAAAGCTTTACTATTAGCATTGGCTGCTGCGAGAGCTGCCTTATCCTAATTGGCCTTAGGAGCCTCCGATTTAGTCCAACCTATCTCAACCACATCCTAAACGGTATCTTCTATAGAGCATAAAAATGCTCTCATTCTGACTTTCCAGAAGGCATAATTGTTCCCATCAAAAAATGGTGGAACATTAGGCGATTGAGACCGATCCATCTCAAAAAGGGTCAAGGATCACACTCAGGTATTTAAACCACAGCAAGTGTACCCGCTCTGATACCAATTGAAAGCTCAAAAATGTGTTGAAAACACAAGAGCAATTTAGACCCCCAATTAAACTTACGGCTCGATAGATTTTACACTAACTAAAGACTAAGTGCGGAATAGTGTAAAAGCGGGCGGATAAACAAATAAGCTACTCTAATCCATAAACTAAGCAACACAGCAGTATAATGGAATAAATAAGAGTAGGGAAGAAGGATGCAAACACAGAAAACACCGAGACGTGTTCTCGAAGAGGAAACCGAAGAACTCGGCGAAAAACCTCTCCGCCGCCCTCCAAGCGGAAATCGATCCACTAGACAATCAGTTGGGATACATGGGTTAGCAAGAGACCTTCCAAGCCTAATCTACCCGATGCACCTAAGCCCTCCAAGCTCCTACTCCAACAAGGCTTTTCGGAACCATGTCTTGTCTAGCACCCTGGATCCCGCAACAAGCTCCATGTTGCATCTGCCATTCCAAGCTTCTTCCAATACTTCCCAGCAGCACCAAAACGTCACACAACACTCTCAAAGGGTGTGGTAAGTGTTTGGGCTATCAACCTCTCAATGGTGTGGAAATGGAGAGGGAATGGTTGAGGAGATACCACAAACAATTGTATAGAGAAAGGTGGGGATGACAATCTCTAATTACCAATGTGTTTGGCTAGGGTTTTACTCTCTGAAGCATCTCTCAACATTTGTGGGTAAAGGGGGTGTATATATAGGATAGGCACAGAAAGTGTGAGTTATTCAGTACAAGCTGACAGAACAGGTTGCCTCGCAGGTGTCTCGCAAGAAGGCCTTACCCGCGAGATACTCGCGAGATACAACTGTCTTCACCTGGCTTGACTCTTCGCATTCCAGCACGTGCAGGGCACATGCTTCACTTCGCGGGAAGCTAAGTTGCGACATACCCGCGAGAATCCTTCAGCCTCCAAATGCTTGAGTCTTCACACACTCTCTCTATCACACAACCCTTACAACAAATCCCACAATAAATACAGGGTATAAACGATTGATAAAAATTACAATCAAATTTGGCACGGAATAAAAGCCAACAAAATACATAGTTGTAAATAACAACTTTACAGTTTTATAAGGGAAAAAGTAAGTTACTTAAATAAGTTGTGAATAAGCTCAGTCTCATTCTTTTTGTTTGAGAAAGACTCCACCTTAAGAGCATCCGCAGCAGTCGTTGCAAAAAATATGTTATTTTGTCACATCAAAAACCTACTTTATTATTTTACCACATCATTTTACAATATTTCATTTATCAGATGTTCTATATTTTTACCAATTCATTTAAATATTATTTCTTAATTCTTATTTTATTCTTTCTTTATTATTTGTTCAACAGTAATATTTGTTCCTCCAACCATACAATTCTTTTTCTCTCACCGGTGTCTTCTTCTCTCATTTCTTCTTTCCTTCTCTCACTGGTCTCACTTCTTTTCTCTTTTCTTCTTTCTTTCTCTTTTCTTCATTCACCAGCATCCACAACTGAAAACCATGGTGGTAGTGGTTCGGCAAAACCGTGAAGAAGATGAGGTCGAGTTTGTGGTTTTGGGTCTCTGCTGTTGATCGAGGTGGTTGGGTTGCGGTGGTTCGGCGAGCATGGCTGGGTTTGGGTGGGTTTTGTGATTTGATTTTGGGTGAGAAATTTCAAAAATATGCTCGTTCTAATTTTGGGTCTATGATTTCTAACATGGGTTTGTGATTTGTGGTGGTACTGGGTTTGATTGGTGGTTTTGGGAGGTGGGAATCCCGATTTGCAGAGGTTGTGGGTGCCGTCGGTGATGGTGGCTATGGCTGTGCTGTTGTGGTTTGTGGCTGGGTTTGTGGGTGATGGGTTTGTGGGGGTTGTTGGCTGCTGGGTGAGGTGGCTATTGGCTATTGGGTGTAGTGGCTGTTGGGTTTTGTTATACCAGTGGTGGTGGTGGTGAGTGGATGTGATAGTGTGGAAGAGGGAAGAAGAAAGAGCATGGAAGAGTGGAGATGGTGGTGGTGAATACTGAATAGCCGAAGGAGAAGATGAAAGAGATATGAGAGAGAAAGAGGAATAAAAAATTAATAAATCCATATGCCACAGCTTACCGTATAGTTGCAAATTTGTGATTTTTTTTAGCATGTTGCAAAAAATATGACATTTAGAACATCTGATAAATAGGGTCAAATGGTGTTTGGTGTGGGATATGGGCCAAATATTTAGCATTTGGTACATATCCCACATCTGCTGTGGGTACTCTAACACACACAGGAGAGTAGGGGCCAAGGTTTAATACCACACAACTCACAATATACAAAAGTCGGTAACTCTTGAATACTATGTGAAGGCTTTAAACCCATATAGGAACACACACATGAGCGATGTGGTATAACCCACTTCTTTGCTTTTTTTTTTTTTTTTTTTTTTTGACAAAGACTCAGACTAACACACACACACACACACAAGGGAGTGGGATAAGCTCAAGCTTATTCAATAAGCAAATGAGCCAAACTTGAGCAAATAATCTTATTTTATGATAAGCTCTAGCTCGGATTAAGTTTAAAATAAAATTAAATAATGAAAAAAAAAATTGAAATTTAAATATTCGGCTTAGCTTAGCTCGACTTGTTTATAATAGAAGTTGCACAGGCTGACAGTAATGGTTCATTTGAATTGAGGGGGAGTAGAGTAGAGTAGATTAGATTTGGTCTAAAATTAGCCTACTTTTAGTCAACTCTACTCAACTCCTCTCCACTCCCCCTCTTTTCTCCCTCCATCCAAACGGGCCCTATATAAGACTCTAGACAAATACAGCTATACATTAAAAGAAGAGAAAATAGCATAGCACATATGCAGAGGTACTAGCAAGATTAGCTAAAGATTTTTAGAGGGGATGGAAACTTGGACTGCTTCATTAGTTGATTATGGTTTCTGATTTTGCCATGGTTTGAGTAATAATATATCTTCATTAAATCATTTTTAATAATAAAAAAATTTATCTAACTTTATGTCATTTTTTTAAAAATTTAAACCACTTCTTTGTCAATAAAACTACTTTAAGCTCATTTAAAAGTGTTTTCAATCAATTTAAACCCTACAATTCATTTAAATTTATCTAAATTTTCTGAGCAAAATTTATTATTAACTCAAATATAACCTTCAATGAAATTTCTTTTACTATATTCTAAAAATTTGACAGTTCATTTTCAATATATATTTTCATAATATGTTTAAAATGTATAAATTCATTGTATTTCATAAAAAATAAAAATAAAATTTATTGTATCATAATAAAAAGGAGTTATGTCGTAAAGTAAAGAATTAAGTATATAAAAATAGGCTAATCATTTACCTTCTTATTTTTTAAAACTAAAATTTAAGCTAAAAATCTTATGGCTTAATTGGTTGGCGCCTGCTCATGTTTCCAAGATATACAAGGTTCAAATTTTAGCTCTCCAATATAACTATCAAATTATTGAAGGAAAAAAAAAATTTTAAGAAGTAATCAAGAGCGAAGTTCTCAATAAAATCAAAGATTGAAGGAGGTCTATCTGAATCCCAATACATCCAATGAAATAATATCCCTACAATTACAAATGCTAAATTAAACATTCAGGAACGACATTCTATACCCTATTTCTAAAATATATTTTTTTTTACAAAATATTTCTAAATGTTAGAAATACTGAATAAGTGTATTGTATTTCTCAATGGAAGAATATACATGAGTGCCTTTATATAGGAGGCATATGAGTGCAGTACAAGTAAGAGTGTAGTACAAGAATGTGTGCTATACAAGTAATTTAGTTTGGCCTAAAACCCACAACAATATACACGTTAACAACCCCCCTCAAACTCAAGTTGAATGTGAGACCAACTTGAGGTTGTCAACCAAAGTACAAAGGCATCCTTTAGGATGTGACTTGGTGAAGATAGCTACAAGTTGATCTTTAGAGGAGACTGAGATCAGCTTGAAAGCACCATGGACAAGATTATAATGGATAAAATGACAATCAATCTCGATGTGTTTAGTCCGTTTATGGAAGACATTGTTATGAGTAATATGAATGGCACTCTGGTTGTCACAATAAAGAGGAGTAGCAGAGGATGTAGATACACCTAAGTCTTTGAGAAGCCATCGTAGCCAAAGGAGCTCAGATGTGGTATCAGGAAGGGCACAATATTCTGCTTCAGTACTAGAGCGGGCCATATGAGTTTGTTTCTTGCTTTACCAAGAAATCATAGAAGAACCAAGAAGAAAGCAATAACCAGTAGTGGACTTGCGATTAGTGGGATCTCCTATCCAATCAGTAATAGAAAATGCACGAAGAATAAAAGAAGACTGAGGGGAGTAGAAAAGACCATGGAAGAGAGTGCCTTTTAGGTATCGAAAAATGTGCAGAATAGCAACATAGTGAGTCGATCGTGGAGCAGACAGATACTGGTGAACATCATAGGAAATGTTTAAATGAGTGACAGTGAGGTAAACTAGGTTGTCAACTAAGCGTCTGTAAAGAGAAGGATTAGACAATGGTTTCCCCCTTGAGGGAGTCAGATGTACATTAACCTCAACTAGAATGTCAACAGTCTTGCTATCAATGAGTCCAACTTGAGACAGGAGTTCAGAGGCATAATTGGCTTGAGTAATATAAAGTCCATCTGTAGAATGAGTGATTTCAAGACCCAAGAAGTAGCTGAGATGTCCAAGATCTTTCATTTCAAACTGTTGACTGAGAAAATCCTTGAGTTCTTGAATGCCACTGAGGTCATCACTAGTTATGATCATATCATCCACATACAGGAGAAGTAAAATAGTGCCTTTGTCAGTGTGACGAAGAAATAAAGCAGAATCATAATGACTGACCATGTAACCCAAGTGAGAGATAGTAGAGCTGAATTTGGCAAACCAAACTCATGGAGCTTGTTTAAGGCCATAAAGTGCATATAAAGGGTGACAAACCTTGTTTGAGTCAACAGAGAGACCAGGAAGAGGTTGCATATAAACTTCTTCACTTAAATCCCCAATAAGGAATGCATTTTTGACATCCATCTGAAAAAAGTCTCATTTACTAGCAGCAGCAATAGCTAAGAGGGCATGAGCAGATGAGATACGAGCAACCAGAGTAAAGGTCTCTTCATAATCAATCTCATACTCTTGTGTAAAACCTTTTGCAACAAGATGAGTTTTGTAGTGCTCAATGAACCCATCAAAGTGAGTCTTAATCTTGTAGATCCACTTACAACCAACCACAGATTTCCCAAGGGGAGTGTCACCAAATTCCAAGTATGGTTTTTAGATAATGCATCAAGTTCCTCTTTCATTACAATCTACCATAAAAGGTCAGTGGAAGATCTCACGATAGGTGTTAGGCTCGTGTAGTGTAGCAAGGGCAGAGTAATAATGATAGTCAAGTAAATGTGCAGAAATGGATATTACCCGAGTTGAGTGACGAAGTGGAATGTCTTGTGCAAGATCTTCAGGCGGAGCAAGAGCAAGGGACCCAAGCTCAGGGTTGGGGTTGGGTAGCTCGTCTTCGACCTATTCATCTTCGACCTGTTCATTAAAGGGTGAACTAGGAAAGGGATCAATGATATCTGGTGGTTGGACAGAGAAGTCTACAAGAGAATCAGGAGCAACTACAGGAGGATCAGGAGCAACTACAAAAGGAATATGTCCCTCATCTGGAAAAAGATCTAAGACAGAGGAGGAAGATAGGAAGGCACAGAAGTGAGAGAGCTCAACAAATAGGCGATGTTCCCAAAAGACAACATTGCGGAAGATACGAAGATGATGAGAAACAGGATCATAACACCGATACCCCTTTGAGTTTCGTCATAGCTAAGAAAACAACAAAACCTTGACTGAGGCTTAAGTTTGTTATACTCATGTGGCTGAAGAAGAACGAAACAGGCAGAACTGAATGAGTGAAGGTGATGATAATCTAAAGATGACCCAAAAAGGCACTCATATGGAGTTTGATTTTGAATGACAGGACTGGGAATGCAATTAATAGTATGAACAACATGAAGTGCAGCTTCGCCCCAAAAAGGAGCAGGAACTTTGGCAAAGAGAAGGAGAGTGCGAATAGTGTAAAGAATATGACGAAATTTTTGTTCGGCTCGACCATTTTGCTGAGAGGTACCTGGACAAGTTAGTTGATAAACAGTGCCATAGAAATGAAAAATAGCTTGGAAAGAATATTGAGTGCATTCAAGAACATTATCAGATCGAAAAAATTTTGATGTGTTTGGAAAACTGAGTTTCAACTATTTTTGCAAAATTACAATATACTTGCAATAATTCAGAACGATGTTTTATATGAAAAATCTAGGTATAGCGAGAGTAATCATCAACAAAGACAACAAAATATCGAGATCCACCAATACTAGAGACAGAGGAAGGCCCCCAAACATTAAAATGAATAAGGTCAAAAATATTAGTGGATATTGATTCACTAGTATTGAAAGGCAAAGCTAGTTGTTTTCCTAACGGACATGAAACACAATCAAAATTTTCTGTATACACAGAACCTAACAAAATCCAACACAATACACCCAGAATAATCAAAGATAACGTGATAACCCAACTCAGCTAATTGTCCCACATAAAATAAATTATAAGAAAGGTCAGGAACATTAAAGACCCTAGGAATTGAGAGGTTGGAGGTTGAAATGGAACCTATATTATGACCAGACATTGTGGAACCATTTGCTGTGCGAATATTAAGAGGGTACGGTGCAGGTCTAAGTTCATAAAATAAGGATGAGTGAGGTGTCACGTGATTACAACAAGCAGAATCTATAAGCCAAGAGGAAGGAGACATACCAGATAAAGTTGAGAGAGAAAATGAATAAGATACATTACCAACCATACGAATGACATTAGCGATGATATTTTTAAGGTCATCTGTGGACATGGTGAAAGTGTGTCCCGAAAACTTAGACTTTGCAGAGACGGTAGTAGCAGAAATTGAAACAGCTGATTTGTTGCAATAATAGCAAGTTTCAATATTGTGGCCAAAACGTTTGCAAAAATTGCAAAAACGCTTGCTAGATTGTTAGTGATGGTTATTGCAACAAGAAGAAGACTTGTCCTTATTCTTCATTTAGAAGCAAAATATGCAAAAATGAAATCTACGCGAAAAACTGGGTAAGGAGCACCTAGACTGCAAAAGTCAACCCTAGAGAAAAGTCAACGATCAAAGTCAATGTGGTCAATGGCCTGGTCAACGTGGGTCAACGGCTTGGTCAACGATGATGTCAGCTGACGTGGTGGGTGACGTTAGTAGATGAGTGGATGATGATGTCAACAGACGACGTGGCAGTGATGACGTCACCTAGGACTAATGTCAGCAGGTGAAGATCTGGCGCGTGTAAATGCGTAGCGGCACGTGAAGAATACTACTGGCACATGTCGGCGCGTGAGCTTGGGCACAGAATCTTTGGGCGGCGCGTGAGGGTGCGTGTAAACTCCGATGATTGTGAAATTTCCACGATTGAGTAGATCGGGGCGAGATGATCACTATGGTACCTGAAAAATACTTATCGGAGCAAGATGCACAGCAAAGACGATAAGTGCAGTGGTCTGTGTGGTCTGGGACTCCTCAACGACAGCGGCTGTAGGTCCGAACCCAAGGACGATGGCTGGAAGGCGTCGGAGATTCTACGGTGAAAGGTTGCGGCAGTTATTGTGATGGCAGAAGCAATGTTGAGAATAGAGTAACACCAATAAAGACAAGACTGCTAAGAAATTGTCAGAGCAGTGGCTCTGATACCATGTTAGAAATACTGAATAAGTGTATTGTATTTCTCAGTGAAAGAATATACATGAGTACCTTTATATAGGAGGCATATGAGTGTAGTACAAGTAAGAGTGTAGTAATAGAATGTGTACTATATAAGTAATCTAGTTTGGCCTAAAGCCCACAACACTATACACGTTAACACTAAAATATTCTAGCATCCTTGCATCATATAACTTTCACTATCCTAAGCATGCTCCAGTTAATTTCAAAAGCTAGAAATATAAATTTCCACACCTCAATTGCCACTAGCTAGATACATGCAATTAGTTAAAAGCTAGTTGTTATGTGAAAGTTCAAGAACTCTAGTTAAGTGTTTCTTTATTGTTTTGATTACTTCTTTTACTTTTCTCAAATGGTGGTCTGGCTGTGTGTTCTTCGTGGTTGCAAAGATGATATTAAGAATAAAGTTACATAAAGAAAGAAAGGTGCCAAGCTCCTCGGATCTCTTTCTAAAAATAAAAAAAATAAATAAAAAAAGAAGCTCCTGGGCTTTATTGATAAAAAAGAAATTGTAAAAATAAGAGCATTCACTTCAATTTTCTCAAATATTTAGTTAAATTAATTCAAAAAATTCTATTTTTGCTAATTTAGCTATTTATTATTTTCATACACATATATCAGCCTTAATACTTTATCAACATTGAAATTTAATGTAGTGAGGATAGAAGTTTACTACATATAAAGATGAAACTATCCTTTTTAAAAACTTTAGTTAATTCGGTGAAACTAATGATCATTTATTTTGGTTGAGTTTAAATAAATTTTTATTAGTGCTCAAAACTAATAATGCCATCTTTATGGAATCACCTTAACATGGTGATAGATTATTTTGAATATCATTTGGGCCCAACTCCCTCTGGCCTAGCCGATCCATCAGGTGCGTCTACTCTTCATATTGGAGGATGGTTATTGGAAGGTGAGTTTTTTGTTGGTGAGGTATGGCTAAAGTGTTAGCACTTATGAGTGTTAATGAATTTTATTGTGGATAGGGATGTTTCATTAAAAGACAAAATACGAGGGACAAGACCAAACCCTTTTACAAAAAATGCAAAAGCCCAAGGGACAAATTCAGGTCATGTTTGGTTGTCAAGAAAATACAGATTGAAATGATAAGATTTTAGGTTGTCTTATTGAATCTCTTAGAGACTAAGCAAGAATTAAATACACTCCAATATGAAAATTAAACAAACATTAGCTAAGTCCATTACAAGTAAGAAAACAAGAGTTCAAGAAAAGTACTTTGAAAAGTTCAAGAAAACAATGAAGTGTTTCTGGTGATTTTACTTCACGCGGTTTCAAAAGTCAGGTTGAAAAAGTTATAGAAATGACATATTTTTACGAAGAAATTATACAAAGTGAGAAAGATACAAAACGAAAGTTACGAAACACGCCAAGATTGACAGCGTTTGGTTGCTTTATTCATTGGTGCCCTGCTCAAGACTTTTCCGTCCATTTCATATGGAATCCAGCACTTTGCTCATGACTTGTTGAATCCAGCCAAAGGAACTCAAATCAGGGCTGGCTGAAGCTATAGGCCATTTAGGCCACCGCCTAAGGCCCCCACTTATAAGAGGGCCCCTAAGTAGTAATAATATATTATATAATATTACTTTTTCATCTGAGAAAGAAAGAAAAAAAAGATTACAAACGGCCATCATTAAATCCCATCAGGCCATGAAGGCCCGTTTCTCACAAAAAAAAGAAAAAAAGAAAAATAGAAGAAGATTTTAAACGGTCATCACCAAATCCCATCAAGCCATGAAAACCCGTTTTCACAGATAAAAAGGCTGAAGTGACAATGTGACATGAAGGCTAATCCCATCAGACCATCACCAAATCTTTAGCTTGCAGAAGAAAAGATTACAAACAGCAGAAAGAAGAGACAAATAAGAAAAGAAAGAAAAAAGAAAGAAGAAAAAAAACACTCACTCTCTGACTCTCTCTATCTTGATTCTAAAAAAAACACTCATTAATTAGCTTACTTATCAACTAGTGTTGGCAATAGACTTGGTGTGTTCACTGAATGTTTATTTTTTGTTTTCTCTTCCTTTGTCTCTTTCGTCTTCTTCATGTTTGCTGCTAGGGGTCTCGTTTTTTTTTCATGGATGTTTGGGTTTTTTTTTTTTTTTTTTTTTTTTTTTCCTTTTTGGCTGAACTTTAGTTTGGTTGTTGTACTCTTAACTTTTTTTTGTTTGTTCTCTTAAATTTAGATTTCTTTAGATTCCTTTAGATTTCTCTAGAAGCCTTTTGAATGGTCCGAATAGTCAATAGACCCACTTAAAGAGAAAAGAGTTAAAGTATTGATTCTAAGAAGTTCTAGTCTTACACTTTTTTTTTTGTTTTTTGTTTTTTGTTTTTTTTTTTTTTTTTTTTAAGAAATCAGATTTAAAGGGATAGTGGGGTGGTCTTAGTCTTAGTGGATCAAGTTGAGTCCTTCACATTTTGCTAGTGGGCTAGTTTTAGTGGATCCAATCAAGTTGAGTCCTACACATTATGCTAAAAAAAAAAGGTTTACTGCTACACAAAAAAAAAAGAGTATTAATAACAAAATTATAAACTTAGAATAATTTACTTTGTATTAATATCAATTTTAATTTTTTTGGGCAGGTTTAAAGTGTATAGTGATCATATTAAGTAAAGCTGCAATTGTGCTTTTTATAAAACAGATTCTAATGTTTTATACATTAAATTTATATTATTCTAGTTAAATTATAATTTTTTTTTATTATAGATTGTGTTTCATTTATTCATAAATATTTTTTAATTACAAATGTCTACTAGAAAATATCTATCTGGATGTGAAAAACTAAAAAAAAAAAAAAAAGAAGACAAAGAGAAGAACTAATTTAAGGTCAACTATGTCACAAGAAAGATTAAGTGGATTAGCTATATTATCAATTGAAAATAAATGAGTGGAACTTGAATGCAAAAATTTAATTAGTAATTTTTCCTCTCAAAAAGCAAGAAAAATAAATTTTAATTAAAAAATATATATGAATTTATAATTAAATATAATAAAATGTTTCATTTAAAGCTTTCGCCTAGGGCCCCCAAATTCGTTGAGCCGGCCCTGACTCAAATGATATACAGCCATATGATATCACATAATTTCAATCAGTGGATATACAGAATCTTAACAGCTATTTACCATAAATCTATATATATATATATACATTTTTTTTTCTATATATAAAAGAGCGAACCATAAAAGCGACAGTTAGTTTTTTTTTTTTTTTTTTTTTCGGCAATATTGCCGGTTGAACTCTTTTTTCTTTTTCTTTTTTCAATATACATGTAAGCTGTTAGATACTTTGTATATATATATATATATATATATATTAACACAGCAAATTGTTACAATATTTTCACAATTATTGAGATATTAATTTCTTATAGGTCAAAATAAAATAATATTATACTGGAATCAACTACAACTAAAAATAATAGTTTTATGAAAAAAAATGCTACATTTATAACATTTTTCACAACACTTTCATAACAAATTATATGTGGTAAATTGTTTTTATATATATATATATATATATATATATATATATATATATAAAATTTAAACCACTTCTTGATCAATTAAAACTACTTTAATCTCATTTAAGTGTTTCTAATCCATTTAAACCCTACAATCTATTTAAAATTATCTAAATTTTCAAATCAAAATTTGATATTAACTCAAATATAACCTTCAATGATTTTTTTTTTTTCTAAAAATTCAACAGTTCATTTTCGACATATTTTCATAATGGGTTTAAAATTTACAAACATTAAATAAATTTATTGTTCATAAAAAATAAAACCATTGTATCATAATAAAAAGAAGTCATGTTGTAAAGTAAAAAATTAAATTTATAAAAATAGGCTTACCATCTACCATCTTATTTTTTTAAAATTAAAATATATGTCAAAAGTATTGTAGCTCAATTAATTGGCATCTCCTCATATTTCCAAGACATATAAGGTCAAAATTTCACCTCTCCAATATAACTAAAAAAAAAAAAAACTAAAATTTATGGAGTAATCAAGAGTCATAATCTACCAAATATTCTGCTTGTATGCTTTTACGAAGTTGAAAAAAAAAAAAAAAAAAAAAAAAAAAAAAAAAAAAAAAAAACAAACAAACAAACAAACAAACAAACCAAACATGCTTCCAATTCAAATTTTTTTAATAGGTAATAATGATATCTTATTTTTTTAAAAAAATACAAAGAAAGAATCTAAGGTGCTCATAAAAATACAATTTTTTTTTAAAAAAAAATCTAAGGCGTATTCTGGTTGACGTATACCATATGGTTCTAGACATAATTACAGTCAATATTTTTTTAGACAAATTACGTAGCCAAGTTCTCAATAAAATCAAAGAACAATCTATTTGGATCCCAAGACATCCAATGAAATAATATCCCTACAAAATGCTAAATTAAACATTTAATAGGATCGACTCTCTGTAGTGAAGCACTAAGGTCCAGTTTGGTAAGAGATTTTTAGTAATGTTGTTTAAGTTTTGTGAAAATACGTGTAAGTAAAAAAAAATGTGAGAAAATACATGTTGTGGTATTTAAACAACAGTTTTTATTATTTAAACATAGGCCAACTATGCAATTAGTTAAAAGCCAGATATAATAGTGAAATAATTTTAATTTTTAATCCTAACCCAAACGCACACTAAATCTATTATATAATTCCATTGGATTCTAATTAGTAATTACAATATACCTTTGTGTAAAGTGGCATCTAAAATAAAAGATTCAATTATTCAAATGCTCCAATTTAATGGCCGTCTTTCTTGGAACTGATGAAGCTGGTATCAAAATAATTATCTGAGATAATAAAAGGAATGAAAAATGGTTGCCTTGACAAGCTTACCACAACCATGATATCAAATTATTATTATTATTTTATTAACAATATAAACAATCCATCATAGTAAAAATTTATAAATTTGCGAATGATTAAACAATTTTTAGTCATGGTTTTATTTTATATTGAAAAATAATAAATCAATTAAATAGTTCTTGAACAAGCTTGAGCAAGTGAACCAAACTTGAATATAAAATCTTGTTTAATGATAAAGTTCTAGCTTGGATCATGTTCAAAATAAAATTAAATAATGAACAAATTTGAACTTTAAATATTCAACTTAGCTCGGCTCAACTCGTTTATAATAGAAGTTGCACAAGTTGATGTTAAGGCTATATATACAACTTGATATACATTAAAAGAAGAGAAAATAGCACGGCATATGTACAGATGTACTAGTAAGATTAGCTAAAGATTTATGGAGGGGATGAAAACATGGAATGCTATATTACTTGCTCTAGTAGAGTGTATTATGGCTTCTTGATTTAGCCATGATTTGATTAATAATATATCTTCATTGATTCTTTTAAAATAACAAAAAAGTAATCTAATTTTATGTCATCTTTTTTTTTTATTTTTTATTTATATATATATATATATAATTTAAACCACTACTTTGTCAATTAAAACTACTTTAAGCTCATTTAAAAGTGTTTTCAATCCATTTAAACACTACAATTCATTTAAACTTTTCTAAATTTTCTCAGTAAAATTTATTATTAACTCAAATATAACCTTCAATGAAATTTCTTTTACTATATTCTAAAAATTCAACAGTTCATTTTCAAAATATATTTTCATAATATGTTTAAAATTTATAAAAATTAAATAAATTCATTTTATTTCATAAAAATAAAAAGTAAATCCATTGTATCACAATAGAAAGAAGGCATGTTGTAAAGTAAAAAATTAAGTATATAAAAATATACTAACTTTTTACATTCTTATTTCTTAAAATTAAAATGTAAGTCAAGAATCTTGTAACTCAATTAGTTAACGCCTCTTCATGTTTTTAAGACTTACGAGGTTCAATTTTCACCTTCCAATATAACTATCAAATTATTGAAAAAAAAAATGAAAATTTGTGAAGTAAAGAAAAGTTATAATCTACCAAATATTATGCTTGGAAGGTTTTTCCGAAGTTAAAGGGAAAAGAAAAATGCGGCCATGTCAAAAAAAATTTTTAATTATTATTATTATTATTATTATATAAAAATGACATTTTATCATAAAAATCCAAAGAAAGAATATATGGAGTTGCATCCAGCCAAATTTTATTTAGACGAATTACATAGCCAAGTTCTCAATAAACTCAAAGAAAAAAGTAGGTCTATTTGGATCCCAATACATCCAATGAAATAATAGCCTAACAAAAGTAGGTTGACTTCTAAAATTGATTTTTTTTGCAAAATATTCTAAAATATTCTAGCATCATATACCTTTCATTGAACTAAGCGTGCTCCAGATAATTTCAAAAGCTAGAAATATAAGTTTCATACCTCAATTATTGCCATTAGCTAGATAGTGAACAACAAGTATGCAATTAGTTGTTATGTGAAAGTTCAAGAACTCTAGTTAAGTGTTTCTTATTGTTTTGATTTCTTCTTTTGCTTTCTCAAATGGTGGTCTGGCTGTGTATTCTTCGCGGTTGCAAAGATGATATTAAGAATAAAGTTACAAAAAGAATGAAGGGTGCCAAGCTCCACGGCTTTATTGATAGAAAGAAATCATATAAATAATAGCATTCACATTATAGTCTACTTAAATATTTAACTAAACTAATACAAAAAACTTTATTTTCGTTAGTTTAGTTATTCATTATATTCATACACATATATCAAGCTCAATACTTTATCAACATTGAAAATTAATGTAGTAAGGATAGAGGCTCATTACATGTAGAGATGAATCTATCATCTTTAAAAATTTTAGTTAATTTAGTGAAACTAATGCACGCTTGTTTTGGTTGAATTGAGATAAATTTTTGCTAAAATATTAAATTTGTGAGGCTAAACAAGAACCCTTTTACCAAAAAAGCAAAAGCCCAAGGGCCAAATTCAGGACATGTTTGATTGCCAATAAAATACAGATCGAAATGATAAGATTTTAGGTTGTCTTATTGAATTTCTTAGAGACTAAACAGGAACTAAATAAACTCCAATATAAAAATTAAATAAACATTAGCACAATGCACCCAAGTCCATTACTAATAAGAAAACTAAACCCTCAGATGCTTCTGCTTGACTGGGACACAATTGATAATATCCAGTAGCATCTAACAATAAATTAGACGCGTAATAGTAATATAAAAATAAACTAATAATGCTACCAAATGAACTAGTTTTTTTTTAGTGCTGAATCTCGCTAAAAACTAAAAATGAAAACAAAATATACCATTTTTTTAAAAATCCAACCAAACAACCCCTAAGATTTGCACGATCTAAATCAATTTTACTTCACGTGATTTCAAAAGTCAGGTTCAAAAAGCTAACAGAAATGAAAGCTTGACTGCTTTATTAAAGCTCACAATTAGTGGGAAGAAATGATACAAATTGTGAAAGATACAAAACGAAGCACGCCAAGATTGACTGCATAATTGGTTTTGCCTTATTCGTTGGGTGGGGCTCTGCTCATGACTTTTGCTTCCATTTCATGTGGAAGCCAAGGCTCTGCTCATGACTTTTGAAATCCAGCCAAAGGAACTCAAATTTAATGTCAGTAGGAATTTTGAAATGATTCCAATATACATTTGTGTAAAGTGGCATCTAAAACAAAGATTCAAATGTTCCAATTTAACGGGGTCCTTTTTCGTGGAACTGATGATGCTGGTCTTGAAATAATTATTCGAGATAATAAAAGAAAGGGAAAATGGTTGCCTTGACAAGCCAGATAATAGTAATGTCACCAACCATGATATCGAATTATTATTTGTAACTCATTGACAATATAAATAATCTATTCGTATTAAAAACTGGGCCGGCCCAAGGCCTAAGTCCTCACCAAAAAAAATAAAAATAAAAAATTCTCATGGGAAAAAAGGCTCACTTCTCATGATTACAGGGTTAAATTTTTATTAAATTATATATATATATATATATATATATATATATTTAAAGACTCTGCATTTTTTTTTTAATTAGTGATATTAAGGATACTACAAATTTTTTGAAACTTTTTTTTATAATGCTTTTAGCATATTTTTCTTTTTCATTTTTATTAAGACTCTTAAAGTATGAGACCGATAGAACCCTAAAATGTTTCAAAAAATGTTGCAAATGTGTTAAATCATCAATTATAGATTAATCTCCCATGATAATTTGAGACTTTAATTTTAGTAAACTAATATCCTACAATGCCACAAACCAAATAATATCTATCTCTCTCTCTTAAAAACAATATATAAAATTAAAACTTAGATTACAACTTTACATAACTATGTCTTGTCATATATCCAAAATAAATTATATATGAATTTAATATATCAAATTAACCTTGATTTGATTAATATTAAATAATTTTGTTTAATTAATATTTACATATTAAAGGCCCTGCATAAAATTTTTGCCTTAGGCCCTAAATTATGTTGGGCCGCCGTTGACTAAAAATTTATAAATTTGCAAATGATTAAACAATTTTTAGTAATGGTTTTACTATATATTGAAAAATAATAAGTTAATTAAACAAGTTGTGAACAAGCTCGAGTTTGTTTAATAAGCAAGTAGTGAACCAAACTTGAATATATTATCTTATTTGGTGATAAAGTTCTAGCTTGGCTCATGTTTAAAATAAAATTAAATAATGAACAAATTTGAACTTTAAATATTTGGCTTAATTCGGCTCGTTTAAAACCCTAATAGAAGATGCACAAGTTAGCTTTGAGGTTCTAGACAGATCCAGCTTGGTACACATTAAAAGAAGAAGAAATAATAGGGCACATGCACTAGCATGATTAGCTAAAGATTTATAGAGGGGATGAAAACATGGGCTGCAACCTACTCTAGTAGAGTGTATTATGGCTTCTGATTTAGCCATGGTTTATGTATTTTTTATAAATTAAAAAAAAAAAAACCACTTTTTCGTCAATTAAAACTACTTTAAGCTCAATTGGAAGTGTCTCCGATCCATTTAAAATTATCTAAATTTTCTCAGCAAAATTTATTATTAAGGCTTCGTTTGGGAGTTCATGAAAGAATGGAATGGAATGAATATAAAGGAATATAAATGAATAAAATGGAATGGAATGTATTAAATGTATTTAAGCAAAGGAAATGAATGGAAAATAAACCAATGGAATGAAATTAAGTACCTTTTTTTGAGAGTAATATAGAAAGAAATTAATTAAATTATTTTATGACAATATTACTATTAGAGGCACATTAAACTCCAAAAAATCTCTCACATGAGATGTTCTAAATGCCAAAAAATTTGGCATTGATAAAGAGTACCGTACAAACACAAATGCTAAAAATAAAAAATTATTCTATTTTTTTTTTTTAAAGATTTAGAAATGTGAGTTTGACTTGAATTTAGTACTTCGAGGCACTTGATGAGATATAAACACAACGCATATCCATAAATAACCACATGTCAATTTTTGAGTTTTGTCCAATACTTTTTTGCACTGAATGGAGGCCTAGTCTTAGAAAGATTACCTATTTGATATCATTTTCAAAATAGATTTTTTAAAACTTTGGTAAGTTGATACGAGCCCTTAACTCTTAAGCACTTGCATATAGGTCAAGAACTACTTAGCCCATCAAGGGGGAATGAGCCTGAATTACCTAACAACTTATTTTGACGGGTAAAGTTAATTGCCCATAGATTTTACTGGTTAAAGACTAGTCTAAAGAGCGCTTCTTTAAAAATGTTTTCTATATCATTTTTTTAAAAGACTAGATTATTGGTTTGTTAAAGAACTCATATCTAAATAATCTTAGCTTTTATAGTAATCTAGATGATCCATTTCCTACCATGTACCAAAGCACTTAGCAAAAGTAGAAAGAAGTTCCTTTCCCTACTTTTTTTTTCCTAGTTTGCTGTAAAAAATTAATTAGGATGTGTAACTCCTAGTTAATATTCAGTCCTTCAATGCCTTCTTAATCCTCCTTTGAAATGGGCTAATCACGTAACAGATCCACACTCCATACCTTGATTTCTACGGTCGAAGATGTATGTGTATCTAGATTCAAAGGGCAGCAATGTTGTGGTTGAATTTTTTTCCAGTCTACTATTTCTTGTATATATTAAATTAATAATTGATATAAAATTAATTAGGAGTTGCACAAAGTGTAACTTTATTCTAACCTTATGTATAGTTTATGTAACTTTATTCTAACCTTATATATAGTTTAAGTATTTTTTTTAAAATTATTATTATTATCTATATATAATATAAAATCGAAACCTTTGACTTTTTGTTGATCTTTTAAAATTTTGACATGTCAACTTTGCAAGCTCCACAAATTTCCATATTTTCCACATCATTAATTTTTATTTAATTTGTATTTAATTTTAATTTTATGAAAAGCTCAAATATTATATAATAGAAAAAAATTACTCTCCCTTTCTCAATACCTACGCGGCCTCTACTCCTCTCCCTCTTTCAGAATTCAGATGCACGCTATTTTTCTTTAGTCCCAACTGGCCAAACCCCAATATATCTCTATGTTTTTCAAGCTCCTGTGTAGAGATTGATTTGTGAGGCTATTTTCTACCTTTGATTCTTTGTATCAAACCTTTTGTCCCTACCTTAAGGGTGTGTTTTTTGGAGATGAAATAGGAAAGATAGGAAACTTTGGAGAGAAAATAGGAAGGAAAATGTTTTTAGAGTGTGTTTGGTTGGGTGGGGAGAAAGGAAAATAAATGGTGGAGAGTGGGTGCCTGGGTGTTTTCTCTTTAGGCCCACCAAAAAATTTATCCCCAAAATCGGGAGAAAACTGGGAGGGGGAAGCTTATGAAATGAGCTTCCAAAACTACCCCTCATGTTGGACTTCACCTCCAATGTGTTGGCATTTTTTTTTTAACTTTAATGAAGTGTCCATTTATATACAATTCTTTTTAAAGTATAATGTGTTACTTTTTGTTTTATTTAATAGTGACATAATGGTAAACTTATACAAAGTTTAATTTCAACCAAACAAAAAAGTTTTTCATCTCTCCACTTTTTCACCCTCTCAACCAAACACAAATGAGGGAAACTAAAATCTTTTCTATCCTCCCACTTATCCATCTTCCTAAAGAAACAGACCTTCTAATTGTTTTTATTTTATATTTTAACTCCATAACAATTATGGAGACAAGAAAGTTCAAGATTGGGATCGTAACCACAAGGTTGACACTAAAAGGGGTTCTAAAGAACACAGTCATCATCAAATTCATGGATTGTCATGTGGACGTCCTTTAATTATTGACAGGATTTGGGTTATATTATTGGCATAGCTAATTGTGGGGGTGAAAGCCCAAATTCGCGTACTTGGTTGTGGGCCTTATCTGAGGAGACGATACGTCCAAGGAGGCGTAAATGATTAGGAAATGCCCCAAAGTTAGAAATCATGTGAGGAAAGAAGGGAAGAAAGTAGTCCGAGGAGTTTCTCACCCTCGGATACAATAAGTTCCAGTCAGAGCAATACTGGGGCAGAGTAGATGACCTCTCAGGAAGTTCCAACGATAAGGATGAGCCTCTAGAACGTGCAAGGGGGATAAGAGCCCAGAAATATCTAATGGAAAAGCTGCTACCGAAACATTAAATGCACTGCAGCTACTTTTCTGGCCGCATTTATGTGGAGAAGACCCCTGAACAGTGAAAGCCTAACCACTGCAACTTGTAGGAAGCTAGGGAAGGCGTTTGATGGAATGTATACTCAGGTGAAGGCTTAGATAGTAGACAAGTGGACGATCAAGATGGTGGGGAAGGGACTATATAACGTAAAAAACCTCCCACAAGGAAAGGGGGGAAAAAAGAGAGAGAAAAGAGGATTGAAGCAACCAGGATTGTACTTGTAACATTGTAATATTGATTTATAAGAAAAATGGCCTCCTCGGATATGGCATTTATCCAATCTCATACATACGGTTTGCGCATGATCGTTGGTTAAGAACCACACTAGCCGTTAACAACTTCGTTTGAACCTAGCTCTTTGACCCGCTCTCTATAAATTTATTATAGTGGGCTCATTGGATCAAGACCCAATTTGTTTCCGATTTGTTTTTGGGCTTGGACCTCAAATTGTGACCCTACAATTAGCACCGTCTGTGGGGATAACTTGTGGGAGAACGAAAGCAACGGTTAACCATAGCAGAACCAAGTCCACGACAAGTGGAATCAAGAGGCTCTAAATGTGGTGACCCTTTCCTTAACCTCGAACGAAGAGGTGACCGTGAAGTGAGTGTCCACACCACACACCCTGACAAGAGTCAACGTCGAAGGGAGAACCATGTTTCCCATGCAAACAACAAAAAGAACATGTAGCTAGAGATTGATCGATTAAAAAGAGAATTATGCCATGCAAAAAGAAAAAAGGCTTCCCTGGATTCAGACTTCTCTCCTAATGACGAGAGAGACGTTGATTATAGGCAAAGGTCTAGAACCCCACCCAGTGAATCCTTATCCTACAAAGAAGAGCACCATCGTCAACGGCGGACTCGCAGCCCGTCACGTCCAGGCGTAGGAAATGACGCTATGAGCAAGGCCTTGAGCCAAATCTCCAAGTCACCTTTCATGCGTAGCATTGAAGAGGCAAGGTTCCCTCGGCGTTTCAATCAGCCTACGTTCACAATCTATAATGGATGAACGGACCCTGTGGAACACGTGAGCCATTTCAACCAGAGGATGACTGTCTATTCCAGAGATGAAGCCTTGATGTGCAAAGTTTTCCTATCCAGTCTAGGACCAGTCGCCATGAGATGGCTCAATAGCCTGAGAGCAGATTCTATAAGCTCTTTCCAAGAGCTCACTTAGGCATTTGGCTCCCATTTTGTCACATGTCATAGGGTTCCTCGGTCCTTGGCTTCCCTACTATCCCTAAGCATACGAGAGGAAGAAACCATGAAAATATACTTAGATAGGTATTGGGGGATGTTGGGATGTTCACCGAGATGGATGGTAACTTTAACGAAGTGGCCATCAACTCCTTTAAACTCGATTTCCCAGCTAACCATGGTCTGAGAAAATCCCTGACTGGTAAACCTGTTACCAGTGTACACCAGCTGATGGACAGGATTGATAAGTATAAAAGGGTCGAGGAAGACCAGCAGCAGGGCAAGGGAAATGATAAGGTTATCCCTCAGGACAGGAGGGATTTCAGGTTAGACCAGCACGGCAATAATAGGCCCCATAGGGATCTAGTTAGACAATCAAGATCAGCGAATCTTCAGGAAGTTAACGCCGTATTCCGAGAGCCAGTGCACCAAGCCCTGGAGAAGATCAAGAATGAGCCTTTCTTCAAAAGGCCGAACAAGATGGTGGGAAACCCTGAAAGGCGCAACTACAACCTTTACTGCCAATACCACCAAGACCATGGACATACTACGGAGGACTGTAGGAGTTTGTGGGACCATCTAGACCAGCTCGTCCGAAAAGGCAAGCTAAAACAATTCTTGCACCACCCCGATGGTTAGGGGAGCCAGACAAACTTAGGGCCTCGGAGAGATGATTCCTCAAGACCCCCCTTGGGTACGATAAATGTTATTTTCGCCACACCAGGCAGGATTGGGTCTTGCCAATCCAAAATAATGTCTGTGGCACGATTACCCGCTGAAGACGTTAGCCAAGAGCCGAAGAGGGCTAGAAGGGAAATACAACCAGTATTGGGCTTCTCGGATGAGGACAAAATTGGAACCATCCAACCCCACGACGATGCCTTGGTGATCACCCTCAGGGTCGGAGGGTATGATGTGAAGAGGGTAATCGTAGACCAAGGCAGTGGTGCCGAAATAATGTACCCTGACCTTTATAAGGGACTCAACTTAAAGCCTGAGGACTTAACACCCTACAGCTCTCCTCTGGTGAGCTATGATGGAAAAGTGGTAATCCCAAAGGGCCAAATCAGGCTGCTTGTGCAAACTGGTCCTAAAATAATGGAGGTAGATTTTATCGTGGTGGATGCGTACTTGCCCTACATCGCAATCGTAGCTAGTCCTTGGCTCCATACACTAGGGGCAGTCTCCTCCATTGTGCACTAGAAGGGTAAGTATCCATCTGAAGGTCAGGTTAAGGAGATCTTGGGGGACCAATTAGTGGCCAGGCAGTGCTTGGTAGCTGCAATCCAGCATAAACCTAAGTCCGAGCCCTCGGCCTGTAACGAAAAGGATTTTATAGCAGTTAAAGCCCATAGTGTTGACTACCAGGGGCTCAGCCAAGGAATCAAATTGTGAAAACTTGATAAAGTTCGTTATAGGTAAGGATCCCGAAAAGTTCTTTCAGGTCGGATCCCAGCTGCCTCCTCAAGAAAGGGAAGAACTGGTAGGTTTCCTCAGAAGGAACATTGACGTATTTGCATGGAACTCTACTGAGGCCTCAAGAGTGAGCCTAAAGTTCATTTGCCATCATCTAAACGTTAACCTGGTTGTCATTCCCAAAAAGTAGCCACTCTGACGCCCATCTAAAGAGCATGCAGACGCTGTCAGGGAAGAAGTGATGAAACTCAAATGTGCTGGAGCAATCAAAGAAGTTTTCTATCCTGAATGGTTAGCTAACACTGTAGTAGTAATAAAGAAGAGCGAAAAATGGCGAGTGTGCATGGACTTCACAGACCTGAATAAAGCTTGCCCAAAAGATCCATTCCCTATGCCTAAAATAGATCAGCTAGTGGACGCAATTGTCGGCCATCCTCAGATGAGCTTCCTGGATGCCTTCCAAGGATACAACTAAATACCACTGGCCCTCAATGATCAGGAAAAGATTGCTTTTGTCACCCCCATTGGGAACTACCACTATAAAATGATGCTATTCGGTTTAAAGAATGCGGGGTCTACCCCAAAGAATGATGACAAGAATGTTTGAGTCACATTTGGGCAAGAGTATTGAAGTCTATATAGATGACATGGTGGTAAAGAGCAATGTCATATCTGAGCACGTAGGAGATCTTAGAAACGTTTTTGAAGTCTTTAGAAAACACAAGTTGCGCTTAAATGCCTCCAAGTGCTTATTTGGCGTGAAATCGGGCAAGTTCCTAAGCTACATGGTGACCCACAAGGGAATTGAGGTAAACCCTGATCAAGTTAAAGCAATCAACAACTTGCAACCTCCTTGAAATCCAAAGGAAGTACAGAAATTGACCGGAATGACTATGGCCTTGAACCGTTTCATTTCTAGGTCAACAGATAGGTGCAGACCGTTCTTCCAGCTGCTGAATAAGTAGAAGGGATTTGAATGGACCGAGAAGTGTGAATGGACCGAGAAGTGTGCCTCGGCCTTCTAGCAACTTAAAGATTACCTCTCTCGGCCTCCCATCATGTCTAGTCTTAAAGTGGATAAGGTCCTTTTTGCCTATATCGTTGTGGCTCTTTATGCCGTAAGCCTAGTATTGATACGAGTTGATCATGGCATACAGCGGCTAGTTTATTATGTGAGTAAGTCACTGCATGAGGCCGAGGTTCTATATCTACCCTTGGAGAAAGCCATCCTAGCTGTAGTACATGGCATAAGAAAGTTGCCACATTATTTCCAAGCATATACGGTCGTCGTCCTCACCCAACTTCCACTTAAAGCCATACTCAGAAGTGCGGATTACATGGGAAAGATCGCCAAATAAGGCATGGTTCTAGGGGCTTTTGATATTAAATATATGCCCTGTACCTCGGTCAAGGGCCAAGTCCTCGCAGATCTAGTAGCCGAGTTCGCAGAACCATCAGTAGAAGAAGTAACGACAGCACAAAACATGGATGAAAAATTGGTTGGCTTAATCTCCTAGTAGGGTCTTTCACCCTGGGAAGTGTATATTGATGGCGCAGCAAACCACAAGGGTTCCGGGGTAGGGCTAGTGCTGGTGTCGACTGAGAAGATCACTATTGAAAAGTCATTGAGGCTGAATTTCTCGACTACAAACAATGAAGTTGAGTACGAAGCTCTGCTGATAGGTATGATCATGGTTTGAAAATTGGGCGGAAAGATAGTGGTGATGTTCTCGGACTCTAGGTTAATTGTCAGCCAAGTGCAAGGGGAATTCAAGGCGAAAGATGAAAGAATGCAGGAATACTTAAGGCAAGTTAGACACCTACAATCAGAATTCGAATTTTTCAGTTTGTAGCATATCCCTAGAGGCAGAAATGCATATGCTGACTTCCTGGCGACACTTGCCATCTCCTCGGCACAAAGCCTTCCTCGGCTTATAATTGTGGAACACTTGAGCAAGCCTACAGGGGCAGGAGAGGAGGCAATTCGAGTTAACCAGGCTAGAGCAGGACCTAGTTGGATGGATTCGGTGGTATTGTTCTTGAAGGAAGACACACTGCTTGAGGAAAAGTCGGAAGCCGACAAGATAAGAAGGAAGGCTTCTCGGTTTTGGCTATCCCAGGACCAAAAATTATATAAACATTCCTTCTCTGGACCATATTTATTATGTGTGCATCCTGAAGCAACTGAGGTACTCCTCGAGGAGCTACATAAGGGAATTTGCAGAAGTCATACAGAAGGAAGATCTTTAGCGCACAGAGCCATCACTCAAGGCTATTGGTAGCCGAATATGCAGAGGGAAGCCCAAGAGTATGTGAAAAAATGCGATCAATGCCAACGGTTCACCCCAAATATACATCAACCAGGAGGAGTCCTCAATCCGCTGTCCAGCCCATGACCCTTCGCTTAATGGGGCCTAGACATCGTGGGCCCTTTTCTTAAGGCTCTAGGAAACAAGAGGTATCTACTAGTTGGCACGAACAACTTCACCAAATGGGTCAAAGCTAAGCCCCTAGCGAACATCAGAGATGTAGATGCCAAGATATTTTTTTGGAAAAACATTGTTACTTTGTTTGGGGTCCCTGATACCCTCATCTCAGACAATGGCCTTCAATTTGATAGTAAAACGTTTGAAAGATATTGCTGTGAGTTAAGAATTACAAACAAATATTGCACTCCTACCTGCCCCTAAGGGAATGGACAAGCAGAGGCTGTTAACAAGGTCATAGTGAATGGACTAAAGAAGAGACTAGATGACGCAAAGGGCAAATGGGTGGAAGAATTGCCACATATCCTATGGACATATCGAACCACTCCTTGAAGATCTACTGGGGAGACTCCATTCTCAATGATTTATGGGGTTAAAGCTGTCATTCCTTTAGAAACTGGCCTCCAAGATTTAAGGACCAGTTCATTCAATCCGAGCAAGAACAATGACTTACTGGAGAAGAGTTTAGACTTAATCGAAGAGAGGAAGGAAAATGCAATAGCCTAACTAGCATACTACCAACACAAGCTCAGAAAGGGTTATGATGCTAATGTTAAGGTGAGGCCATTAGCTCCTAGCGATTTGGTATTGAGGAATGCCCTGGGCACTACAAAGAATCCGGCATGGGGGAAGTTGGGACCTAATTGGGAAGGGTTATACCGTATTACCTTAGAAGTTGGCATTGGGGCATACTTCCTAGAAGATTTAGACGAACATGTAATACCACAACCGTGGAATGTAAACAACCTGAAAATGTATTATTATTAATAAATGTCATTTTCACCAATATTTACTTTGGATATGAGATCTTTGTACTTTCTGTTACTCTACTTTGACTTTCTTAAGTGTTTAAACTTAAACTCAATCATGCCCGTAGTCCTCGGACCAGATGATATGAGTTGGTTAACACTTAATTACATAAGTGTTTAAACTTAAACTCAATCATGCCTGTAGTCCTCGGACTAGATGATATGGGTTGGTTAACACTCAATTGCATTTTTCTTAAGTATTTAAACTTAAATTCAATCATGCCTGTAGTCCTCGAACCAGATGATATGGGTTGGTTAACACTCAATTGCATCTTTCTTAAGTGTTTAAAATTAAACTCAATCATGCTTGTAGTCCTCAGACCAGATGATATGAGTTAGTTAACACTCAATTGCATCTTTCTTAAGTGTTTAAACTTAAACTCAATCATGCCTGTAATCCTCGGACCAGATGATATGGGTGGTTAACACTCAATTGCATATTTCTTAAGTGTTTAAACTTAAACTCAATCATGCCTGTAGTCCTCAGACCAGATGATATTTTCTTAAGTGTTTAAACTTAAACTCAATCATGCCTGTAATCCTCGGACCAGATGATATGGGTTGGTTAATACTCAATTGCATTTTTCTTAAGTGTTTAAACTTAAACTCAATCATGCCTATAGTCCTCGGACCAGATGATATGGGCTAGTTAACACTCAATTGCATTTTTCTTAAGTGTTTAAACTTAAACCCAATCATGCCTGTAGTCCTCAGACCAAATGATATGGGCTGGTTAACACTCAATTACATTTTTCTTAAGTGTTTAAACTCAAACTCAATCAGGCTTGTGGTCCTCAGACCAGGTGATATGAGTTGGTTAGCACTCAATGGCAACCTTTATAAGTGTCTAAACGGATCCTAAATCATATCAACCCTCTCAGACCGCATATTGGGGATAAATTAATTCTCTAAGATGCAGCCCAATTCAGGTAAAATCATTAAATACCAAAATATACCTAAAGCTCTAACCACGTCCTCGGATTAACATTTACGAGTAAGATAAAATTTAATCACTCGCTTAAGTATTGAAGAATATGAAAGGCACCTTTCTCTTCCATTGATTACTAAGCTTATTACTACTTCTTATACGAACCAGTTCTTTCTTAGTGCTTAGTCAAGTTATTCGCATTATTAGCAGGGTGTTGCCATTGATTTTGTTCAAGATGGAATAGTAACAACTCAATACTATTTGTGAAAAAAATAAGCTTGATAACAAAAGAGGAGTACATGCATTGATAAAAGAAGAGAATATATGGCATCTCCTTACAACATTAAAAAAAAAAAAAAAAAAAAAAAAAAAAAAAACACTAGGCATCTCCTAATAACTAAGTCTTCGTCCGAGGGGCAGGGGGCTTGGCTGCTTGGCTTGGCTGGGGGACAGCACCATCTTGGGCATGATCCTTGGGTTCAGAGGGAGCCTTCTTCTCCTGGTCCTTGCCCTTATCCTGAAGGTCCTCGGCCCTCTCACCCTAGCCATCAGCTTTGTCAGACTCTTTACGAGCCTCAGGAGCAGTAGAAGGGAGCAACGGCTGTTTGGGCACTTTCGAACCCTGCTCGGAATGAGAAGAGCCAGGACTTGGGAGTTCACGAATCTCAGGATCGTAATACATGCTCTCAGGTTGCCTCAGGTTAGAGTCTACAGGGACTCCTGCAACATCAAGGGCTTTACCCCAAGATACATTGCAGTATTCCCTACACACTACAAAGAGTTCCTCTACGAGCCTGGCCTAAGTCTCCTCTACCGCTAGCTTATACACCGCTTACTTCTCCGCCTTGGCCGCCCCCTTGGCCAGCTGGGCTGCATCTTTGACCCTTTGAAGCTCAGCTCGAAGATCCTTCACCAGTTGTCTCTCTGTAGCCAAATTGATTTCGGTCGTGTACAACTACTTGCGCTGATCTTTGGCCCACCTCTCTGTAGTCTTAAGGCCCGCCTCAGTGCTGTCCTTGGCCTTAATTGCCTCTTTCAGATGCTCGGACAGCTTAGCCTGATCCTACCTGAGCTTACCCAAACTTTTTTCAACCTCGGCACAAGATAGGGCCTCCGCTTGAGTTTTCTCGTTAGCATCTTTGACCCATTCCTCGGCTACATAAACTTGTTGGGTAAGCTACGCAACAAGAATAGGAAAGTTCCATATAACACAGAAAAAGAATGAATACAAGTGACTAATTATTTACTCAAAGGGATGGTTTAAATCACTTACCAAAGCCAGGTCCCTTTTAAGGGAGAGTAACAGCTCGAGCTGACTGAAGTGCCTGTAAGCTTCCATATCTCTTGGCAGAAGAAGTGGATGCTCCAAGGCCTTAGCGATGTGACCCGCTTGCCCTCCTTGGTAGCTTCGGACTGAAGTATCCCAAGTAATGGGGACACCATCTACCTCCAGCCGAGGAGACCAGTTTCGAGGGGCCATGCGCACGTCGACCCTGCTGTGCTCCTCTCGGCTCTCGACGAAGGAGGGCCTTTGCCCTCGCTGGTCTATGACCACCTTCTGCTGTTTATTTCCCTTTGTAGGGCCCAGCTCACCCTCTTCTAGAGCCTCACTTGACCTTTTCTTTTTCAATTCAAGAGTTGGCTTCGGCCCGGGGTCAGTAGGAGGCTGAGGAGGAGGAGGAAGGTTGGCAGAAGGCTGGGGTTTAGTGGTCTCTTTCGGCACTGGTTCTTTATTTCTCCCCCCTTAAAAGGTCCCTTAAACCTTTACTCCTCGTATTCAATGTCATTTCTTCTTCTTCCTCTGAAGTCTCGTCTAGGAGGGCAACGATGAAGGCTGAGGCGTGAACCGAGGAATGTCTTTCAAGCTCCTCCTCAGCGACCGAGACTGTTATAACTTGTGCCCCTTGAGACTCTCCCTCTCTAAAGTAAAAATTGTCAATCTCCTTGTCAAGTGAAGAGCTTGAGGAAGCAACCCCTTCTCTGACTGCTACAGCTTCAGGAGGAGCTTGGTGAATTTGAGGGACAACCAGAGGAACGCCTTGAGGGAAAGGATGTGCCACTGGGGGAAGATTGTCTTCAGCTAGGAAATTTTGCCGGGACATGTCAATGCGGTTTATCCGGCTGCCTCTCGCCCTTATGGCGTTGCTGACGTCCAAGAACGTCTCCAAGAGGGGCTTAAAATCCAGTATTAGGTGAATGGCCCATAATTGCTCGTCCTCGCTTACAAAGATCTCGGATCTCAGTAAGTAGTTGAGGGCCTGAACATTAGTTAAACTAAGCTTGGGGGCTATGTGCCTTTTATCTGTGAACACAGCCGAGTAAAAAGATGGTTAGACAGGTAAAAGCCATAATCGAAAAAGACTGGAATGAAAGGAAACAAAGCAGGGTTGGGGCTATTGAGTTCAAATCTATCACTAAGGAGCCTAGTTCTAAAAGAGTCCCACTTGGTTTTCCCCGCTCAGACGGGATAGTGAACGCCATCGTGCCACGCTCCTAAAGCTATGAGATAATCATCCTTCATACCCTTATTTGATTTGGGTAGGCATGATATCATCCTTACCATGTCCGAGTAGGATTTAAGATAGTATCTAGTGGTTTTTTGGGAATGACACTCGTACATGTGCACCACATCGTGCCAAGTGAGCCATAGACCCAGATGCTCGCTGAAAGCATCAACGCTACCCAAAACTTTGAATAAGTTGGGCGCGCATTAGTGGGGGCATAACCTATGATTAAAAAGGTAATCTCTAGTGATCGTGCCCATTGGGAGGGTCATTCCCCCCTCAATAATTGCTATCATGGAGATAACGACCTCTCCCTCCTCTCAATCGATCTCTATTCGTTCTATGGGATAGTAGCGTAGAGCGACCCCCTGGGGTATATGGTATCTCTCCTTAAAAGCCTCTGTTTTAGTAGGGGAGTCCACTAAGTGCATAAACCTACCCATTTTTACAAACTAAAAGGAAGCTACTATAATCAGCAAGTGGAGAAATGAAAATTCAAAGGCCGAGTAGGCTGGCCGGCCAGAAAACAAAAATCCAAAGAATTTACAACTTACACAGACTAAGATATGAGGTGACCCACGAAACCCTTCAGAAGGAATTCTAAAGATTTCCTGAGAAAAAGGAAGCGAAGCGTTTGATGATTTGACTGGTCTGGTGAGTTTGAATGTTAGTGATCGTTAGAGAGCCTAAGAGTTTCTAAGATGAAAGGGAAATGATTTCCTCTGAAACTTTATATAGCAGGCGAAAAGTGGATGAGAGTTATCCCGCCCAAACCTCGAGAAAAGTATCAACCGTCTGATTAATACCTCACCGTTAGATGTAAAGAACATAACGCCGCCTAGAGCAGTTAATGTAGCCTCACGAATTTCGAAGCAATTAGTAGCAATTATGACGCACGCAGGACCATGCCCACGAACGTGTAAACTCTGGTATTTTGACATACCTTATTTTTCATTTTAGGGTGAATCAAAATCCCACTTCTTCTCCTCAGACATGAGGGGAAAACCGAAATTTTAAGGGGCTATTGTGGGGGTGAAAGCCCAAATTCGCGTACTGGGCCATGAGCCTTATTCGAGGAGATGATACGTCTGAGGAGGTGTAAATGATTAGGAAAGGCCCCAAAGTTGGAAATCATGTGAGGAAAGAAGGGAAGAAAGTAGTCCGAGGAGTTTCTCACCCTCGGATATGATAAGTTTCGGTCAGAGCAATACTGGGGTAGTGTAAATGACCTCTCAGGAAGTTCCAACAATAAAGATGAGCCTCTAGAGCGTGCGAGGGGGATAAGAGCCCATAAATATCTAAGGGAAAAGCTACTACCGGCACATTAAATGCACTACAGCTATTTCTCTGGCCGCATTTATGTGGAGAAGACCCCTGAACAGTGAAAGCCTAACCACTGCAACTCGTAGGAAGCTAGGGAAGGCGTTTGATGGGACGTATACTCAAGTGAAAGCTTAGATAGTAGACAGGTGTACGATCAAGATGGTGGGGAAGGGATTATATAACGTAAAAAACCTCCCATAAGGAAAGGGGGAAAAAAGAGAGAGAAAAGAGGATTGAAGCAACCAGGATTGTACTTGTAACATTGTAATATTGATTTATAAGAAAAATGGCCTCCTCGGATATGGCATTTATCCAGTCTCACACATACAGTTTGTGCATGATCGTTGGTTAAGAACCACACTAGCCGTTAACAACCTCGTTTGAACCTAGCTCTTTAACCCGCTCTCTATAAATTTATTGTAGTGGGCTCATTTGATCAAGACCCAATTTGTTTCCAATTCGTTTTTGGGCCTGGGTCTCAAATTGTGACCCTACACTAATGCTGCAAGGATCGATAGAAAGTGCACAAGGAGGTCTGGGAATAAGAGAATGTACAAAGAAAAAGAGAAAGAGAGGTTCAAGTTTAATGTATAGATGTAATATATAATATATTTTGGTAACATGTTGCGTTTCTAGACTTCATGACTCTTTGTGGTGTTTTGGCTGCTTTTTATTTTAGACTCATGAGAGTTTGGAGTTTTTGCTAGCATGATCTATTAAGAACTAAACAAAGCAATGAGTGTTAATTATTGCCTTACACATGGTTTTATGCATTAAATTGTGATGTATATTTTGGTGGATTTTACACGTTTGATCTTTTGGAATCTCGGATCATGAGTAAACAATCTATGTGTGTTTTTGTTCCATGTATGTGTTCGTTTTATGTCCTATTTGTGTTCCAAGGTTTGATGTTACTTATTTTTGAGAGATGGTTATTAAATAATGTTCATGTTATAGCAATCTAACAACAATCATGGTGCATGCCATTTGATCTTCAAAAAAAATTATAAATAAAAAACAAAAATAGTTGATTAGATGACAAAGACTATAAGGGATTCTAGGAGTAGAATTAGTATAAATTTAGGCAGGAATATCTTACAAAATCAGTTGAACTTAATTAAGAGATAAGGAAAATCTAGTAAAATCATATCCTTATAATTTCCAAATGGAATATGAGCAAGAACGCTAAATTGAACACGTTCTAGATAGGTGCTATGTCTTCTTCTTCTTCTTTTTTTAAATAAGTAGATAGGTGCTATGTTTTGGACTTTAAAATATGCAAAAATTACTTTAGTTGGTAATATATTACATAGTATATGGGTCAAATTAGGGAGGGTCAAATATTAGTTATGTTATTTAAACTTGATTCTTGAACATCTATTATTTAGATTTCATTTTTATCAGTTTCCCGTGCATCACACAAGTTAATGACTAGTTATTAGTTAATTATGATTTTTTAAAAAAAAATTATTTTGAAAATTTTTATTTTGAAAGAGAGTTTTTGGAATTTCCTTTTGGAGAATCTTTATTAAAGGACTTGCAAAACTTTATTTTTCCCTTTTTGAAAACTTAATCAGACCCAATTGGCCCAACCCATTCAAACAACCATATCCGGTAACCAAAAAACCAAGCCTAGACCCACACGACCAGCCCAGCCCACATTTATACATTAGTTTTTCTATTGGTGTTCAAACAGTGAAGCTTTATTGGGTCAACGCCATGGCAATGCCTTCTTAGTGGGCCGCACTTAGCAAGTCTAGGCAAAATCTTTTTGCCCTGTGAACTATTGTAATATTTTAAGCACTTTATTTTGATGGTCGTAAATAACTAAAAATAACCCATGGGATGGAGCAATTCTTTGAGTGACCAAACTTTGCAAATAACATAGAAATTAGGTATGCAAAGTTAAAGTTAATAGGGGGAGTACAACTTTTCTAGGAGGGCCTTGAATATCTTTGTTATATAAAGTATGAACTTGTCATTATTGTCTGGAAAAATATGGAAGAAAGCTTGTGATGAATATTTGTTACTAAATTTTTTAGCTAAGTATCCGTTTGGCATGGATTATTTTTGCCAACTTATTTTATTATTCAACTTATTTTTGCTATTATTTATGGGTCTCACTCCACTTTTTGATACTATTCATGGGTCTCACCTTTATTATTTCAGTTATATTTTATCTTTACCTACAGTACTTTCAACAAAAAGTTTTCAGTTTTAACAACATAAGCTAATCCAAAATGGACACTAAGTATCTATAACAATCTTAGTGTGATAATTTTCAAGATCAAAGTGATTGTATGAGGAAATGGAATAACCAACCAATTGCATGATTCGAAGAAAATACGATAAATTCTCATCCCACTTCATGCCCTTGCTGTTACTCTTTAACAATCTAGCTTTTGTCAAGACTTCTAAGAATTATCTAAAAAGTTCATGAAAGGTTTTTCAAGACTTGGTTGCTTAGGTGAAGAAAGTGAAGACTCAAACTAATGAGATTTTGGTAATGGAGAAACATCAAGTAACATTAGAGTATAATGTTGATAATAAAGCATGAGCATCAACAAGTGTTGTTGGTCAAAGATCTGATCCTTCAGCACTTTAAAACTTGAGGCCAAGTTTTCTCCAACCAAAGTTTATGAAATTTCTCCTCAATGGAATCGAGTACTGAGGTTTGACCCTAGGGTTAGGTGAGAAAAGAACTATTCTAGATTTATAGCGAGGTTTGCTTAAAATTCAAAGACTGATGGGCGTAGGAAGACTATTAAATTCAACGGAGGCTAACCAAACCAAACAACTTCTTGATATTGTTCAAAGAAGGATTCAATTTCATTGTATATTGACTGTTAAAGAAATTTTTTCTATTAAAATTTTGTCTTTTTTTGGTGACGCTTTGTTAATGACACTCTTGAAAAGTAAAAAAGTTGAAAAAGTTTAGGACCACAAAATTTTTCACAACTTCTTACCATAATTATGACATGATAAAGTGTAATTGGTGAAGAAAAAATAATGAATCCATGTATAAGTGATGGTTAACACTCATAGTTTGCCACATTAGAGTTGTAACAAAAAAATTGTAGAATAATTTGTGGTCCTAGAATTACTCAAAAAGGATTTTAGAATTGTTTAATAGCAAGTTGGATTATGAATGGGGGAATATATTAGGAAATATAATTATATTAGTATATTTTATTTGGAAGTCTAAATCTACAAATATATTTATTTTATTTTTGATTTTTTTTATGTGTATAGTGGTAATTATCCAAGTAGGGACAATGAAGTTTATTTTGTACAACTTTCACCGAAACATAGTTCTATAGTAAAAATTTAAAATAGCCAAATAAATTGGGTTGAACTCAAATCCTATTTTTGGAAATGAAATTAATAAATACTTCAAAGAAAAGGTTAAAAGAGAATTTGGATGAAGCTTGGATTTAATTAGCAAAAAAAAAAAAAAAAAGCATGAAGGATGGAGGCTGGGCTGTCCCCATGGGTGAAGTTGGAGTAGGCCTTAAGCTTTGCAGATTCATTATAAGGCCCAGACCCAAATGTCAATGCTGGGTGGTAATGTGACTACGTTTAATGCTGGGCTTTGACATTGGTTGGATTTTTATTTTTATTTTTTTGATAAGTTGGTAGGAGTATCAAATAGCAAAGAAGCTGACTTCATTACTTTTATTTATTTAAAAAAAAAAAAAAAGGAACTAAGAAGTGATTTTAGGTAGTGAGTTTTTAATTTTATTTGTTTATTTATTGGAGAATTGATAAATTCTAATCAATCGGTCAACTATTGCAGATGTGTAGTAGCCGAGCAGCCAAACAGTCCAATCCTAGTTTTTTGTTTTTTTGTTTTTTTTTTTTGGGTAGGTTGAGAATGAAAAAAAAAATATGAATAGCTAATTATAGTTCCTAGACAGTTTCTCAAAAAAAAAAAAAAAAAAAAAAGTTCCTAGACAGAACCACTGAAAGATTAAACATAGAAAAGGAGGTATGATTTAGCACTAATTTTATGGAACTTGGAATCCATTAAGGTGTCTCCACATATGTTTACTTTATTTACTTTCTAAAGTGACCAGACCAACTCTAATTTAGGAGTTTTTTTTTTGAATGATTTTGACTAAATGAATATGATGAGTTTAATAAATTTTTGGTACATGTTTGAGCTTACATACGCCAAATGTTTAAATTTTATAGTTGGACTTTCTTTTTTCTTTTTTTTTCCCCTTCTTTTGCTTTAAGAAGGCCCAAGATGTTAAGGGGGCCAAGTTAATTTACTTTTAGGTAAAATTCTAAAATAGGCATTCTATTAAGGAGACTTTTGAAAAGCTGGAAAGGGCCAATTGTGTCTCCACGTACACATATTTAGATTAGGGTAAAGAAGGATTCTTATAAAAAGAAAAAAAAATAAATAATTGAGTGAAAAAAATGAGATTTCCACACACAACAAATCAAATGATAAATAAAAAAGAAGTACTACGTCCACAATATTTTTATAATAAATTCTAGGTTGGTAAGTTGTTTTTAGTTCTAATTTGAATTCACAACATAAATGAATTTTTTGTCCACTTATAACAACTAGGGTTGTCCACGAGTCGGGCCGGGTCAGGTTTGGACCCAACCCGGACTCGACCCACCGGCATCGGGTGGGGGGCGGAGGAACCCGGACTCGACCCGCCGAAAAATCGGTCAAGTCGGTTTCGGGTGAGGAAGAGGGTCGGTCGGGCCGATCGGGTCGCCGGAATAAAAAGAAAGCATCGAATCTGAAAAAAAAATAGTTGCCGAAATCTGGAAAACTCGCTGGTTTCTGGAAAAATTCGCCGGAATCTGGAAAAATTCGTCGGATTTTGAAAAAACTCGCCGGATCTCCTTGAATCTAAGCTTGATCTCACCGGATCTCCTCGAATCTAAGCTTCATATCGCCGGATCTCCTTGAATCTAAGCTCGATCTTACCAAATACAGTTGAGATCTCGCCAGATCTCCTCGAATCTAAGCTTGATCTCGCCGGAGTTGGCTGGGTTTGTAGATAACATCGGTCGGGTCGGGTGGCTCGGGTTTTGGAGAAGAAAACCGCCACTCGACCCGCCGGCGGCGGGTTTTTGAAGTCAGGACCCGAGTCCGACCGCCAGAGCAGTCGGATCGGGTGGTTCCGGGTCGAGTCCGGGCGGGTTGGGCGGGTGGCGGGTTGATCTGAACAGCCCTAATAACAACTAATAACAACTTGTCACCTATGATTTGTTATGAAAGTGTTGTAAAAATGTTGTGAACATAGCATTTCTCTAAATAAAATAGTCATATGTGGAGTAATTCTTACGTACTCCCAGAGAGTAGAGAATAGTCACAATCCTTGTGGAGTCCACTCATTAAATTCATAATGGAGTCCACCATGAATGTGAGAGAGAGAAATACTATTTCTCCTTGCCCCTAGAGTACCTAAGAATTTTTTGCTTATGTGAAGGCTCCAAAATATCGGTAGTCATGTGAGTAATGAACCAATAACTCCTACATAGAGAATATGGGAAGTGCCAACAACAAATATCTGGATTGTACTCCATCGATTACATATCACTATAACACCTCCCATAACACAAAGTGACAGTAACAGAGAGGTTATGGTTCCAAGAATTTGAAAGGAACCAATCCAAAAGGAGAATCTAAGTCATTCTTGAGTGAACAATTGATGTACTTAAAAGAAATTAATCTAACTTGAGCATCAAAAGACCAGTTGCAGAACACATGTTCTAGACTCTCACTTTCCTATCGTTCTTTGTGGGCTTATCCATGAGTTTGGAGTTGAATCATTAAACTTGATGCCCAAATTTCTTATACAAAGACCCCTAATCAAGGTTCCAAACTTCCAATTATGTATCATGCAAAGAAACACACATTAATCACAAAAACACACGAGTTCAAACAGTAGTCTAAAAAAAAAAAGACAGGATAATAGAATGCAAAATATATCTAGTGTAATCAATTTGTCAAATCCAAAGAAATTAGAATGCAAAATATATCTAGTGCAATCAATCTCTCAAATTCAAAAAGACAAGATAATAGAGTGCAAAATATATAGTGTTATCAATCTGTTAAATCCAAAAATACAAGATAATAAAGTGCAAAATATATCTAGTGTAATCAATCTCTCAAATCCAAGTCCAGGTCCAATGGCAAAAGATGAAATTAAAAAAAAAAAAAAAAAAAAACCCTTAGAAATTGGTTTCATGTAATTTCAAAGGCTATTTAAACACAAAAGAAAATAAAAATCTCACTAACAATGTTATCACAATTTTAGCAATTGCCTTTTCGAAATTTAGAACATACCATAGGGAATGAGAAAAAGGAAGATTTGGAAAAACAATATATGAATGGGGAATGGACTTTGGACTGAGGTATGATCTGCAAGTGAAGTTAAACAAAAAAATTAATAAATACACTAACAACAACAATAACAACAAAGCATTTGTCTCAAAATTTAAGGTTAACTATGGATTCTTAACAAATAAGATTGGGTCGGCCAATGGATTTTTTTTGCTCTATTCTATCAATTTGAAGTTTTGCTCGATTCATTTTTTTTTTTTTTTTTAAGTTATGCTCTTTGTTGCTTCTTTAATTACATGTCCTTTTTTATTATTACTTCTACTAATGTTATTTTTCGCCTTAATATCTTTCTCTTTCTTATCAATTCATTACTTGCTTTTCAATGAACATGACCAAACTAGCTCAAGTAACTCTCCCTCAGTCCCTCATATTTATCTACTATGATAAATAAAATGTTAGAATTACATTTAAAAGAATGAAAGAAGAAGAAAGTGGACATGATAATAATTCAGTACAAAAACTTCACTTAGGAGTATCCCTTAAACATTGAGCGAAATCAGCAATAAAACCCACATAAAAATATCTATTAGTCATTTAGTTGTGAGAGGGGGGCAATCATGAAAAATGTTATGAAATATTTTGTGTATTGCTCTTTTTTTTTTTTTGTTGAAGTGTTACATTCACAACATTTTCATAGAAAATTCTATGTATTAAGTTATTACTCATTCTAATTTGAACTCACCACTAAATATTTTTTTTTGCTAACCAATAATAGCAAATAGGCGTAAATGCTCTTTTCGTCCCTACATTTTGGGGTCATTTCTATTTTGGTCCCTACATTTCTATTTTCTCACTTTTAGTCCCTAATCCAATTAAAGCTTGTTATTTTAGTCCTTTCCGTCAGCCAACAGACGGAAATGGCTGACGTGGCTAACGGACTGATTAAAATAATAATTAAAAAATCTATTTTGGCATTAAAAAATGCCACATCAGCATCTAATTTAATTTTAATTAAATAAAAAAATTAAAAACAAAAAATTACAGATCTAAGAACATAACAACTTGTTCTTCAATGTTCTTCTTAAATCAAGAATCAAACCCAGAATCAAAAAGCAAACCTAAAATCAAAGAGCATGAACATCAAAGAACATGAACATCAAACCTACAGGAAAAAAAAAGACATGAACATCACCAAATCAAAGAGCATGAACAAGAGCAAACACAGGAAAACCCACACGAAACCACACCCAAAGAATAGAAACCCAGCAAAGCACCCATACCACCACAAGTTAATAACTTTAAAAACAAAAAGAAATTTCAAAATGCGAAACTCCAACAACAACAATAACCCAGCAAATCCCAAACCCCAAATGCGAAATTCCAACAACAACCCAAATGCGAAATTCAAAATGCAAAATTCCAACAACAACCCAGCAAACCCCAAACCCCAAATGCCTAAAACAATCACCGATCAGATCAACAACAATAACAACAACAACAAACCCTGCAATCCCAACCAACGAACCCAGTCAAACCCAGCACCCACCAACAAGCTCCCTTCCACCGAGACGAAACCAGACCGAGAAGACCGAGTGGTGTCGGAAAAGCTATGCTGCTTTGGCCAAATTCCGGTATCAAGAAGACCGATAATGACATCGGAGCCGTAATCTGAATCGGACCAAAGACCACGTTGGTTCCTGAGGCTGAGAAATTGAGGAGACCGAGTGGTGTGAAGCTTGTGACGGCGGTCCTCGAACACGATGAGGACTGAGGGGTTTTTGCGCTTTGCGTGAGAGAGGCAGAGAAGCCATCTCTTTCATTTTAGACGAGAGAGAGCTTTAGTAAGTTGAATCCAGTGGATGAGCAATGACCAAAATGTTTTTTATTTGGGTTTCAAATAAAGGAAAAATGTCGGGTTTGCTTTTTGACTTTGAGTTTGATGTTGTTGCTGGGTTTATTTTTTGATTTAAGAAGAACATTGAAGAACAAGTTCATGTGTTCTTAGATCTGTAATTTTTTGTTTTTAATTTTTTTTATTTAATTAAAATTAAATTAGATGCTAGCGTAGCATTTTTTTAATGCCAAAATAGAATTTTTAATATTTTAATGTGCCGTTAGCCACGTCAGCTATTTCCATCTATTGGCTAACGGAAATGACTAAAATAACAAGCCTTAATTAGATTAGGGACTAAAAGTGGTAAAATAGAAATGTAGGGACCAAAATAGAAATGACCCCAAAATGTAGGGACGAAAAGAGCATTTACGCCTAGCAAATAATAACCTACTATTTAGAATCTTTTGTAAAAGTATTGTGAAAAATATTAGACATACGTACGTAGCATTTCTCAAGTAAAAAAGATCGATTAAAATTTGAGGTTTTTTTTTTTTTTTTTTTTTTTTTTTTTTTTTTTTCAAACAACCAACTCCTTTGCCTGTACTATAGAGCACAATAAATATAGGTTAAACCAACATCATAAAACACAAATACATAGCTCTACTCTACTTTAAAGAAAAGTATGGACTAACCCTAACGAGTACGTACCACGAAAAGATTGCAACTCATAAGTAGGAGTAGTACTTTAGGACATATCACCCTGAGAAGAAGAACAAGAAGAAGAAAGAAAAGAAAGAACGTGAAAAGAAATCTCCAACTGTCGGGGTTAGAGTCGCCTGAGTCAGACTCATCCAGTGCGTCCACCAATCCACCGCAGAAAAGGTACACAAGTTCATCGCCTTCGGAGTACGTGCCACAGATTCTGCACCTTCGAGAAGCTTTGAAGTTCTTCTTTCGCATGTCGCTCCGCGCGACGTGCATCTCCAGCTCGTTCACGAGTTTGAAAGCAGTTCCACATGCATGTGTTGCAGTGCTTGGTGGAGTTCTTGTGTCTGGCAAGTTTGTGAGCCTTCATCGCCTTCGACTTCTTTAAGTTCGAATGGCAGGTATGGTGGTGGCAGAAATGGATTTTGCATTTCTTAGCTTGGTTTCTCTCATCCCGCTTCTTCACCATTGTCGCTTCTCTGTTGTCTCTCATTGTTCTCTCTCGCGTTTCTCTACTTTTGTCTATGTCTAGTTTCCTAATGTGTGTGTGTGTGTGTGTGTGTGTAAAGAGAAAACATTCTATCAAGCTATGGCGTAAAACCAATGTTTTACACCAGCCAATAGATGTTTGCCACGTCAAAGTTCACTTAAAAGAAACAATATGACCTAAAAAAAAAAGAGTTCACACTCACAGCTTCCTCTGCTTCCTTCATGCCATTCCTCTACTTCCTCTGCTTCCTTCACGCCGAACCTCCACCACCACCACACAGCTTGCTGGAGCAGAACGAGAAGAAGAAGAAAGAGTTCTCATCATGCCCTCTGCTTCCTCCTTTAGGGTTATGCCGTCCTTTTCTTGCCCAAACCTCCACCACACCACACACCGGAGCTCACCGCCACAGAGTTTGTCGGAGCTGTGCGTGGAGCTTGGAAACAAACCGAAGTCGCCATGAGCCACGATCCAAAGGTTTGTTTTTCATGATTTTCCCTTTTCCCCAATTTGGATTTCGAATTATTGATAGGTTTTTTGTTTGCTTCATCGGAAAGTTTCAAATTTTGAGCATTTCCTTTTTGATGAGAACTGAGCATGAGTGTCTGTTCATATCTTGTATTGTTCTAATGAAAGATGCTGTGTTGGGTTTTGATATGATCTGGGGTTTGTTTGGTTTTTGAATTAGGGATGTTTGATTGATTTGATTAAGTTAGATTGACTGTTAGATAAATTGGCTTTAGATGTACAATGTGATGGGATTGAGTTTGGAAATGATAGTTGAATACTGAATTGGAACTTGCTGTGAAGAAGTTGACAATTGTGTTGAAAGTTTCAAAATTTGTTTTACTTTTTCACAAGTGGGTTTTTGTTGGGTTGCTATAGTTGTATTATGCTTATAAGATTGATATTGTTTTTTTTTTTCTGATTTCTTTTGCTGTGGTTTGAACTGGGTAAATTTTGGTTTTTGAAGTTTATGTTGGGTTGCTGAAGTTTTTGTGTGTGTGTGTGTGTGTGTGTGTGTGGGGGGGTTTTACTTGGTGCAATATTGATATGTGTAGGGTTGTTGGAGCTTTTGTATCTGTCATGGCAAAGGCATGCTCTCTCTATCTTTTCTTCACTTACCAATGAATGGAAATTATAGTGTTTTATTAATGGGAACTTTTATATGAATGTTGGCACCAAAATTCATAGCCTGTTAATGTACTCATATTTCAGACCGTCCACTAAAAAAATGTTTTACGGATATAGAACATTGACAAAAATGAGGTGTAATAGCTGATTTGATACCTAGCAGAGTATTATCTGCCAATGAAAATTTTGCAAGGAAACTTTTGACCATAGTTTCTATTATCTGCTAATGAATACCATGGGTATGTTTGCTTAAACATCCTTATGCTGTCTTGTTTGATTATTTTTTTATGCAAATCATTATATCTTTATGCAATCTTGTTTGTTTTGTATGGCTTTGCTATGACAGCTTAATGCTCAAGTCCATGGCATAATGTGTAGGAGATGGCTGTCATTTAACATAGATTATGCACAATTTTGCTTGACTAAATTGAATTTGATTTTTTTTTTTTTTTTTGGGTTGGTAGTTACCTAACCCAGTTTTAGAAGATTCAAAAGAATGTTACTTATTGTATGATAGGATTGCTGAATCTTCTTTCTTATTTGGCTACCATATAAGGTTGGTACTCTTTCTTGAACTCAGTCTTTTCTTCCTTTTCTTTTCTCTTTCTGAGTGTTATTCACGTGTGAAGCAACTAACTAAAATTTCTACTTTTGCCCTTTTTTGTTTAGTACCTGATCTTCAGAGTAGTTAATGAACCACTTGAAAGCATTTCTGTAGATCTTGGTTTCAGTGGGAATACTTTGGTAGAAGGTGCCATTGAGTTGATCTTTTTCCTTAATCGCTCTAATGTGATGTCTAATTTCTACATCTAGCTCCCTTATCTAAAAGGTTGTCATTTATTTTAATGAAGGTCTGGTTATGAGTACATGTCTAGGTGGTACCCTTGTTGGTCGCTACTCAGTGGTTGGATTGTTGATGGGGTTGGTTGATGTAGAGATTTTTAGTTGTGTGCTTTGCCTATGATTGTTGGTGCTTCTATGAGGTATGCTTGCACCATAAATATCATTGCACTTGAGTGCTTACTGAGTCTTTGTGTTGCAATTGGTTTGGTCTCTTTTATTTTATTTACTCTTCATTTGGATCTAATTTTAGTTTATACTAGACTAATAGTTGTCTTAGATTCCTGGTATTTTCTGATATTGTAAGGGTAAAATTATTTTCTAAAATAAAGGGGCTTACTATTACATAGAAAAATTTTGCTTCTTACAGGTGCTTTTCCGACAAGTTTACTTACTGTGGTTATTGAATTCTCCGCTGTCAACTTTAGCCTCTGGGACACAGCTAGTATCATTTATTTGATAGCTATTAAAATATTTTAGTTTCAAATATAATTTACTCCTACTTGTAATGTCAATTTTCTCCTACTTGTAATCAATTAGCTCTCTATATGTACCAAAGTGCAAATAAGGATGTACTTGGAGATTTTTTATGTAATAAAGTTTATTGAGTGGAGCTATATATACCAATGTACTTGGAGCTATTTGATAGCTGATTTTTGTACTTGGAGCTATATGTACCAATGTCAATTTTCTCCTACTGTTAACAATAATTATAATATTAGCGTAAAATTTTCCAATTAAATTTTAATTTTGTAATAGAACAAGTTTGCCAAATTGGGCAAGTTTAGTATTGTAATAGCACAAATTTTAAATTTATTCTTAATTGTTGCTTATGAATTTTTCTTCTCTTTTGTTTTTTATAGGGCTAGTCCTTTTGTTTTTCCTTGCTTTTGAATTTGCTGTGTTGACTGGTTTTGTACTGTTTCCTTGTTGCTGAATGAATTTCAGTCATATCTCAAAAAAAAAAAAAACCTTCTGTTGTTTCCATTCATGATTTGCATTGAGATTTTTCTTTTTATGATCTTTTGCTTCAAAACAAGCTATGAACCTAAATGTATCCTAGTTCCACATATTCAAATGTACAAAGTATACTCAAAACACTAGCACACCATTACCAAACCAATTGATATATAAATAATCATTAGAGCATTTGTCCACAACCTATGTCAAAGATTACAAAATATGATTCTAAATTAGAAAACATGTCAAAGAAGTTATGAGAATCGGAAAACCTGGCCACAAGAAGAGATGATAAGAGCACCTTTCTGTAAGCCTTTTTATTTGACACTAGTCGCGGACCCGCGCGTTGCGCGTGATAAATTTTTGATTTTGATTTTGATTTTTTTATTTTTTTATGATTGTGTTATTATTTTGAATAATTTTCAATGTATTACTACTTAAGCCCTCTCAACAGCTGGGCTTCGATATTGAATTTTAAATAATTTTAAATTCAAATTATTTTGAATAATTTTCAATGTATTACTACTTAAGCCCTACCAACCATCATTTAACCGTCATTATAGCAAAAGATCATTTCAAATAACTGGTGGATAATATGAACACCCTACCAATAATATAAGGACTATTTTAGCAAAGCATTTCATTTTAGAGAGACCTAAAGAAATATTCCAGCTTGTGTGAACTTGCAATTTAATAATTTGGTAGAAACCAAAAGATAATACATAAATTATTTTAGCACAACAAAAGATAATATAATCTCAATGTTATAATAGCCATTTCATTAATTGAGAGTTGGACATACTTTACGAAACAATCTAGCTGTCGAACTTGAAATTTAACTAATAATCCGTAATCAACTGGTAGAAAATATGAACAACCTACACAACCAAAAGAAAATATAAAAAATATTTTTGCATAGCCTTTGCATTTTATAGCTGTTGAACTTGCAATTTAATAGATATTCCGTAATCAACTGGGAGAAAATATGAACAACCTACACAACCAAATCAAAATATAAAGAATATTTTAGCAAAGCCTTTTCATTTTATTTATAATTAAAAGTTAGAAATATTTGAAAAAACAATCCAGTGTAAAAACATGTAAATTAACAGGTAACTTGTGAGCAACTGGTGGGTAAAATAATAATCAAAACGGTGACAGGTGTCCACGTCAATGAACACCAAGACCTTTTTCTTGTCTTTTTTAACCTTTTGATAAATAAACACAAACACTCACATGCAAATACACACTCAAAACACTAAAAAAAATATAATATTTTATGTCATCTATCTATAGTGTCTTCTTGCTTGGTAAGTAAGTTCACACAAGTATATTGAAGACCATTTTTCTAAGACTATTTGGAGATTCCTATCTTTATGTAGTTCCGTTAAAAATTATAATATCACAAGGTAAGAACAACCCAAAAACTTAAACTATAATAGTTTTTTAGACCAACCTCATTCTTTTTAATCTCCCTCCTTTTTTGCTTTTAATCTACCTTTGTTTTTACTCTTTCACTTTGTGTTAAAACCTTCTGTTAGGTTCTAAGGTCTTAGGATTTTATGTATTTAGAACTCTAATTTGTAATGTTGGCAAACCATGATCAAAACATTGTATTTAGTCTTGTTTAGACTTGCTCAAAGTTGGTTTATTATTGTACAGTTGGAATCGAGTGGCTGCAGAAGTACTTGGGACTTTTGGCCTGGCTCGATCGATCGAAGATTAGACTCGATCGATCGAAAATCGCACAGGTTGAATTTTCTGCAGAATTTCCAACTCAGCCCTACTTCATTAAACGTTTAGGGTTTTATGTTTTTACCCTAGGTATATAAACAAAACCCTAGCCACGTTTTTGAAGGTTGTCCATATTGTTATATTGCTCATATTTGCTGTTTGTGTGAATCTCTTGTGAGATCTTTGAGGAGCTTTCCTTCACATAAACTTAGGGTTGTCAATATCTTGATGATCAACATAGTTGCAACCATTGGAACTTAAAAGAAAAGCAAGCGGGGAGCTTGTAGCTGATTGAAGAATTCAAGAAAGAAGTAGTCCGTGGATTCGGAGCCTGCGCGTGGTCGTGTCAGGAAGTTCGTACTGGTGGGTAGCATTAGGAAGTCGAGCGGGGAGCTTGTAGTCCTTCTGTAAGAACTTCAATTCTTTCATAGTGAATTCTTGTTTGCCTTGAGGATCGGTGGGTCAAATCCTCCCCAGGTTTTTACCGTGTGGTTTCCTGGGTGATCATATCTTGTGTTATTTATTTTCCGCTGCATTATTATTCTTGATATGATTGTTGAATTGCTTTAACCTAGAATTGCTTAATTTGACTAAGTAACAACTTGGCTAATTAATCTAGGCTACGCAATTTGGTTGTTTTAGGGGTCTAAATAACCTGTCAAGTGGTATCAGAGCGGGTAGCTCTTTGTGTTTGAGATTTTTAATCTCTGAGCTGATCCTTGACCCCTGTTGTCATGGAGCATGGACACTCTTTGTTTGTTCCTCCTCATTTTGATGGGAACAACTATGCTTATTGGAAAGTAAGGATGAAAGCATTCCTGAAATCCATTGATGAAAGGGTTTGGAATTCCGTTGAATACGGATGGGTGAAACCCGCTACTCCTGTGAGTGAGTGGCAAACTTCTGAAAAAGAAGCAGCAAGCTTCAATAGCAAAGCTATGAATGCTATCTTTAATGCTGTTTCTATGGAGGAATTTAAGAGGATCTCTAATGTTGAGGTTGCTCATATTGCCTGGAAAATTCTCCAAACTGTGCATGAAGGCACAAAGGCAGTTAAGATTAATAAATTGCAACAATTGACTTCTAGATTTGAAAGCATTAGAATGTCTGATGATGAATCTTTTGATGAATTCTATGCTAAATTAAATGATATTGTCAATTCTGCTTTTAATTTGGGTGAAATCTATGATCAACCTAAAATTGTTAGGAAGATTCTTAGATCTTTAACTGAAGATTTTAGACCCAAAGTGACTGCCATCACTGAAAGCAAGGATGTGGACTCCATCCCTGTTGATGAGCTTGTAGGATCTCTTCAATCCTATGAGTCTGACCTACCTAAAGTGAACAAATCCAAATCAATGGCTCTTAAGTCAGTTGATGATGTTGAGGGTGGTGGATTTGATGATGAGCTCTCTGCTACAGAGATTGCCTATCTTGCCAAAAACTTTAAGAACTTTCTGAGGAATACAAATAGAAAGGCAAGAGGGACTTACACTACTGAACCTAGAAATTTTAGGAAGAATGATCCCATTAAGGTTAACAATTTTGAAAAACCTAGAGAAAATTTTGGTCAATCTTCTAATAACTCTTTGGGTCCTCAATGTTTTGGCTGTCAAGGGTATGGTCATGTGAAATCTGAATGTCCTACATTCTTGAGGAATAAGGGTAAAGCTATGGCTGTAACCCTTAGTGATAATGAGGTTTCTGATGATGAGTCCGGTGGTGACGAGGATGGAAACTTCATTGCTTTCACGGCTACTGCTATAGTCAATGAAAGCATATCTGCTGAGGAGAACCCTTCTGATTAGGAACTCTCTGAAGATGCAGATCTTCAAGAGGCCTATAACAAACTTTGCAAAGTTGCTGCAAAAGATGCTATGAAAGTTGAACTTGGCCTAAAGAAAATTGATTCTCTTGAGCTTGAAAAGAGAAATTTGCTTGTTAAACTGTTTGATGCTAATGAGCTTTTGAATAATGTTAAATCTGAGAACATGCTTTTGCTTGATAAAGTTAGAACTTTGGAACATGATTTATCTGTTGCTAGATCTGCTAGTTCTAAACTTGATCACATGCTGAATGTTCAAAAGTCTCCTGCTGATAAAACTGGGTTAGGATATGTTGAAAGCATTTTTGATTCTGGACCACATTCCACTACTTTTGTTCCTTCCTCTTCTTCTGAACCTTCTGTGAGTGAGGTTGTGAGTGAAACTGTCAAACCACCTGTGAGTGAGATAGTTAAACCCGTAGAAGTTTCACCACCTAAGAAGATTAGGGTAGATTTAAGAGAATCTAAACCTAAGGAGCCTACCAAATCTAAGGACAAGATGCATGGTAAACCTGCTTGGGTTTGTCATTATTGTGGTAAGTCTGGACACATTCGTCCTAACTGTTACAAGCTTCAAGCTGATAAGAGAGCAACTAAACCAAAAGTGCCTGTGCCTCAAGCACATGATCCTATGGCACTAATTGGTGAATTGGTAAAGGTGTTAAACCTTTATTCCAATCCTGGAGTTGGGAATCACTCTAATGTGAATAAGAACTCCAATGCTCGTGGTGCATCTAAAAAGTTTTGGATGCAAAAGACTCGAACTAACTGAGTCTTTCTGACATGGTCCTTGTGCTTAATTGCTCTATTCTTTGGTGACCATTGTTCTTTGGTGTGTCTTTTTATTGTTTTTGTTCTAGGACTTGCATTGCATTACATTCATGCATTTCATTCTAGGATTTATTTGTTTTCTCTTTTAAAAATAAAAAATAAAAAATAAAAAAAAAAAGGGAAAAGTGAAAAAAAAATAAAAATTATGTTAGACACTATTTTTCTTGATTTTTGAAAAACAAGGTTGGTCTATCTTTTGACACATGTCATGTTCTGTGTACCTTGTTTAACCTTGATGAGCTTAAATATTGCACCTGACTAGTTAAAGCTTTGTAGTGCATGTTGTGTGGGAAAGATGTTTGTGGTTATTAATCACTTTGTCTTGATCTTGACGTCACATGTTATTTGACTGTCGGACTTGATCCTTTTGAGAAAGGCATAAATAACCATCTCACCACTGTTCACTAGTCAATCATGAACACCTTAGTGCATATCATAAGATTTTGTGCTCGAGAAAGTGTAGCACATGCACAAAAAGAACATAAGGTGTAGCCTCTTTAAATGCTTAAATGCTTAATACTTAAAACTGGTGTGTACTATTAGGCTTGATGCCAATTCACTTAATTCAAACCGGTGTGTACTATTAGGCTTGATGCCATTTCACATAATCTAATCTGGTGTGTACTATTAGGCTTTATGCCAAATTTCACCTAAATAATGGGGCAAAAATGCAAGAAACTTACATGATTGCAAGCTTTTGTTCTAGGAGATGTGGGAGTTATAGGATGTAACTCTTTAGGTGATAGTCTCTTTTAAATTCTATGTGATGAATTGTGTAGACTTTGTGTTTGATTGCTATTCACATATCACCTCACATGTATCTCAAGTTTTTGCTAGTATCACACACTACACATGTTACTCTTTGTTAAACACTGTACATGCTAGTGTGTGTGTTTTTGGTCTGACCAACCAAGTTTGAAATTATCTTGAGATTTGTGCACAACATATTTGTTGTTTGAGAATATTCAAAGGAAGAATGATAGAAACTAGTTTTTGAGAAAATTGGGTTTAAAATTTTGGGTTTTTGAAAAAGCATTCCATCTCATACTCATGCATTTTATTTCTGTAATTTAATGCTTTGAGGAGTTGTGTTTCAAAATTTGGTTTGTCTTTCAAAACTGTGATTTTTCTCAAAATTTAGTGAGCCTCTGCCCATTTCGATCGATCCAGCCTGATTTTCGATCAATCGAAAAAGTGCTTTCAATTGTCTCAAAATGACTGTGTGTTTCGATCGATCGAATCTGATTTTCGATCAATCGAAAAAGTGCTTTCATTTGTCTCAAAATGACTGTGTGTTTCGATCAATCGAATATGATTTTCGATCGATCGAACATCGTGAAAAAGGTTTTTAAAAGGTACTTTTCTGACTTTTTCAAAGTTCCTATTTCAAAACTTTTCAAACCTTTTTCCTCTCTCCGCGTTGGCAAGCTCTAATCAGAAGATTTTTGTCGTTTTCCTCCGTTCTTTTTGCAAAATCTCTCTCTCCTCAAGTTGGTAAGACACTTGTGCCCTTCCTTTTGAATTTATTTCCATGTTTTCATGCATTTATTCATGCATTTGAGGGTAATTTTCGGAATTTGCATAATTGGGATTTTCTGTTGATTCAAGCCTTATTTTATGAAATTGATCATTGGGTTTTTGTGGGGACACTTCATTAACATGATTATTACCTGTTAATTTGATCAAATTTGAGTTTGGTGAAAAATTGAAAAATCTAGGGCTTGTTCTTGATCCGAATTGGGGCTTTTGTTAAATTGGGATGATTTTGATGAAATTGACTTGTTGTGTAGTTGTAATTAAGCATTATAATCTATGTAATGTATTTTATAATGCTCAATTCATCTTTTTGGTAAAAAAATTTCAACAAGTGGTTTTCAATTTTTGGGTTTTTTGATAAAAATTCCATGTTCAAGCCAATTTTGTCAATTCAATCTCAATTGAACTTATTTGTTTACTGCATTAGATCATGCATCACAACATTATTAATGTTCATGCATCATATAGATTTTTGTTCTATATTTTTTATTGTGCTAATTTGCAGTCTGCCCTTGGTTCTGTTTTCTCTTGTTCTTTTTGGTTTTTCACTTTGTGTCTCTGTCCTTTCCTTAGCACTATGCCTAGGAAAACTAGAGCCCGTAGGAATGTTCCCTCACCTTCTCCTTCACCCCCTCCATCCTATGATCGTGAGAGGTTTTCGAGTGAGAAAAACCAAGAGATTTATGAGAAGCTGAATGTTAGGAGAAAAATTTAGGCTGAGCGTTCTGTTCACTTAGATGAACTTGATCCTGCCATTAGGGCAAACTTTGAGCGTAGGGGCTGGTTACCCTTGGTGGATGTTTCTGATCCTCCTCCACCTTCTGCCTTGATTAGAGAGTTCTATTCGAACATCTCTATCCGCATCTATGATTCCAACACTCTAGTCAAGAGTTGGATACGAGGCGTAGAGTACACCCTTACTCCTGAGGTACTGGCTGATGCTCTAGGGGTACCATTGGTTCGACATCCTGTCTATCCATATGACGTGTCTCCCGAGATTAGTGATGTCTTGTCTTACATCACTGGGACTACTGTCCAGTGGGGTTCTGATCCTCGGATCACCTCTGCTGAGCTCTCCGGGTTACACTATCTTTTCTTTAGGATAGCGTGTCATTCTATCTGGCCCATTTCCCATGTTCACACCATTCCTCTTGAGAGGTGTGTATTTTTGTACGCTTTGGTTACTGATGCTCCTATTAGTTTTCCCCATCTTTTTCTTCGTTCTTTGAACGATGTTTATAGGAGTTCATCATCTGCTCATGCTCTTGTACATCCTATTTTCATTCATAGGATTCTCCTTCATCTTGATCTTGGTGGCTTCCCTTCCTCTGAGCCCGTTCATGTTATTGCTCCTATAGGTGCGTCTTTTCTTAGACAAAGGGCTGCTCATCTTCGAGCTGGTTCTAAACACCCTAGGTCTGATCCCTCTAGTAGCGCACCTCCTCCTTCTTCTTCTGCAGGTCTTGCTGGTGAGGATGTTACTGATCCAGTTGGTGATGATGCTGCTGCTGCTGATGTTCCTCCACCTCCTTCGGCCGACTTCGATGTTCGTCGTACTTTGGAGACTGTCATGACCGTTCAGGCGGCTCATGGTCAGATTTTGGTGGACTTGCTAGATGAGTTTCGTGCTCTACGAGCTGACTTGGCGCGTCTTCATTCACCCTCACCACCTCCTTTTGATGGCGACTTGTGATTGCTCTTTGGCATTCCGTCACAAAAAGGGGGAGTGGTATTTTTGACTTGTTGAGGGGTTTTTGTAGTTAGGGGGAGATTTTTTGTTTTGAGGAGCTTGTGGAGTTTTTTAGATTGTATCTAGTTGCTTCACTTTGTATATCATTTTTGGGGATATTCATGTTAGGGGGAGTAACATTGATTGATATACATGTTATTTTTGTTGATTCTTGTTGCTTTATGATTCACTGCTTATTGATTTATATTTATGAGTTGATCATTCATATATGTCTTTATTTTGTGTTGTGTGAATCTTACAAGAATGTTATACCTGTTGTTTTACTCTTTTCTGTCACACATGCGTTTATGCGTTTGTTGAGTATTTCAGGAATATACAGGTTGATTCAACTAAGCTGCTGTCTACACTTGCAACTGATGGATAGTAGTTAGGCTGAATTTGATTTTATGAGCATTACTTTTGTAAAGGGCTTTTACTTGTAAAACTTTGAGCTTTTAATTATGGTTTTGTCACGGATTGCCAAAGGGGGAGTTTGTTAGGTTCTAAGGTCTTAGGATTTTATGTATTTAGAACTCTAATTTGTAATGTTGGCAAACCATGATCAAAACATTGTATTTAGTCTTGTTTAGACTTGCTCAAAGTTGGTTTATTATTGTACAGTTGGAATCGAGTGGCTGCAGAAGTACTTGGGACTTTTGGCCTGGCTCGATCGATCGAAGAATAAACTCGATCGATCGAAAATCGCACAGGTTGAATTTTCTGCAGAATTTCTAACTCAGCCCTACTTCATTAAACGTTTAGGGTTTTATGTTTTTACCCTAGGTATATAAACAAAACCCTAGCCACGTTTTTGAAGGTTGTCCATATTGTTATATTGCTCATATTTTCTGTTTGTGTGAATCTCTTGTGAGATCTTCGAGGAGTTTTCCTTCACATAAACTTAGGGTTGTCAATATCTTGATGATCAACATAGTTGCAACCATTGGAACTTAAAAGAAAAACAAGCGGGGAGCTTGTAGCTGATTGAAGAATTCAAGAAAGAAGTAGTCCGTGGATTCGAAGCCTGCGCGTGGTCGTGCCAGGAAGTTCGTACTGGTGGGTAGCATTAGGAAGTCGAGCGGGGAGCTTGTAGTCCTTCTGTAAGAACTTCAATTCTTTCATAGTGAATTCTTGTTTGCCTTGAGGATCGGTGGGTCAAATCCTCCCCAGGTTTTTACCGTGTGGTTTCCTGGGTGATCATATCTTGTGTTATTTATTTTCCGCTGCATTATTATTCTTGATATGATTGTTGAATTGCTTTAACCTAGAATTGTTTAATTTGACTAAGTAACAACTTGGCTAATTAATCTAGGCTACGCAATTTGGTTGTTTTAGGGGTCTAAATAACCTGTCACCTTCCACTGCCAAGCATGTGAATATCGGTCAAAAATTCATTAAATAACTTATTGTTCTACAATTGATTTTCCAACTGCTATAATTGCAATTAACACCTTCCTTTTGAATGAGATCAATAGACAAAAAACCCAAAACAATACCAATTTTGTTTTTTTGTACTTTGAAATGTATTATGTATACAACCATGTTTTGAAGCTTGGCCTTTGGTAACAATTATTTCACAGAATGGACCTCACAAGAAGACTAAATTACTGAACTTTTTTGAGAATCAACTAAATTATTGAACTTAATGATGTATATAAGGCTACATCCAGGAAATAATTAATTAACCATGTTCTAAGGCATTAAGATGGTTGCTGAAAAATGTCTTAGACATTAATCTCAATGTTGATTTCTTTTTCCTTAGCTCATCGTGCTTAAATAGTAGTAACATTACATAAGAGGCATAGATTTTAAAAAAAGTCTGCAGTTAATTAAAACTTCTCAATTTGAGGAAAATATTGCACCTACAATAGTTTAAGACGTGCTTATTAGGAAAAAATATCACAAAAGATCCAAAGAATTTTCCAAGTGTTATGCACGGGAAAGTTAAATTGTGGTCCCAAAGAGCAACAAAAAGTTGTTTTCGGGCCCCCTAGAAGTGTTCTTACTTTTCCGCGGTGCCTTCGATACTCCCAAACCAAAAGTGCAACTTATAAAGTCTCACTATTCTGCTCTATAGTTGCTGTCCAGCAAACCTCAGTTTGGCAGGACTATAGTGGGAAAAATAATGAAAGAAGCCGATATAAGTGCATCAACCAACCATAAAAATGGATTTTCAATTCCAAATTTTCAATAAATGATAAGCTATTCCAAGTCCAATCAAAGATAAGTTGCAAAACAACAAGGCTTTGAACATTTACATTCCAAGTTATTTCCAATCGGTCAATGGGCACAGTTGCCTAAGGCAGAAGGTACAATTTCACCACAACTAATTGGGTATTAATCCCACCAATAACCTATTTCATAAATTAAAACCTCCCTTAAACATAAAAATAAGACACAGAAGAGATAAATGGTAAAAAGGAAAGTATAAAAATAGAGGAACCTAGGAAAAGTCCTACTATGGCTTTGTGCCAACTTGCAAAAGAAAATGCAAAAGTATAAACACTGTGTTGGGCATTTTTCTTAAGGTTCTGTCAGTTTGAAAATACAATGTAAAAGACAATGGCTAACCAAAAAAAAAAAAAAAAACAAAAGTAGTCCCAACTGGCTGAACAGGTATATGCAATTAGACAAAAAGTTATTGTATTTGTGAGTGCAAACAGTGAGTGAATTGCATTGGTTAAGCAAGTCAAGGACAATGTAAGCTTTGATCTGTCAACAATCAAAGTTCTTTATTCATAATTAAAGGGCTTGGTTTACTCCATCTCAAATTCTCCATAATTCAACTTTAAGCGGTTTTGGACAATTGTTATGTCCATATTTGCTCATGATCTTGAATCAACCCGCCTGCACCGATTGGTCTTGGACGACCCACAACAACCCAAATTCTCGGGCCAATAATAAAGATTCAATTTTGAATGTGTGTTTGTCTTCCTTATAATCTCAGAAACTGAGTTGTGTGTTCAAAACCAAGCAACAAACCATTACTACCAATCCATATAAATCAAAAGACAAACCACTGGCAGTATTTCTGCAGCTTCTGTCAGACAGTGCACCAATTAAAAACCACAGCAACCATAACAATCATCCACACCACACCACAAAAAAGGCCATAACAAAATGTAAAAATGGAAACCAAAAACATCAAGCAAAATAATGGAGCACAAAAAGAATTGGGGTTTAGAAATACCTCAACCGAATCAGCCAGATTCCGTAAGTATTTATATACTGTGAGGAGAGGAAGACAGCAAGGAAGGAACTCAGATAAGTGGCCATTACTGGGAAACCGTAGAGCAGGAAGGTGGGGAGATTTTCAGACTCTTTGGTTGTCCTTAAAACCGTTACTGTGAAACTGTAGAGCTGAAGAGTAGCGCTGAACTCTCTAGTTGTCCTCACGCTGTGCTTCTCACGCACAACCCTTTAGGTTTCCACGGTTTCAAATCTTTCCATTAAGTTGAAAAGGCCTTGGGCTGGGCTTTATGGTGTAAGTAAATAGATAAAGAGTGGGCTGGGATTTATTGTGCAGATTATTATAGGGCTGGGATTTATTATTCTGAAATTTGTAAAAATTGTTTTAAAATTGTAGGTAAAAAAAAAATTAAAAAAAAGAAAGGATTGGGATGACTTGGCCGCTGACGTGGCACAACGTGAGCGCAGCGACATTAAACTCTACGCTTCAGCTTTTTAGTAGTATATAGATATAGATGTGATACAAACTTTTTTTTTTTTTTTCTTTTTTTAAGGTTAAACGGCAGAAATTTTTTTCAAAACAAAGCAAACTATACACTTGGAGCAAACTTGCTCAGTACAATATAAGACACCTCCGACTAAAAGGCTTTTGAAACAAAATCAAATCTCTAGCATACAAGACATGTTCTAGAGCACATACAATATCTTCCTAGTCTACCATATATTTTTCTATCTATACAGAATTAAGAAGGAAAGGGGGCATTCCTCCACCCAAATTCCCTTAGAATTTCTCTTAAGAGCTTCCTTTGCTATTACATGAGCTGCTTGATTACATAAAGAATTTGTAAAACTAAAAACTTCTCTGAAGTGTGATGCTCTCCACTGGATGTCTTCAACCAATGTTCCAAAAGGGGCAAAGATATTTCTTTGGATTTTGTAGAGCTAGGAATAGATCAGTGGTCACCTTCAAGCATGAGATCATACAAACTCAAGTCAGCAGCAAACTATATTAGTAAACTTATTATTTGACAAGTGATACAAACTGTATTAGTAACAAGAAAATCTATATAAAAGCAACATACAAAGACTCCCTCTAAATAATTTCAAGCTAAAATTCAAATTATTTACAAAGTCTACAAAGGAAGGGATACAAACACCACAAAATCTAGTAGAATACTTATACAATTACAACAAAAATAAATATTTTAGCTCAAGAATTGATAACTCAAAGCCATTAAATGTACAGTTACTTATCTCAATCGTTATTGTCCATATAAGCAAAGGGGTATCCTAATAACAAACAAAATCAAATCTCTAGCATACAAGACATGTTCTAGAGCACATACAATATCTTCCTAGTCTACCATATATTTTTCTATCTATACAGAATTAAGAAGGAAAGGGGGCATTCCTCCACCCAAATTCCCTTAGAATTTCTCTTAAGAGCTTCCTTTGCTATTACATGAGCTGCTTGATTACATAAAGAATTTGTAAAACTAAAAACTTTTCTGAAGTGTGATGCTCTCCACTGGATGTCTTCAACCAATGTTCCAAAAGGGGCAAAGATATTTCTCTGGATTTTGTAGAGCTAGGAATAGATCAGTGGTCACCTTCAAGCATGAGATCATACAAACTCAAGTTAGCAGCAAACTATATTAGTAAACTTATTATTTGACAAGTGATACAAACTGTATTAGTAACAAGAAAATCTATATAAAAGCAACATACAAAGACTCCCTCTAAATAATTACAAGCTAAAATTTAAATTATTTACAAAGTCTACAAAGGAAGGGATACAAACACCACAAAATCTAGTAGAATACTTATACAATTACAACAAAAATAAATATTTTAGCTCAAGAATTGATAACTCAAAGCCATTAAATGTACGGTTACTTATCTCAATCGTTATTGTCCATATAAGCAAAGGGGTATCCTAATAACAAACAATTACATATGAAAGCTCATTCAAGTTGCAACTATGATCCTGATGATTACCAAACTCACATTAGGCATTCAAATCAGCCAATGTTCTGAAATTTGGAACTGTTAGGTCACACTTCGAATGACCCCTTGTGATAAACCCTAATTAATTAATTAATTAGCCAAGTTGTTTAATTAATCAATTAAGCATGCAATTGCGTGGAAGCACAAACAAATCACCAAATACTAAATATGCAGCGGAAATTAAATAACACGGTGATTTGTTTACGAATGGGGAAAAACCCTAACGGCAAAAACCCCACCGGGTGATTTTCAGGTCACCACTCCCGAAACTCCACTATTATCAAATCAAGCGGTTACAAGAAAGGAATCCCAAGTACCTTACCAACCTACAGTTGAACCCTTACCCCAATACCCAATTGGACTTGATCTGTAGTGACAATTTCCACCTTTGATGCACGGCTCCCAAGTACGTGACTAACCAATGCGCGGATCCCAGTACGCGACTTCAGAACACCAACTTGAGGAAGAATGGTTGGCTGCAAAGTTCTTCAGTTCATCCACGTGATGAATAGCAGGAAGATGCTTGGTTACAAAACCCTATGGTGCAAAGACACAGCAACTTCTTGATGAAGGATGAACTAGGTCAAGAACTTCGTCTGTTGAGCACAATTTGCATAAACAGAGATTGCTCAATGATAATACAACTTGTGTCCTCCAAAACGGCTCTTAAAATAATCCTTTTATATGTTTAGGGTTAGAAGAAAAGAAGCCCCAAAAACATATTCACGGATCCCAAGAAAATCAGATTTGAATTCTGACTTTTTAAATCTCGACAGATAGCAGGTGTCGAGGTAGCTATCGAGAGGTGTCGAGCTTTAAAAATTCTGCACTTCAACTTGCTTTTTCTTGGACAGACTTGATGGCTTCAATACTTGACCTTGAAACATAGTTTCTTAAAGTATTAAAAACACCTAGATCTACCCAATTACAAGTAGAGTGCGTTTTGTCAAAGGATTAGCCAATTTACATAAATAAGTAAGACATATGTTCTTAGCTTGTGAAACACATATGTCCTAACAGGAACTTACTCTCGATTAATGCTAAAGCCAAGAGACCTATACACACACCAACTACAAGCAGGTCACTTTCAGTTCAATCACTGCACATTTGGCCATAGCCAATATAGCAATTTTAAAACCCAAGCAAAATCAGCAAGCTTTATACTTAACAATAAAACATAGTCATCAGACAGATCAAAATTGAAACAAAATGAGATCCAAGGGTTTGGTAAACAAAAATAAAAAATTAAAGAAAAAAAATAATAGAGGGACCCTTAACACCAACTATAGTCACCACAAATCTATGGCAAGGAAGAGAAACAAATTAAAATGAATAAGCAGCCTCCAAGCTTGAAAGACCAACCATCACATAAGGAGAAATTTAATTGGAATAGTTTTTTCTTATCAGATGAAACAAAATTTCCCTAAACCATTGAAGACTATTAGGAATAAAAATACATTCAAAATTTTGATATTACTCTTCGGAAATGTTGAACAAAGAGAAAACTTTATACATATAAAAAAAAATGTCCCAAAATAATTCTATTATAAATTTGGAACCAGATGTTTCTCTATTATAAGTTTATACATGATAGCCAATGTAAATTTTACAAATAAATAACAAAATTAGAGGTCACAATAACTCAAGCATAAAGTTTTGCAGTAAAACTACCTTCTGATACCTGATAAGAACAGAGAATGGAGTTTGAGTCTCTATCTGGATTCGAGGTCAGCTGGTCCTCCAGAATAAGAAAGATGAGAACAGAGAAGAAAAAAGAAAGAAACTGAATTATGATGGTGCTTAGTCAATGCCTCAGTACAGCCCAGCTCTATTGGTTTTATACCCTTCCCGCCCTCTAACTAACTTTTAGAATCTCTAACTAACTAATGCCAGTTGTACTACTAACAATTACAATTAGCTTCAACTATCAATTACAACCAGTACCACCCTTCCCAATTCTCAATTACAAGTACCACCCTTCCCAATTCTCAATTACAATTACAACCATTATCAATTGATACAATCCTAACAATACCCTCCCCTTTAAAACACCTTGCCCACAAGGTGTGGAAACTGTTGTTGCAGCAAGTATAGACTCTCCCAGGTAGCATCTTCCACTCGTTCACCTTGCCACTGAACTAAGATCTGAGTGATAGACCTATTTCGCAGATGATGAGTCCTCTCTTGTAACACATCAACAGGTTCAGGCTTGAGAATGCCCTCAGAATCCACAGGTGGTAAGGAAGGCAAGGGCACCACATGTTGACCCAATCTTTGCTTCAAACAAGAAACATGAAATGTGGGATGAAGTTTTGATTCAAGTGGCAAGTCCAATTTGTAGGAGACAGTACCAATCCTCTGCAGTATCTGAAAAGAACCATAGAATCTAGGTGATAGCTTTCCCAAACGTTTCTATCTCAAGGACATCTGTTTGTAAGGGTACAGCTTCAGATAAACCCAATCTCCAACTTCGAATTCTCTCATAGTTCAATGCTTATCAGCAGTAACCTTCATTCTCTCCTGAGCAGCCACCAAGTTTTGCTTTAGTAATGCAATCAGCTGCTATCTATCTCTCAAATGCACCTCTACACTCTCCACCTTAGTAGTGCCAGGAATGTAATCCAAGAGTCTTGGTGGAGCAAAACCATACAATGCCTCAAAGGGTGTCATCTTAAGAGAGACATGAAAATTGGTATTGAACCAAAATTCTGCTAAGGGTAACCACTCCACCTAAGAATGTGGTTTGTCTGCAGCAAAGGCCCTTAAGTAATGCTCCAAACTCTTGTTCACTACCTCGGTTTGGCCATCTGTTTGGGGGTGATAAGCTGTAGACATGGCAAGCTGAACCCCTTGAAGCCTCATCAATTCTTGCCAAAAATGTGAAGTAAAAATTGGATCTCTGTCACTCACAATGGTGGCAGGCATACCGTGCAATTTAAAGACATATTGCATATAAAGTTGAGCTACTTTGGCTGCAGAGTAAGGGTGTGACAAGGGTACAAAGTGAACAAATTTAGTGAACCTATCCACCACCACTAACACCACATCCTTGAACTAAGATTTAGGGAGCCCTTCAACAAAATCCATACTAACATCCATCCAAGGCTTTTCTAGTATTGGCAAAGGTTGCAGAAGACCAGCTGAGTTACAAGTCTCATATTTCAATCTCTGACAAATATCACACTCTCTCACCAACTTCCTCACATCAGTCCTCAAACCAGGCCAATAGAAGTCCCTTTTCACTCTATGCAAGGTCTTAAGGAAACCTGAGTGACCCCCCAATGGACTGTCGTGAACCTGATGCAAGACAGCAGTCTTCAAAGCATCACAAGTGCCTAAGTAAACCCTCCCTTTGTACAACAACAACCCATTCTGCAGAGAGTAACCTTTAGGAGCAGCTTGTCCTGAACCCAAGGCCTGTATAATGCCCTGTACCTGCTGATCCGTGGCATAGCTTGCCTTGAGATGACCAAGCCAAGTTGGAGAAGGATATGAGATCATACACAAAACACCTTCTTGAGAGTCTAAATCAGTTCCAAGAGTAAGATAATCAAAACCAACCTCAGTGGAAGGTCCAGCAGTATTCAAATCATCATCAGGTTCAACTTTTCTGGACAAGGCATCAGCCAAAATGTTATCTTTACCCTTTTTATATTGAACCACAAAGGCATATCCTAATAACTTGGCAAACCACTTCTGTTGAGTAGGAGTACTAATTTTCTGCTCTAATAGGTACTTAAGGCTTTGTTGATCAGTTCTCACAATAAAAGGTCTACTAATCAAGTAAGATCTCCACCTCTTGACAGCAACAACCAGAGCTAATAACTCTTTTTCATAGGTAGACAAGTCCAAATTTCTACCCTTGAGGGCTTGGCTATGAAAGGCAATAGGCCTACCTTGTTGCATCAACACTGCTCCCAATCCCCTACCTGAAGTATCACATTCTATGACAAATGGCATATCAAAATTTGGTAGAGCTAGCACAGGTGGTTGAACCATGGCAGCCTTTAATTTTTGAAAAGCTTGATCAGCCTCCTCAGTCCAAAAAAATGCATCCTTCTTCAATAGGGCAGTTAAAGGAGCAGCAATCTGTCCATAACCTTTAACAAATTTTCTATAGTAACCTATGAGCCCCAAAAACTCTCTCAAGGACTTAAGATCAGTGGGAGTAGACCACTGTTGCATGGCTGCAGTCTTCTTAGGATCAGTGTGAACCCCTGCACTAGTGATGACATGCCCTAGGTACTCCACTTCATTACAAGCAAATTTGCACTTGGACTTCTTAGCATATAGTTTATGTAAGGCTAACACCTCTAAAATAGATCTCAAATGGTTCACATGCTCAGATAAAGAAGTGCTATATACCAAAATATCATATAAAAAAAACTAAAACAAATTTTCTGAGATAAGGCTTAAAAACCTGGTTCATCAAGGATTGAAAGGTTGATAGAGCATTGGTTAAACCAAATGGCATCACCAAAAACTCATAATGCCCTTCATGTGTTCTGAATGCTGTTTTAGGCACATCCTCCTCCTTCATCCTGATTTGATGGTACCCGAACCTTAGATCAAGCTTGGAAAAAATAGTTGCTCCATTCAACTCATCTAACAGCTCATCAATGACTGGAATTGGAAATTTATCCTTTATAGTAATGTTGTTTAATGCCCTATAGTCAATGCACATCCTCTAAGACCCATCTGCTTTCCTTACTAGCAAAACAGGTGAAGCAAAAGGACTAGTGATGTTTCTGATTGACCCAGCAGTTAACAACTCCCTCACAATGTTTTCAATTTCATTTTTTTGATAGAAGGGGTATCTATAAGGTCTCTGGCATACTGGTTGAGAGCCTTCCATGAGGGTAATCTGGTGCTCATGACCCCTCATAGGTGGTAAACCTGTAGGAGTCTCAAAAACCCTTCCAAATTCCTGCAACAACAACTCCACTTCTGCAGGTACACTCTCCTCTAACACCCCCTCAGCTGCAGAGTAAATTTGAAGTGGTAATCCCTTCCTCACTGATCCCTTAAGTAACTGATGACAATCTATGAAGGAAGTGCCTGAAGAGGGATTTAAACCCTGCAGCAAGACCTGTTGATCCTTGTAATGGAACTTCATAGTTAACAACTGGAAGTCCCATTGTATTATACCCAAGGTACTCAACCATTGAGTGCCCAACACAGCATCACAACCTCCTAATGCTAGCACATGAAATTGAACACAAAATTCCACTCCTTGTATACACACTGGTACACTACTACAAAAGCCTTGAGTTCTTACCCCAGTGCCATTGGCCACTTTAACCTCCAAGATTCTTGAGGTATCAACCTTTAACTGTAAACTAGAGACCATTAATGCATCCACAAAGTTATGAGTGCTACCTGTGTCCACCAATAACACCAGCCCACTGCCCTTAATCCTACTTTTAACCCTCATAGTGCCCGGTGTAGGAGTCCCAGTTAAAGCATACAATGTAATTCCCACATCTTCTTCCTATTCAATTGGTTTAGTATTGCAAAACTCCTCATCTAATTCTGTAATCTGAACTCCAGATTGCACCTTCGATGTTATATCAATCCCTTCTAAAAGAAACAGTTTAACATTTTTGCACTTATGCCCAGGCCCCCATTTCTCATCACAATTATAACACAACCCTTTCTTTCTCCTATCATCCATTTGAGCAGGAGTAAGTCTCTTAACTGGTACTTTTGGTTTATTGTCTAACATTGCATTACTTTTAGGCAAACCAAGAATTGAAGTGTTACCTGATTCTTGATGATTCCTTATGCTCTTCCTGCTGCTCCACACATATTCTTCTTGAATCTTGGCCAATCCAAAAGCTTCATTCAAGGATTGAGGGTTGAGCATTCTTACAGGTAACCTTATTTCATCCCTTAAACCACTCAGGAAACAGCTAAGCTTATGTAAGGGAGAAAGGCCTTTGACTCGGTTAGATACAGCTTCAAATTCTGCCTTATACACAACCACTGTTGAAGTTTGTCTCATCCTGGTCAATACCTCCATAGGATCATCGTAGGCACTGGTTCCAAATCTCACATGCAATGCGGGTACAAAAGATTCCCAATCCACAAACACCCTTGCCTCCTCTGCTTCCTGGAACCAAATCAATGCCTCCAAATCCATGTGAAAGGAAGCTATCAATAGCTTCTCTGTAATAGGAGTTTAATAATACACAAAATACTGATTCACCTTGTAAACCCAATTAGCAGGATCACTACCTGAGAATCGTGGAAAATCCAACCTCACAAACTTGGCAAACGACGAAGTTAAAGAACTTGGAATTGAATTTGATTGCACATTTCTCTACGTAGAATCTTGATTTACATCTATGGAATTCAATTTTTGTAAAATCACATTGATGTTCTGATTCATTGAATTGATATTCTGATTCATCTCATTCATTGTCCTGGTATGAATGCTTTGAATCTTTTACATTTCTTGGATGTCTCTGTTATGAGAAGTAGTACGAAGAGAAGCAATAGATTCATTCACTGTACTCATGGCCGCAGCTCTTGTTTCAGTCATGGTAGCACAGGAACGATGCTCTGATACCAATTGATAAGAACAGAGAATGGAGTTTGAGTCTCTAGCTGGATTCGAGGTCAGCTGGTCCTCTAGAGGAAGAAAGACGAGAACAGAGAAGAAAAAAGGAAGAAACTGAATTATGATGGTGCTTAGTCAATGCCTCAGTATAGCCCAGCTCTATTGGTTTTATACCCTTCCCACCCTCTAACTAACTTTTAGAATCTCTAACTAACTAATGCCAGCTGTACTACTAGCAATTACAATCAGCTTCAACTATCAATTACAACCAGTACCACCCTTCCCAATTCTTAATTACAAGTACCACCCTTCCCAATTCTCAATTACAATTACAACCATTATCAATTGATACAATCCTAACAATACCTTTGGCTCGTTACCATCGACAGATGTTCTTGGGAGAAGTAATAAGTTGGCCTGTGATAATGATAGCATTGCCATCAAGTGCAAAACTGACAACACCTCATACCAAGCATTAGACATGCCGGTTTCCTGCAAAAGTATTGATCCATATAAAAACATCAATTCCACTGAACGGAGGAGGGATGTAATGACAACTAGAAATGAAAGGCAGAACAGAAATTTGAAAATTGATAAATTAGTCCTATACTCCCACCTCTGCGTCATCCTTCTGATTTACCTTGTAGTGTAGATGGCTTCCTGCAAATAACAGATAAGCGCCACTATTATGAATTATCCAAAACAGTTAAAACATTCAAATCATAGTGGCACTAATACACGCTTTACAATCTTTAACTAGTCCTAAAAGAACAAGCAAGTAATCTTCCAAAGCCTGCTAAAGATCAGCTAAGGTTGAACCTCCTACAAACAACAAAATTATCCAATGTTTCAATAACTGAGGTCTCACAATTAGTAAAGCAATATCAAGTTTTTTCTATAACGATACGAGTTCTCAGAGCAGATAGGCGCTCCACTAAATTCTTGGACAAGTGATCACCCAATGAGTGGGAGAAATCAACAGGTTTAGGAATCCGAAAACCAGGAACATACACAGAAACATCCCCAATATTCCCTGGCCTCCTCAAACATCCACAGGTTTGATAAACTCATAAACCCAGAAAAACCCATCAATAATGTTTTCTCTTCTCAAAATCACACCCAGCAATAACAATTCAAAGACTAATAATATTAGCACAAAACCCAAAATTAGCACAAAATTAGCACAAAACCTCAAGCTATTAGTAATGAGCAATATTAGCACAAAACTAGCAATACCCAAAACCCTTAAACTCCAATTCCAAAACCCAAAATCCCAAACACAACTGTACTGAACCCATAAACCCAGAAAACAAAAAAAAAACCCATAAAACCAGAAAACAGAAAAACCCATCAATAATTCGAAATCCAAATTGGGAAAAGGGAAAAATCATGAAAAACAAACCTTTGGATCGTGGATCTTGGCGGCTCCGGTTTGTTTCCAAGCTCCACGCACAGCTTCGACGAACTCTGTGGCGGTGAGCTCCGGTGTGTGGTGTGGTGGAGGTTTGTGCAAGCAAAGGACGGCACAACCCCAGAGGAGGAAGCAGAGGGCACAACGAGAACTTTTTCTTCTTCTCCTCGTTCTACTTCGATGATCTGTGTGGCAGTGATGGAGGTTCGGCATGAAGGAAGCGGAGAAATGGTGTGAAGCAGAGGAAGCTATGAGCGTGAACTCTTTTTTGTTCTTTTTTTTCTTTTTTGAGGTCGTATTGTTTCTTTTAAGTAAAATCTGAAGTGGTAAATGTCTATTGGCTGGCGTAGAAGTAGTATTTTATGCCACAGCCTGATAGAATGTTTTCTCACACTAGCCTTGGCTGCACATGCAAGGCACTTGCTGCCCCCAGTAGTGAGAAAATTAATATAGATTTTGTGAATGAAACCGTGAATTTTGGCTTACCTAATTTGATTATATTAAAAAATAAATCTAACAAAATATCACAATATTTTCACAATATCTTCATTTTTAGGATCTGAATAGATATTTTATTTTATTTTATTTGAGAGAAATGCTACATTCATAACATTTTGAGAACAAATTCTAAATGATAAGTTATTATTAGTTTTAAGCTGATAACATTGTTATTGTTATTCTCAAAACATTTATTTTCAGTTGTGATTGGTCACAGTCTCATATTTGATTATTTTATTTCGACTTGTAAGAAATTGATACTTCAATATTTGTAAAAATATTGCGAAATTTGTTATATCGGTATAACAATATATAAGCCAGCTTACATAAATATTTAAAAGAAAAAAAAAACACAAACCGATTACTAGGAAAAAAAAAACTATAGGCACGGTAGAAATTAATGTTAAAATGTTGTGGACTTAGAATTTTTTTATTTGATTTATAAGAAACTGAGATCTCAACAATTGTGAAAATATTGTGATAATAATAAGTGTTGTGACATTTTTTTAAAACATTTATTTTCAGTTGTGGTTGGCTACAGTCTCATATTTTATTATTTTACTAGTCGCGGACCCGCACGTTGCGCGTGATAAATTTTTTATTTTGATTTTGATTTTTTGATTTTTTTATGATTGTGTTATTATTTTGAATAATTTTCAATGTATTACTACTTAAGCCCTCTCAACAGCTGGGCTCCGATATTGAATTTTAAATAATTTTAAATTCAAATTATTTTGAATAATTTTCAATGTATTACTACTTAAGCCCTACCAACCATCATTTAACCATCATTATAGCAAAAGATCATTTCAAATAACTGGTGGATAATATGAACACCCTACCAATAATATAAGGACTATTTTAGCAAAGCATTTCATTTTAGAGAGACCTAAAGAAATATACCAGCTTGTATGAACTTGCAATTTAATAGATAATCCATTATAATTTGGTAGAAACCAAAAGATAATATATAAATTATTTTAGCACAACAAAAGATAATATAATCTCAATGTTATAATAGCCATTTCATTAATTGAGAGTTAGACATACTTTACAAAACAATCTAGCTGTCGAACTTGAAATTTAACTGATAATCCGTAATCAACTGGTAGAAAATATGAACAACCTACACAACCAAAAGAAAATATAAAAAATATTTTTGCATAGCCTTTGCATTTTATAGCTGTTGAACTTGCAATTTAATCGATATTCCGTAATCAACTGGGAGAAAATATGAACAACCTACACAACTAAATAAAAATATAAAGAATATTTTAGCAAAGCCTTTTCATTTTATTTATAATTAAAAGTTAGAAATATTTGAAAAAACAATCCAGTGTAAAAATATGTAAATTAACAGGTAACTTGTGAGCAACTAGTGGGTAAAATAATAATCAAAACGGTGATAGGTGTCCACGTCAATGAACACCAAGACCTTTTTCTTTTCTTTTTTAACCTTTTGATAAATGAACACAAACACTCACATGCAAATACACACTCAAAACACTAAAAAAAATATAATATTTTATGTCATCTATCTATAGTGTCTTCTTGCTTGGTAAGTAAGTTCACACAAGTATATTGAAGACCATTTTTCTAAGACTATTTGGAGATTCCTATCTTTATGCAGTTCCGTTAAAAATTATAATATCACAAGGTAAGAACAACCCAAAAACTTAAACTATAATAGTTTTTTAGACCAACCTCATTCTTTTTAATCTCCCTCCTTTTTTGCTTTTAATCTACCTTTGTTTTTACTCTTTCACTTTGTGTTAAAACCTTCCACTGCCAAGCATGTGAATATCGGTCAAAAATTCATTAAATAACTTATTGTTCTACAATTGATTTTCCAACTGCTATAATTGCAGTTAACACCTTCCTTTTGAATGAGATCAATAGACAAAAAACCCAAAACAATACCAATTTTGTTTTTTTGTACTTCGAAGTATATTATGTATACAACCATGTTTTGAAGCTTGGCATTTGGTAACAATTATTTCACAGAATGGACCTCACAAGAAAACTAAATTACTGAACTTTTTTGAGAATCAACTAAATTATTGAACTTAATGATGTATATAAGGCTACATCTAGGAAATAATTAATTAACCATGTTCTAAGGCATCAAGATGGTTGCTGAAAAATGTCTTAGACACTAATCTCAATGTTGATTTCTTTTTCCTTAGCTCATCGTGCTTAAATAGTAGTAACATGACATAAGAGGCATAGATTTTAAAAAAAAGTCTGCAGTTAATTAAAACTTCTCAATTTGAGGAAAATATTGCACCTACAATAGTTTAGGACATGCTTATTAGGAAAAAATATCACAAAAGATCCAAAGAATTTTCCAAGTGTTATGCACGGGAAACTTAAATTGTGGTCCCAAAGAGCAACAAAAAGTTGTTTTCGGGCCCCCTAGAAGTGTTCTTACTTTTCCACGGTGCCTTCGATACTCCCAAACAAAAAGTGCAACTTATAAAGTCTCACTGTTCTGCTCTATAGTTGCTGTCCAGCAAACCTCAATTTGGCAGGACTGTTGTGGGAAAAATAACGAAAGAAGCCGATATAAGTGCATCAACCAACCATAAAAATGGATTTTCAATTCCAAATTTTCAATAAATGATAAGCTATTCCAAGTCCAATCAAAGATAAGTTGCAAAACAACGAGGCTTTGAACATTTACATTCCAAGTTATTTCCAATCGGTCAATGGGCATAGTTGCCTAAGGCAGAAGGTACAATTTCACCACAACTAATTGGGTATTAATCCCACCAATAACCTATTTCATAAATTAAAACCTCCCTTAAACATAAAAATAAGATAGAAGAGATAAATGGTAAAAAGGAAAGTATAAAAATAGAGGAACCTAGGAAAAGTCCTACTATGGCTTTATGCCAACTTGCAAAAGAAAATACAAAAGTATAAACACTGTGTTGGGCATTTTTCTTAAGGTTCTGTCAGTCTAAAAATACAATGTAAAAGACAATGGCTAACCAAAAAGAAAAAAAAAAAAAAAAAAAACCGAAAGTAGTCCCAACTGGCTGAACAGGTATATGCAATTAGACAAAAAGTTATTGTCTTTGTGAGTGCAAACAGTGAGTGAATTCCATTGGTTAAGCAAGTCAAGGACAATGTAAGCTTTGATTTCTCAACAATCAAAGTTCTTTATTCATAATTGAAGGGCTTGGTTTACTCCATCTCAAATTCTCCAGAATTCAACTTTAAGCGGTTTTGGACAATTGTTTTGTCCATATTTTCTTGTGATCTTGAATCAACCCGCCTGCACCGATTGGTCTTGGACAACCCACAGCGACCCAAATTATCGGGCCAATAATAAAGATTCAATTTTGAATGTGTGTTTGTCTTCCTTATAATCTCAGAAACTAAGTTATGTGTTCAAAACCAAGCAACTAACCATTACTACCAATCCATATAAATCAAAAGACAAACCACTGGCAGTATTTCTGCAGCTTCTGTTAGACAATGCACCAATTAAAAACCACAGCAACCATAACAATCATCCACACCACACCCCAAAAAAGGCCATAACAAAATGTAAAAATGGAAACCAAAAACATCAAGGAAAATAATGGAGCACAAAAAGAACTGGGGTTTAGAGATACCCCAACTGAATCAACCAGATTCCGTAAGTATTTATATACTGTGAGGAGAGGAAGACAGCAAGGAAGGAACTCAGATAAGCGGCCATTACTGGGAAACCGTAGAGTAGGAAGGTGGGGAGATTTTCAGACTCTTTGGTTGCCTTGAAACCGTTACTGTGAAACCGTAGAGCTGAAGAGTAGCACTGAACTCTCTAGTTGTCCTCACGCTGTGCTTCTCACGCACAACCCTTTAGGTTTCCACGGTTTCAAATCTTTCCATTAAGTTGAAAAGGCCTTGGGCTGGGCTTTATGGTGGAAGTAAATAGATAAAGAGTGGGCTGGGATTTAAAACATTTATTTTCAGTTGTGGTTGCTATAGCCACATATTTTATTATTTTATTTCTACTTGTAAGAAATTGGCACGTTAATAATTGTGAAAATATTGTGAAATATGTTGTATCAATATAATAATATATATGATAGCTTACATAAATATTTCAACAAAAAAAAAAAAAACACAAACCGATAACTGGAAGAGAAAAAAAAAAAAAAAAAACCTTTAGGCACTGTGTTAGGAACCTAGAGGTTCCTAATGGGGATGAGTATGAATTATAAGGGAATTGATGGGAATTATAAGGGAATGGATGGGAATTGTAGGGAAATTGACTTAATTCGAGATAGTCACCCTCCATAGAGAAAGAGAGAGATTAAGAGAGAGAGAGATGTACTAATGCACTAACAAATTGGTTTATTCTTCATTCATCTCTCATATTGGATTACAATCATGTATTTATAGGAGACTAGTTCTAATCTCATTGGCCCACATGGCCTCATCCTATTGGTTCTATGATTCCCCATGTGCATTAGTAATTCCAACATGTGCTAAATGTGATTAACATGCCTCATCCTATTGTTTCTATTATTCCCCATGTGCATTAATAATTTCAACATATGCTAAATGTGATTAACATGTTTAGAATTGTAACTAACTAACTAAATCTCAATACACCAATTATTATCCATATGCTAATAGTATCCTAACATTTCCCTCCCCTTGAAAACACTTTGCCCACAAGGTGTTGTTGTGAAATAGCATCCTCATCAAAGGAGATCTTCCAATGGACCAATACCGTAGTGACATTTTGATCACCATATTCATGCATTTCTCCTTGACAAGCGATCCCGCGCATATGGAGGTTTCTTCTTCGTAGATCTTCAAAATTTGCTCGAATTCTTGAGGCTTCAATGGTTCTTCAATCTTCAAGGTCTCATTGGTTTTTCAACCTTGAAATGTTCTTGTATCCACAAGACCTCATTCAATTATAGAACCATTAAAATTGTTGGCACTTGTATCTTGGATTCTTGGATTACCGACACTTGGATTGCCACTTCTTGAATCATAGACTCTTGAATGGAAGCCTCTATTGGTGCATCAAGAATGGGTTCTTGGATAATCATCATCACCTTCTTTGTTGGTTCTTTTGACTGAACTTCAAGGGCAGCATGTACATGTACATCGTCATCCACTTTGACACAAAAATCAACATCTTGGCTTGTAACAACAGTAGTAGATTCTTGGAACTTGATTTGTTCTTCGACTTTCATTGAATCAAGAGATTGTAACTCTTCTTCGAACATGTTTTCAAGATCCTCTTGCACTCTTGAAAGTTCTTCCTTCATGGCCATATTAGATTCAGCCAAGGCCTTCATCTTCTTTGAAATATCCTTGGATTCTTCTAAGGCTTTGTTCAACAATTCTGATGTCGTGGAAGCCTGAAGAATGCACACACAATGCTCTCTTGATGGAACAGGAACAAAATTGTTAGTTTCTGGTAGTAAATCTCGAATCCATGAGGGGTTTCCTTGAATCCATAAGGAGATAAAAACTGGAATCCACCAGAAGAAAATTTGACAAAACGTCTGTGATTATTGATAATAGTCTGATTTGCCTCTGATGGCTACAAAACATATAAATACTGAGAAAAACGTCTAAAACCCTAATTCGCACTAATTAGGCAATTAGGTGACAAAATACCAAAATTTACCAAAAAATGGAAAAATTGAGTTAAATGCAGAATCATAGACTACTGACCTTAAGGGTCGTCCCAAAATAGACGGGATCTTATTCTGACTTTTAAACTAAAAGTTGTTAAAGAAAAACAAATATTACTATAAATAGCAAAAACACTGTTTTCAAACCCTTAATGAAGGAACTCGCCTAAATTTTGGCTATGCTCATAATATATGAGTCTAGATCAGAACGTCGTTTCCCTTCAACCTGCCAAATTTCATGCATTTTCAACACTATCGCCCAGATGGCATCTACTGGCACCCTCCTTTGATCTTGCATTGTGATTTCCTGTGCCCCTACTGCTCTAGGAAGGCAAGTGCTGTCTGTTCTACATCAGTCTCCCCCACTTGAAAAGAACTCAACCACGAGTTTCCACTATCTGGTTTATCAGGAGGATGATAATCATACAAGTCAGCAACATTGAAGGTAGAAGAAATGCTCATGTTCGGTGGAAGAGCAACCACATAAGCATTATTGTTGATCTTCTTTGTAATCTGCAATGGTCCATATTTCTTGTCCTTCAACTCGTTGTAGGTACTAACGGGAAACCTCTCCTTTCTAAGGTAGACTTGTATTAAATCTCTAACACTGAAAATCTTCTCACGTCTCTTCTTATCAGCTGCTTCCTTGTACTTGGCATTAGGAGCTTCCAGTTTCTACCTCACTTCCTTTTGCATTGCCTGAATACAATCAGCCACATTCTCTGCAGCTTGACTCTAAGGGTACCAAGTCCAAAGCATGTTTAGGAGGCACGCAGTAGACAATGGAAAATGGAGACTTACCAGTGCTTCTGTTGACTAAGTTGTTGTAAGCAAACTCTACCTGGAAAAATGAAAGATCCCACTACTTGGGCTTCTCTCCTAAGATACACAGGATCAGATTCCCCAAAATGCAATTAACCACTTCTGTCTGGTCATCAGTCTGAGGATTACTGGTGCTACTGTAATTCAAGGAAGTGTTAAAACGCTTCCTCAAGGTCTGCAAGAGGTGACTGATGAACTTGGTATCCTAATCAAAGGTGATGGACTTTGGCACTCCATGCAAACGCACCACTTCTTTAAAGAAAAGATTGGCCACTCGAGTAGCATCTGAAGTCTTCTTGCATGCTATGAAATGGGACATCTTCGAGTACCTGTCAACCACAACAAAAACAGAATCCATACCTCGCTGGGTTCGAGGAAGACCCAGTATAAAGTCCATAGACAGATCTTCCCATGGTGCTTGTGGAACTGGCAAAGGCATATATAAACCAGTATTCTGAGATTGCCCCTCAGCAGTTTGGCAGATTGGACACTTCCTCACATGATTGCCAACATCCCTCTTGAGTTGTGGCCAATAATACCTCTCTTCCACCAGCGCTATAGTCTTATCTCTGCCCATATGTCCACCTAAACCTCCACCATGCAGCTCCCTAATAATCTGCTCCCTCAATGAACTTTTAGGGATGCATAATTGGTTACCCCGAAAAAGGAAACCATCCTGAATGTACATACTATTGATAGCAGCATGAGTTTGTTGACACTTACCCCAAATATCACCAAAATCCTCATCATGCTCGTACAGCTCCTTGAGGCAATCAAACCCTACAACTTCAGTACGTAGGGTGGTCAACAACGATGCTCGCCTGCTGAGTGCATCAGCCACCTTATTAGTGATACCAGACTTGTGCTTCAATGTGAAATGGAAGCGTTGAATATAAGCTACCCACCGAGCATGCATTCTGTTAATGCTAACTTGACTGTTGATGTGCTTCAATGCCTGATGATCTGTGTATAATACAAACTCCCTCTGAATTAGGAAGTAACCCAATGCTTAAGAGTCCGTACTACAGCAAAGAACTCCAGCTCATAAGCTGACCATTTACTTCGAGCTTCACAGACTTTCTCACTGAAGAATGCTACTGGTCTGTTGTCTTGTGAAAGAACAGCGCCTATCCCGACCACAGATGCATCACACTCCACCTGAAACACCTTATCAAAGTTGGGCAATGCCAAAATCGGGGCTGTGCTCAACTTTTCCTTGATCAAGGCAAAGCTTTGTTCTGCCTCCTTTCCCCATGAGAACCTCCCCTTCTTCAGACATTCAGTGATAGGGGCTACTATGCTACTAAAATCCCGAACAAACCTCCGATAGAAGGTTGCTAGCCCATGGAAGCTTCGTACATCACTCACTGTCTTTAGGGTTGGCCATTCTCTGACTGCACGGACCTTGTCCTCATCAACATGAATCCCATCTGCACTGACCACATACCCTAAGAACAGTAACTTATCAGTCAAGAAGCTGCACTTCTTCAAGTTGATATACAACTCATTGGCCTGCAACACTGCCAATACTTCTCGCACATGATTATAGTGGGTTGCTTCTATCTTACTGTAAATCAGGTTATCATCAAAATTAACTACCACAAACTTTCTGATAAATGGTTTTAATTCTTGATTCATAAGCCTTATGAAAGTGCTGGGAACATTGGACAATCAGAAAGGCATCACCATCCACTCATACAAGCCCTCAATTGTCTTAAAAACTGTCTTCCACTCATCTCCAGGTCGGATCCGAATTTGGTGATACCCACTTTTAAGATCCAACTTGGTGTAACACTTGGACTCACTCAGCATATCAAACATGTCATATAGTCGAGGAATAGGAAATCAATACCTGACTGTGATCTTGTTGATGGCTCGACTATCCACACACATACACCAGCTCCCATCCTTCTTTGGTGTTAATAATGCCGGTACTGCACATGGACTCATACTCTCCTTGATCTGCCCCTTACTTAAAAGCTCATCCACCTACCCCTGTAGAATTTGACCCTCCTGAGGATTCATCTTGTAGTGTGGTAGATTTGATAGGCTAGCTCCAGGAACTAGATCAATGCAATGCTGCATGTCGCGCATTGGTGGTAAACCAACAAGTAGCTCCTCTAGAAAAAGCTCCTTAAACTCCTTGATCAATGGTTGAATTGCCTCAGATATCCCAGCAACCTTCTTCGGCTCTCCATCTGTCACCACTACAGCATATACCTGTTTCAACTCCTTGCAGTCCCTGTCAAACTCATCTTCATTGTTCACTATGAGGAGTGCTGGCTTCCCCTCCACTTTAGAAGCTTTGGGTATACTGCCTTCCTTAATAGGACCAAGGACAATTTTTCTGCCATTCTTAAAGAATACATATACATTATCCTTACACTTATGAGTAGCATCTACATCATACTGCCAAGGTCTACCCAGTATTAAATGACAAGCATCCATTTCAACAACATCACAAACTACTTCATCTACATAACACTTACCCATAGAAAAAGTAACACGACATTGTTGAGTAACAAGAGTTTCCGTACCTTTCTTGATCCAACCTATCTTGTACGGAGAGGGATGCTTTTCTGTTTTCAGTCCTAGCTTGGTAACCAAACTCTTCGATGCAATGTTCTCTACACTGCCACTGTCAATGATCAAATCACAAACCCTCTTACTGATGGTGCATCGTGCTCGGAAGATCTCATTCCGTTGATCACCGTATTCCACCCTTGGTGTGAGCAACAACCTTTGGATCACCAAAGATCGCCCTAATGGCACGCCTTCCTCGTCCTCTTGGATCTCATTGAGATCATAGGCATACGGATCCGCATCATTATACACCTCTTCACCCTCTTGTTCACCTTCTACCTCGCCTTCTTCTGCCACCACCAAATTCACTGCAGCTCGCTTAGGGCAAGTACTAGATCGATGTCCTGGTTCTCCGCACCTGTAGCACTTATTCCCAGTTGGCCTAGCATAAGGGTTGGCATTCGCTATCGGCTGGGCGGCGGAACCTGCTACTGCCACTGTGGATTGGTTGACACCACTGTTCTCCCTAACCACGGGTTGTGATCGTGGTGTAAACATGGGCTGTTTACCTTTGTTGGCAGTGGAACTAGAGGACTCCGAATTGCGGTTGGAAAACTTTGAACCTGCCCTGAGATGCTGATATTCTATTTTCTTGGATAAGGTTACAGCCTCATTCAAAGTATATAGGGTTTGTAAGGATACCTGATCTCGGATGGAAACTCGTAACCCGTGTACAAATCTGGATATCCGTTGATCTTCAGTTTCCTCCAAATCATTGCGATTCGCCAACCTGTCAAACTCCTCCATGTACTCATTAACTGTCCTCGTACCCTGCCTGCAATCCTGGTACTGTCTGAACAACTCCTGCTGGTAATCTGGTGGTAAGAACCAATCTGCCATTAATCTTTTCATTCTCCTCCATGATCGTATTGGAAGCTTTCGTTCACGGGTACGGTTTAATTGAACACGATCCCACTAGGTAGATGCTCCTCCCTTCAATTTGTAGGCCACCAAACACACCTGTTTATCATCTGCTGTACCCATATAATCGAAAAACTTTTCCACTTCACTAACCCAATCCAGATACTCTTCAATCGAGACATTACCATTAAAGGATGGTAATTCTACTTTCATCCGATAGTCCCTCTGCTCCTGATAATCTCGGCCATTATCCCTTGCGGGACCACGATGATTTCCAAGGACTCTCTCTGCATACTCCTCGTCTTCACTATCTTCTTCGTTGTAGTCCTACTGCCTATTCCTGTTTGGACCACGATAGGGAGGACCACGCGCTCGGTTATCACGTCGCTCTCCGTCATCGCGATTAGGGTTTCGGTTAAGCAAGGTGGCAAGTGCTTCTTGAATCTGGTCCAGAGTCTGCTGGGTTGAATCACGAAATTGTTGATGTTCATCACGAAATTGTTGATTTTCATCACGAAAATCAAGGAACTCAGCCCTAGTGAGGACTGGGTTGTTGACGTCGTCACCGCCGTCATTGTTGTGGTGGTTACCGTCTCGCCGGTTAGCCATCAGACCAGGGTAAGTCAAGGCTCTGATACCAACTGATGTCGCGGAAGCCTAAAGAAAGCACACACGATGCTCTCTTGATGAAACAGAAACTAAACTGTTAGTTCCTGGTAGTAAACCTCGAATCCACGAGGGGTTTTCCTTGAATCCACAAGGAGATAAAACTGGAATCCACCAGAAGAAAATTTGACAAAAGTCTATTTTTTATTGATAATAGTCTGGTTTGCCTCTGACGGCTACAAAACATATAAATACTGAAAAAAAAAACGTTTAAAACCCTAATTCGCACTAATTAAGCGATTAGGTGACAAAATTACCGAATTTTACCAAAAATGGCAAAATTGAGTTAAATGCAGAATCATAAACTACTGACCTTAAGGGTCGTCCCAAAACAGACGGGACCTTATTCTGACTTTTAAACTAAAAGTTATTAAGGAAAAACAAATATTACTATAAATAGCAAAAACACTGTTATCGGGGCCTTAATGAAGGAATTCGCCTAAATTTTGGCGACGTTCATGGTATCATGAATCTGGATCAGAACGTCGTTTCCCTTCAACCTGCCAAATTTCATGCAATTCCGACACTGTTACCCCGATGACCCCTACTGGCACCCCCCTTTGATCTTGCGTTGTGACTTCCTGCGCCCCTGCTGCTCAAGGAAGGCATGTGCTGTCTGTTCTACATCAAATTCTTGTATTTTTTCAAAAGTTTTCTTTCATCACAATTGCTCATCTCAAGATCAACGACTCTGATACCATTTGTTAGGAACCTAGAGGTTCCTAATGGGGATGAGTATGAATTATAAGGGAATTGATGGGAATTATAGGAGAATGGATAGGGATTGTAGGAAAATTGACTTAATTCAAGGTAGTCACCCTCCATAGAGAAAGAGAGAGATTAAGAGAGAGAGAAATGCACTAAGGTACTAAGAAATTGGTTTATTCTTCATTCATCTCTCATATTGGATTACAATCATGTATTTATAGGAGACTAGCTCTAATCTCATTGGCCCACATGGCCTCATCCTATTGGTTCTATTATTTCCCATGTGCATTAATAATTTCAACATGTGCTAAATGTGATTAACATGCCTCATCCTATTGGTTCTATTATTTCCCATGTGCATTAATAATTCCAACATGTGCTAAATGTGATTAACATGTTTAGAATTGTAACTAACTAACTAAATCTCAATACACCAATTATTATCCATATGCTAATAGTATTCCTAACACACTGTAGCTATTGGCTACAGTGCCAATTGAATAAACCAAAAGTACTATAGCTCCAATGCTATCCACCAATAATAGCTTACATATGATTTGTTGTGAAATTAATGTTAAAATATTGTCGATTTAACATTTTTTTATTTGATATATAAGAAACTGAGATTTCAACAATTGTGAAAATATTGTGATAAAAATAAGTGTTGTAACATTTTTATAAAAAATTTATTTTCAGTTGTGGTTGGCTACAGTCCCATATTTTATTATTTTATTTCAACTTGTAAGAAATTGACACTTCAATAATTGTGAAAATGTTTTGAAATTTGTTGTATCAGTGTAACAATATAAATGTCTGCTTACATCAATATTTAAAAGAAAAAAAAAACACAAAACGATTACTAAAAAAAAAAAAAAAAACTTTAGGCACTGTAGCTACAGTGCCAGTTGAATAAACCAAAAGCACTGTAGCTCCAATGCTATCCATCAATAATAGCTTACCTATAATTTGTTGTGAAATTAATGTTAAAATGTTGTGGATTTAGCAATTTTTTGTTTAATATATAAGAAACTAAGATTTCAACAATTGTGAAAATATTGTGATAACAATAAGTGTTGTAACATTTTTTTTAAACATTTATTTTTAGTTGTGGTTGGCTACAGTCTCATATTTTATTATTTTATTTCGACTTGTAAGAAGTTTACACGTCAATAATCGTGAAAATATTGTGAAATTTGTTATGTCAATATAACAATATAAATGTCAGCTTACATCAATATTTAAGAGAAAAAAAAACACAAACCGATAACAGGAAAAAAAAAAAAAAAACCTTTAGGCATTGTAGCTACAGTGCCAGTTGAATAAACCAAAAGCACTGTAACTTCAGTGCTATCCATTTACCTATGATTTGTTGTGAAGTTAATGTTAAATTGTTGTGGATTTAACATTTTTTTATTTGATATATAAGAAACTGAGATTTCAACAATTGTGAAAACATTGTGATAACAATAAGTGTTGTAACATTTTTTTTAAACATTTATTTTCTATTGTGGTTGGCTACGGTCTCATATTTTATTATTTTATTTCTACTTGTAGGAAATTGATACGTCAATAATTGTGAAAATATTGTAAAATTTTTTGTGTCAGTACAACAATATAAATGTCAGCTTACATCAATATTTAAAAGAAAAAAAAACAAAAACCGATTAAGGCATTGTAGTTACGGTGCCAGTTGAATAAACAAAAGGTTGAACCAAAAAAAAAAAAAAAGGACTCACGAAACCAAAACACTATTGTAGCTACAGTGCCAACACTCTGGATGCACAATGCCGAAGCATTGTAGCGGCATAGCCGCTTTGTTGTATCAGTATAATAATATATATGTCAGCTTATATAAATATTTCAAAGAAAAAAAAAAAACACAAAACGATTACTAAAAAAAAAAAAAAAAAACTTTAGAGTTGAATAAACTAAAAGCACTATAACTCCAGTACTATCCATCAATAATAGCTTACCTATGATTTGTTGTGAAATTAATGTTAAAATATTGTGGATTTAGCATTTTTTTTTATTTGATATATAAGAAATTGAGATTTCAATAATTGTGAAAATAATGTGATAACAATAAGTGTTGTAACATTTTTTTTAAACATTTATTTTAAGTTGTGGTTGGCTACAGTCTCATATTTTATTATTTTATTTTGATTTGTAAGAAATTGATACGTCAATAATTGTGAAAATATAGAGAAATTTAATGTGTCAGTATAACTATATAAATGTCAGCTTACATCAATATTTAAGAGAAAAAAAAAAAAAAAAACACAAACCGATTACTAGAAATAAAAAATAAAAAAATAAAATACTTTAGGCACTGTAGCTGCAGTGCCAGTTGAACAAACCAAAAGCACTGTAGCTCTAGTGCTATCCATCAATAATAGCTTACCTATGATTTGTTGTGAAATTAATGTTAAAATGTTGTGAATTTAGCATTTTTTTATTTATTTAATATATAAGAAACTGAGATTTCAACAATTGTAAAAATATTGTGATAACAATAAGTGTTGTAACATTTTTTTTAAAACATTTATTTTCAGTTGTGATTGACCACAGTCTTATATTTTATTATTTTATTTCGACTTGTAAGAAATTTACATGTCAATAATTGTGAAATTTATTGTGTTTGTATAAAAATATAAATGTCACCTTACATCGATATTTAAGTGAAAAAAAAAAAACACTAACCAGTAACAGGGGGAAAAAAAAACTTTAGGCACTGCAGCTATAATGCCAGTTGAATAAACCAAAAGCACTGTAGCTCCAGTACTATCCATTTACCAATGATTTGTTGTGAAATTAATGCTAAAATGTTGTGGATTTAGCATTTTTATATTTGATATATAAGAAATTGAGATTTCAATAATTGTGAAAATATTGTGATAACAATAAGTGTTGTAACTTTTTTTTAAAACGTTTATTTTCAGTTGTGGTTGGTTACAATCTCATGTTTTATTATTTCATTTCTACTTGTAAGAAATTGGCTCGTTAATAATAGAGAAAATATTGTGAAATTTGTTGTATCAGTATAATAATATATATGCTAGCTTACATAAATATTAAAAAAAAAAAAACACAATCAAATTACTGGAAGAAAAAAAAAAAAAAAAACCTTTATGCACTGTAGTTACAGTGCCAATTGAATAAACCAAAAGCACTGTAGCTCCAGTGCTATCCATCAATAATAGCTTACCTATGATTTGTTGGGAAATTAATGTTAAAATGTTGTAGATTTAACATTTTTTTATTTGATAAATAAGAAACTGAGATTTCAACAATTGGGAAAATATTGTGCTAATAATAAGTGTTGTAACATTTTTTTAAAACATCTATTTTTAGTTGTGGGTGGCTACAGTCTCACATTTTATTATTTTATTTCGACTGGTAAGAAATTGACACGTCAATAATTGTGAAAATATTACGAAATTTGTTGTGTCTGTATAACAATATAAATGTTAGCTTACAACAATATTTAAAAGAAAAAAAAAATAAAAACAAACGGATTACTAAAAAAAAAAAAAAAACTTTAGGCACTGCAGTTATAGTGCCAGTTAAATAAACAAAAGGTTGAATAAAAAAAAGGGACTCACAAAACCAAAGCACTATTGCAACTACAGTGCTGCACAGTGCCAACACTTTGGATGCTCAGTGCCAAAGCACTGTAGCGGCTTAGCTGCTTTATTATGTCAGTATAACAATATATACGCCAGCTCACATAAATATTTCAAAGAAAAAAAAAACACAGACCGATTACTAAAAAAAAAAAAAAAAACTTTAGGCACTATTGCTACAGTGCCAGTTGAATAAACCAAAAGCATTGTAGCTCCAGGGCTATCCATCAATAATAGCTTACCTATGATTTGTTGTGAAATTAATGTTAAAATATTGTGGATTTGGCATTTTCTTATTTGATATATAAGAAACTGAGATTTCAATAATTATGAAAATATTGTGATAACAATAAGTGTTGTAACATTTTTTTAAAACATTTATTTCCCGTTTTGGCTGGCTATAGTCCCATATTTTGCTATTTTCTTTCGACTTGTAATAAATTGACACGTCAATAATTGTGAAAATATTGTAAAATTTGTTGTGTCAGTATAACTATATAAATGTCCGCTCACATCAATATTTAAGAGGAAAAAAAAAACACAAACCGATTACTAGAAAAAAAAATAAAAAATAAAAAATAAAAAAAATAAAACACTTTAGGCCCTGTAGCTACAATGCTAGTTGAATAAACCAAAAGCACTGTAGCTCTAGTGCCATCTATCAATAATAGCTTACCTATGATTTGTTGTGAAATTAATGTTAAAATGTTGTGGATTTAGCATTTTTTTTTATTTAATATATAAGAAACTGAGATCTCAACAATTGTAAAAATATTGTGATAACAATAAGTGTTGTAACATTTTTTTAAAACATTTATTTTTAGTTGTAGTTGACCACAGTCTTATATTTTTTTATTTTATTTCGACTTGTAAGAAATTTACACGTCAATAATTGTGAAAATATTGTGAAATTTGTTGTGTCTGTATAAAAATATAAATGTTACCTTACGTCAACATTTAAGTGAAAGAAAAAACACAAACCGATTACAAGAAAAAAAAAAAAAAAAAACTTGAGGCAGTGTAGCTACATTGCCAATTGAATAAACCAAAAGCACTGTAGCTCCAGTGCTATCCATTTACCTATGATTTGTTGTGAAATTAATGTTAAAATGTTGTGGTTTTAGCATTTTTATATTTGATATATAAGAAATTGAGATTTCAATAATTGTGAAAATATTGTGATAACAATAACAGTTGTAACTTTTTTTTAAAACATTTATTTTCAGTTGTGGTTGGCTACAATCTCAAATTTTATTATTTTATTTCAACTTGAAAGAAATTGGCACGTTAACAATAGTGAAAATATTCTGAAATTTGTTATATCAGTATAATAATATATATGCTAGCTTACATAAATATTTCAAAAAAAAAAAAAAAAAACACAATCCGATTACTAGAAGAAAAAAAAAATAAAAATTTTATACACTGTAGTTACAGTGCCAACTGAATAAACCAAAAGCACTGTAGCTCCAGTGCTATCCATCAATAATAGTTTACCTATGATTTGTTGTGAAATTAATGTTAAAATGTTGTAGATTTAACATTTTTTTTATTTGATAAATAAGAAACTGAGATTTCAACAATTGTGAAAATATTGTGATAATAATAAGTGTTGTAACATTTTTTTAAAACATTTATTTTTAGTTGTCGGTGGCTACAGTCTCATATTTCATTATTTTATTTCGACTTGTAAGAAATTGTCACGTCAATAATTGTAAAAATATTACGAAATTTGTTGTGTCTGTATAACAATATAAATGTCAGCTTACATCAATATTTAAAAGAAAAAAAAAACACAAACCGATCACTAAAAAAAAAAAAAAAACTTTAGGCACTGCAATTAAAGTGCCAGTTAAATAAACAAAAGGTTGAATAATAAAAAATAAAAAAATAAAAAAATAAAAAAAAAACCGGACTCACGAAACCAAAGCACTATTGCAACTATAGTGCTGCACAGTGCCAACACTTTGGATGCACAGTGCCTAAGCACTGTAGCGGCATAGCCGCTTTATTGTGTCAGTATAAAAATATATACACCAGCTTACGTAAATATTTGAAAGAAAAAAAAAAACACAAACCGATTACTAAAAAAAAAAAAAAACTTTAGGCACTGTTACTACAGTGCTAGTTCAATAAGCCAAAAGCATTGTAGCTCTAGTGCTATCCATCAATAATAGCTTACCTATGATTTGTTGTGAAATTAAAGTTAAAATGTTGTGGATTTCGCATTTCTTTTATTTGATATATAAGAAACAGAGATTCCAATAATTGTGAAAATATTGTGATAACAATAAGTGTTGTAAATTTTTTTAAAACATTTATTTTTTGTTCTGGTTGGCTACAGTCTCATATTTTATTATTTTATTTCTACTACTAAGAAATTGGCACGTTAATAATAGTGAAAATAATGTGAAATTTGTTGTATCAGTATAATAATATATATGCTAGCTTACATAAATATTTCAAAAAAAAAAAAAAAAACACAAACCGATTACTGGAAGGAAAAAAAAAAAAACAAAAAAAAAACCATTATCCACTGTAGCTACAGTGCCAATTGAATAAACCAAAAGCACTGTAGCTCCAGTGCTATCCATCAATAATAGCTTACCTATGATTTGTTGTGAAATTAATAATAAAATGTTGTAGATTTAATATTTTTTTTATTTGATATATAAGAAACTGTGATTTCAACAATTGTGAAAATATTGTGATAATAATAATTGTTGTAACATTTTTTTTTAAACATTTATTTTTAGTTGTGGGTGGCTACAGTCTCATATTTTATTATTTTATTTCGACTTGTAAGAAATTGACACGTCAATAATTGTGAAAATATTATGAAACTTGTTGTGTCAGTATGATAATATAAATTTCAGCTTACATCAATATTTAAAAGAAAAAAAAAACACAAACCGATTACCAAAAAAAAAAAAAACTTTTGGCACTGTAACTAAATAAACAAAACGTTGAATAAAAAAAAAAAAAAAAAAAAGGACTCACGAAACCAAAGCACTATTGCAACTACGGTGCTGCACAGTGCCCACACTTTGGATGCATAGAGCTGAAGCACTGTAGCGGCATAGCCGCTTTATTGTGTCAGTATAACAATATATATGCCAGCTTACATAAATATTTAAAAGAATTAAAACACACAAACCGATTACTAAAAAAAAAAAAAACTTTAGGCACTGTTGCTATAGTGCCAGTTGAATAAACCAAAAGTATTGTAGCTCCAGTACTATCCATCAATAATAGCTTACCTATGATTTGTTGTGAAATTAATGTTAAAATGTTGTGGATTTAGCATTTTTTTTATTTGATATATAAAAATTGAGATTTCGATAATTGTGAAAATATTGTGATAACAATAAGTGTCGTAACGTTTTTTTAAAACATTTATTTTCAGTTGTGGTTAGCTACAGTCTTATATTTTGTTATTTTGTTTCGACCTGTAAGAAATTGAGATTTCAATAATTGTGAAAATATTGTGAAATTTGTTGTGTCAGTAAAACTATATAAATGTCAGCTTACATCAACATTTCAGAGGAAAGAAAAAACACAAACCGATTACTAGAAAAAAAATAAAAAAATAAAACACTTTAGGCGCTGTGGCAACAGTGCCAGTTGAATAAACCAAAAGCACTGTAGCTTTATTGCTATCGATCAATATTAGCTTACCTATGATTTGTTGTGAAATTAATGTTAAAATGTTGGGGATTTAGCATTTTTATTTATTTAACACATAAGAAATTGAGATTTCAGTAATTGTGAAAATATTGTGATAACAATAAATGTTGTGACATTCTTTTAAAACATTTATTTTCAGTTGTGGTTGGCTACAATCTCGTATTTTATTATTTCATTTCTACTTGTAAGAAATTGGCACGTTAATAATAGTGAAAATATTTTGAAATTTGTTATATCAGTATAATAATATACATGCTAGCTTACATAAATATTACAAAAAAAAAAAAAACACAAACCGATTACTGGAAGAAAAAAAAAAAAAGAACCCTTTATCCACTGTAGCTACAATGCCAATTGAATAAACCAAAAGCACTGTAGCTGCAGTACTATCCATCAATAATAGCTTGCCTATGATTTGTTGTGAAATTAATATTAAAATGTTGTAGATTTAATATTTTTTTGTTTGATATATAAGAAACTGAGATTTCAACAATTGTGAAAATATTGTGATAATAATAAGTGTTGTAACATTTTTTTTTAAACAATTATTTTTAGTTGTGGGTGGCTACAGTCTCATATTTTATTATTTTATTTCGACTTGTAAGAAATTGACATGTCAATAATTGTGAAAATATTACAAAATTTGTTGTGTCTGTATAACAATATAAACGTCAGCTTACATCAATATTTAAAAGAAAAAAAAAAACACAAACCGATTACTCAAAAAAAAAAAAAAAAGTTTCGGCACTGGAGTTACAGTGCCAATTATATAAACAAAAGGTTAAAAAAAAAAAAAAAAAAAAAAGGACTCATCAAACCAAAGCACTATTGCAACAACAGTGCTGCACAGTGCCAACACTTTGGATGCATAGTGCAGAAGCACTGTAGCGGCATAGCCGCTTTATTGTGTCAGTATAACAATATATACGCCAGCTTACATAAATATTTGAAAGAAATAAAAAAACACATACCGATTACTAAAAAAAAAAAAACTTTCGGCACTGTTGCTACAGTGCCAGTTGAATAAACCAAAAGCATTGTAGCTCCAATGCTATCCATCAATAATAGCTTACCTATGATTTGTTGTGAAATTAATGTTAAAATGTTGTGGATTTAGCATTTTTATTTATTTAACACATAAGAAATTGAGATTTCAACAATTGTGAAAATATTGTGATAATAATAAGTGTTGTAACATTTTTTTAAAACATTTATTTTCAGTTGTGGCTGACCACTGTCTTATATTTTATGATTTTATTTCGACTTGAAAGAAATTTACACATCAATAAATGTGAAAATATTACGAAATTTGTTGTGTCTGTATAACAATATTAATGTCAGCTTACATCAATATTTAAAAGAAAAAAAAAACACAAACCGATTACTAAAAAAAAAAAAAAACTTTAGACACTGCAGTTACAGTGCCAGTTAAATAAACAAAGGTTGAATAAAAAAAAAAAAAAATGGATTCATGAAACCAAAGCACTATTGTAACTACAGTGCTGCACAGTGCCAACACTTTGGATGCACAGTGCCTAAGCACTGTAGCAGCATAGCCGCTTTCTTGTGTCAGTATAACAATATATACACCAGCTTACATAAATATTTCAAAGGAAAAAAAAAAACACAAACCGATTACTAAAAAAAAAAAACTTTAGGCACTGTTGCTACAGTGCTAGTTGAATAAGCCAAAAGCATTGTAGCTCCAGTGCTATCCATCAATAACAGCTTACTTATGATTTGTTGTGAAATTAATTTTAAAATGTTGTGCATTAAGCATTTTTTTTTATTTGATATATAAGAAATTGAGATTTCAATAATTGTGAAAATATTGTGATAACAATAAATGTTGTGACATTTTTTTAAAACATTTATTTTCAGTTGTGGTTGGCTACAATCTCGTATTTTATTATTTCATTTCTACTTGTAAGAAATTGGCACGTTAATAATAGTGAAAATATTTTGAAATTTGTTATATCAGTATAATAATATATATGCTAGCTTACATAAATATTTCAAAAAAAAAAAAAAAAACACAAACCGATTACTGGAAGAAAAAAAAAAAAAAAAACCCTTTATCCACTGTAGCTACAATCCCAAGTGAATAAACCAAAAGCACTGTAGCTGCAGTACTATCCATCAATAATAGCTTGCCTATGATTTGTTGTGAAATTAATATTAAAATGTTGTAGATTTAATATTTTTTTATTTGATATATAAGAAACTGAGATTTCATGTTTGATGTAGAGTTGGTTGATGTTCGTTGATGATTTTGCTTTGCTTTCGTGTTTTCCTTATATTTTTTTGAGGTTCATGCTCACTGCAAAAAATTAAGGAGAAAATGGGCAAATGCCCTTTTCGCGCAAATTATGTAGCGTTTTGCCCCTTTTCCCAAACTAAGTGGGGAAATGCCCCTCTTTTGAAACTCGATTTGAGATCAATTGAGTTAGGCCCTGTGGGGTCAAAGAATTTGGCAACCCCGGCCCATTTTATACTAAGCCCAAGGCCCACGTCGAGGAGGAAGAAATGTCCGAGGACGGACGAAGAAAGTCCAAAATTGCCAAGAAGCATCGCCGAGGACAATCCTGTCCTCGGCCAACGGAGATCATAGAAGGGAAAAGTGGCACGTCATCAAAGGCAGCCTCCCAGAGCATTCCAAGAAAAAGCACAAGTACAATGGGTCAGCCATGGGAGCATGGTGGAGGAGCAATTCAAGGAGAAACTGTCACCTCCGCATTAAATGCCCTCAACTAACGTTCTAGCTGCATTAATGAGAAAATGACTCCTGAACAGTGCTACCTTGGTTGTTGCAACCCACAAAAGGTTTGGGAAGACGGCTGATGGGACAAGTACTATACAGTCTCATATTTTATTATTTTATTTCGACTTGTAAGAAATTGACACGTCAATAATTGTGAAAATATTACGAAATTTGTTGTGTCTGTATAACAATATAAACGTCAGCTTACATCAATATTTAAAAGAAAAAAAAAACACAAACCGATTACTCAAAAAAAAAAAAAAAAGTTTCGGCACTGTAGTTACAGTGCCAATTAAATAAACAAAAGGTTAAATAAAAAAATTAAAAAAAAAAAAGGACTCATCAAACCAAAGCACTATTGCAACTACAGTGCTGCACAGTGCCAACACTTTGGATGCATAGTGCTGAAGCACTGTAGCGGCATAGCCGCTTTATTGTGTCAGTATAACAATATATACGCCAGCTTACATAAATATTTGAAAGAAATAAAAAAACACATACCGATTACTAAAAAAAAAAAAAAACTTTAGGCACTGTTGCTACAGTGCCAGTTGAATAAACCAAAAGCATTGTAGCTCCAATGCTATCCATCAATAATAGCTTACCTATGATTTGTTGCGAAATTAATGTTAAAATGTTGTGGATTTAGCATTTTTTTATTTGATATATAAGAAATTGAGATTTCGATACTTGTGAAAATATTGTGATAATAATAAGTGTTATAACGTATTTTTAAAACATTTATTTTCAGTTGTGGTTGTTTACAGTTTTATATTTTGTTATTTTATTTCTACTTGTAAGAAATTGAGATTTCAATAATTGTGAAAATATTATGTAATTTGTTGTGTCAGTATAACTATATAAATGCCAGTTTACATCAATATGTAAGAGAAAAAAAAAAACACAAACCGATTGCAAGAAAAAAATAATAATAAAAAAATAAAACACTTTAGGCACTGTAGCAACAGTGCCAGTTAAATAAACCAAAAGCACTGTTGCTCTAGTGCAATCCAACAATAATGGCTTACCTATGATTTGTTGTGAAATTAATGTTAAAATGTTGTGGATTTAGCATTTTTTTTATTTGATATATAAGAAATTGAGATTTCGATACTTGTGAAAATATTGTGATAACAATAAGTGTTATAACGTATTTTTAATACATTTATTTTCAGTTGTAGTTGTTTACAGTCTTATATTTTGTTATTTTATTTCTACTTGTAAGAAATTGAGATTTCAATAATTGTGAAAATATTGTGTAATTTGTTGTGTCAGTATAACTATATAAATGTCAGCTTACATCAATATGTAAGAGAAAAAAAAAACACAAACCGATTGCAAGAAAAAAATAATAATAAAAAAATAAAACACTTTAGGCACTGTAGCAACAATGCCAGTTAAATAAACCAAAAGCACTGTAGCTCTAGTGCAATCCAACAATAATAGCTTACTTATGATTTGTTGTGAAATTAATGTTAAAACGTTGTGGATTTAGCATTTTTATTTATTTATCTAACATATAAGAAACTGAGATTTCAACAATTGTAAAAATATTGTGATAAAAATAAGTGTTGTAATATTTTTTTAAAACGTTTAGTTTCAGTTGTGGTTGACCACAGTCTTATATTTTATTATTTTATTTCGAATTGTAAGAAATTTACACGTCAATAATTATGAAAATATTGTGAAATTTGTTGTGTCTGTATAAAAATATAAATGTTACCTTTCATCAACATTTAAGTGAAAAAAAAACACAAACCGATAACAAGAAAAAAAAACTTTAGGCAGTGTAGCTATATTGCCAGTTGAATAAACCAAAAGCACTGTAGCTCCAGAGCTATCCATTTACCTATGATTTGTTGTGAAATAAATGTTAAAATGTTCTGGATTTAGCATTTTTATATTTGATATATAAGAAATTGAGATTTCAATAATTGTGAAAATATTGTGATAACAATAACTGTTGTAACTTTTTTTTTAAACATTTATTTTCAGTTGTGGTTGGCTACAATCTCATATTTTATTATTTTATTTCTACTTGTAAGAAATTGGCACGTTAATAATAGTGAAAATATTGTGAAATTTGTTGTATCAGTATAATAATATATATGTCAGCTTAAATAAATATTTCAAAAAAAAAAAAAAACACAAACCGATTACTGGAAGAAAAAAAGCAAAAAAAAAAAACTTTAGGCACTGTCATTGAATAAACCAAAAGCACTGTAGCTCCAGTGCTATCCATCAATAATAGCTTACCTATAATTTGTTGTGAAATTAATATTAAAATGTTGTAGATTTAACATTTTTTTTTATTTGATATATAAGAAACTGAGATTTCAACAATTGTGAAAATTTTGTGATAATAATAAGTGTTGTAACATTTTTTTTAAACATTTATTTTCAGTTGTGAGTGGCTATAGTCTCATATATTATTATTTTATTTTGATTTATAAGAAATTGATACGTCAATAATTGTGAAAATATTGTAAAATTTTTTGTGTCAGTACAACAATATAAATGTCAGCTTACATCAATATTTAAAAGAAAAAAAAAACACAAACCGATCACTAAAAAAAAAAAGAAAAAACTTTAGGCACTGCAGTTACAGTGCTAGTTAAAGAAACAAAAGGTTGAATAAAAAAAAAAAAAAAATGGGACTAACGAAACCAAAGCACTATTGCAACTACAGTGCTGCACAGTGCCAACACTTTGGATGCACAGTGCCTAAGCATTGTTGCAGCATAGCCACTTTATTGTGTCAGTATAACAATATATACACCAGCTTACATAAATATTTCAAAAAAAAAAAAAAAAAGACACAAACCTATTACTAAAAAAAAAAAAAAACTTTAGGCATTGTTACTACAGTGCTAGTTGAATAAGCCAAAAGCATTGTAGCTCCAGTGCTATCCATCAATAATAGCTTACCTATGATTTATTGTGAAATTAGTGTTAAAATGTTGTGGATTTCACTTTTTTTATTATTGGATATATAAGAAACAGAGATTTCAATAATTGTTGAACGGTTTTAGACCCCTTAAAACAATCAGATTGGTTAGCCTAGATTAATTAGCCAAGTTGTTACTTAGTCAAATTATGCAATACTAGGTTAAAACAATCAAATAATCATATTAAACATATAAAGCAACAGAATAATAAATAACACAAGATATGATCACCCAGGAAACCACACAGTAAAAACCTAGGGAGGATTTAACCTAGCTATCCTCAAGGTAAACCTGAATCCACTATGAAAGAATCGAAGTTCATACAGAAGGACTACAAGCTCCCCGCTTGACTTCCTAATGCTACCCACCAGTAGAACTTACTGACACGACCACGTGCAAGCTCCGAATCCACGGACTCCTTCTTTCTTGAATTCTTCAATCAGCTACAAGCACCCACGCTTGATATTCTTTAAGCTTCAATGGTAGCAACCGAGTTGATCATCAAGATGTTGATGTAATCTCTATCTCGTAAACCTTAAGTTTTGTGTAAAGGAAAGCTCCTCTAGATCTCACAAGAGATTTACACAAAACCGCAATGTATGAGCAACAATACAACTGGAGCAACTCTAAAAACGTGGCTAGGGTTTTTCTTTATATACCTAGGGTAAAAACAGAAAACCCAAAACGTTTAATGAGTTAGGGCTGAGCTGGAATATTCTGCAGAAAAACATTCTGCCCGAGATTCGATCGATCGAGCCTTTCCTTCGATCGATCGAGCCAGGCCAAAATGCACCAATGCATTTGTAGCCACTCGATTCCAACTTTACACGAAAAACCCAACTTTGAGCAAGTCTAAACAAGACTAAATAACCTGTTTTGATCATGGTTTGCCAACAATACAAATTAGAGTTCTAAATACATAAAATCCAAAATCTTTAGAACCTAACAATTGTGAAAATATTGTGATAACAATAAGTGTTCTAATGTTTTTTTAAAACATTTATTTTTAGTTCTGGTTGGCTACAGTCTCATATTTTATTATTTTATTTCTACTCGTAAGAAATTGGCACGTTAATAATAATGAAAATATTGTGAAATTTGTTGTATCAGTATAATAATATATATGCTAGCTTACATAAATATTTCAAAAAAAAAAAAAAAAACACACAAACCGATTCCTGGAAGGAAAAAAAAAAAAAAAAAAAAACCTTTATCCACTGTAGCTACAGTGCCAATTGAATAAACCAAAAGCACTGTAGCTCTAGTGCTATCCATCAACAATAGCTTACCTATGATTTGTTGTGAAATTAATATTAAAATGTTGTAGATTTAATAATTTTTTATTTGATATATAAGAAACTATGATTTCAACAATTGTGAAAATATTGTGATAATAATAACTGTTGTAACATTTTTTTAAAACATTTATTTTTAGTTGTGGGTGGCTACAGTCTCATATTTTATTATTTTGTTTCGACTTGTAAGAAATTGTAAACGTCAATAATTGTGAAAATATTATGAAATTTGTTGTGTCAGTATAATAATATAAATTTCAGCTTACATCAATATTTAAAAGAAAAAAAAAAACACAAACCAATTACTAAAAAAAAAAAAAAAAAATTCGGCACTGTAGTTACAGTGCCAGTTAAATAAACAAAACGTTGAATAAAAAAAAAAAAAGGACTCACGAAACCAAAGAACTATTGCAACTACAGTGCTGCACAGTGCCAACACTTTGGATGCGTAGTGCCGAAGCACGGTAGCGGCATAGCCGCTTTATTGTGTCAGTATAACAATATATACGCCAGCTTACATAAATATTTCAAAGAAGTAAAAAACACAAACCGATTTCTAAAATAAAAAAAAAAACTTTAGGCACTGTTGCTACAGTGCCAGTTGAATAAACCAAAAGCATTGTAGCTCGAATACTATCCATCAATAATAGCTTACTTATGATTTGTTGTGAAATTAATGTTAAAATGTTGTGGATTTAGCATTTTTTATTTATTTGATATATAAGAAATTGAGATTTCGATAATTGTGAAAATATTGTGATAACAATAAGTGTTGTAACGTTTTTTTAAAACATTTATTTTCAGTTGTGGTTGGCTACAGTTTTATATTTTGTTATTTTATTTCGACTTGTAAGAAATTGAGATTTCAATAATTGAGAAAATATTGTGAAATTTGTTGTGTCAGTATAACTATATAAATGTCAGCTTACATCAACATTTAAGAGGAAAGAAAAAACACAAACCGATTACAAGAAAAAAAAAATAAAACACTTTAGGCACTGTTGCTACAGTGCCAGTTGAATAAACCAAAAGAACTGTAGCTCTAGTGCTATCCATCAATAATAGCTTACCTATGATTTGCTGTGAAATTAATGTTAAAATGTTGTAGATTTAGCATTTTTATTTATTTAACATATAAGAAACAGAGATTTCAACAATTGTAAAAATATTGTGATAACAATAAGTGTTGTAACATTTTTTTTAAACATTTATTTTCAGTTGTGGTTGACCACAGTCTTATATTTTATTATTTTATTTCGACTTGTAAGAAATTTACACCGCAATAATTGTGAAAATATTAAGAAATTTGTTGTGTCTGTATAACAATATAAATGTCAGCTTACATTAATATTTAAAAGGAAAAAAAACACAAACCAATTACTAAAAAAAAAAAAAAAAAAACGTTAGGCACTGCAGTTACAGTGCCAATTAAATTAACAAAAGGTTGAATAAACAAAAAAAAAAAAAAAGGGACTCATGAAACCAAAGCACTATTGCAACTACAGTGCTACAAAGTGCCAACACTTTGGATGCACAGTGCCAAAGCACTGTAGCAGCATAGCCGCTTTATTGTGTCAGTATAACAATATATACACCAGCTTACATAAATATTTCAAAGGAAAAAAAAAACACAAACCGATTACTAAAAAAAAAAAAAAAAAAACTTTAGGCATTGTTACTACAGTGCTAGTTGAATAAGCCAAAAGCATTGTAGCTCCAGTGCTATCCTTCAATAACAGCTTACCTATGATTTGTTGTGAAATTAATGTTAAAATGTTGTGGATTTGGCATTTTTTTTATTCGATATATAAGAAATTGAGATTTCAATAATTGTGAAAATATTGTAGTAACAATAAGTGTTGTAACATTTTTTTAAAACATTTATTTTCAGTTGTGGTTGGCTACAGTCTCATATTTTATTATTTTATTTCTACTCGTAAGAAATTGGCACGTTAATAATAGTGAAAATATTGAGAAATTTGTTGTATCAGTATAATAATATATATGCTACCTTACATAAATATTTCAAAAAAAAAAAAGAAAAACACAAACCGATTACTGGAAGAAAAAAAAAAAAAAAACCTTTATGCACTATAGCTACAGTGCCAATTGAATAAACCAAAAGCACTGTTGCTCCATTGCTATCCATCAATAATAGCTTACCTATGATTTGTTGTGAAATTAATATTAAAATGTTGTAGATTTAATATTTTTTTATTTGATATATAAGAAACTGTGATTTCAACAATTGTGAAAATATTATGATAATAATAACTGTTGTAACATTTTTTTAAAACATTTATTTTTAGTTGTGGGTGGTTACAGTCTCATATTTTATTATTTTATTTCGACTTTAAGAAATTGACACGTCAATAGTTGTGAAAATATTATGAAATTTGTTGTGTCAGTATAACAATATAAATTTCAGCTTACATCAATATTTAAAAGAAAAAAAAAACACAAACCGATTACTAAAAAAAAAAAAAAAAAGGACTCATGAAACCAAAGCACTATTGCAACTACAGTGCTGCACAGTGCCAACACTTTGGATGCATAGTGCCGAAGCACTATAGCGGCATACCCGCTTTATTGTGTCAGTATAACAATATATACGTCAGCTTACATAAATATTTCAAAGAAATTAATAACACAAACCGATTACTAAAAAAAAAAAAAAACTTTAGGCACTATTGCCACAGTGCCAGTTGAATAAACCAAAAGCATTGTAGCTCCAGTGATATCCATCAATAATAGCTTACCTATGATTTGTTGTGAAATTAATGTTAAAATGTTGTGGATTTAGCATTTTTTTTATTTGATATATAAGAAATTGAGATTTCGTTAATTGTGAAAATATTGTGATAACAATAAGTGTTATAACGTTTTTTTAAAACATTTATTTTCAGTTGTGGTTGTTTACAATCTTATATTTTGTTATTTTATTTCGACTTGTAAGAAATTGAGATTTCAATAATTGTAAAAATATTGTGAAATTTGTTGTGTCAGTATAACTATATAAATATCAGCTTACATCAATATTTAAGAGGAAAAAAAAAAACATAAACCGATTGCTAGAAAAAAAAATAATAAAAAAATGAAACACTTTAGGCACTGTTGCTACAGTGCCAGTTGAATAAACCAAAAGCACTGTAGCTCTAGTGCAATCCATTAATAATAGCTTACCTATGATTTGCTGTGAAATTAATGTTAAAATGTTGTAGATTTAGCATTTTTATTTATTTAACATATAAGAAACAGAGATTTCAACAATTGTAAAAATATTGTGATAACAATAAGTGTTGTAACATTTTTTTTTAAACATTTATTTTCAGTTGTGGTTGACCACAGTCTTATATTTTATTATTTTATTTCGACTTGTAAGAAATTTACACCTCAATAATTGTGAAAATATTACGAAATTTGTTGTGTCTGTATAACAGTATAAACGTCAGCTTACATTAATATTTAAAAGGAAAAAAAACACAAACCGATTACTAAAAAAAAAAAAAAAAAACGTTAGGCACTGCAGTTACAGTGCCAATTAAATTAACAAAAGGTTGAATAAACAAAAAAAAAAAAAAGGGACTCATGAAACCAAAGCACTATTGCAACTACAGTGCTACAAAGTGCCAACACTTTGGATGCACAGTGCCAAAGCACTGTAGCAACATAGCTGCTTTATTGTGTCAGTATAACAATATATACACCAGCTTACATAAATATTTCAAAGGAAAAAAAAAAAACACAAACCGATTACTAAAAAAAAAAAAAAACTTTAGGCATTGTTACTACAGTGCTAGTTGAATAAGCCAAAAGCATTGTAGCTCCAGTGCTATTCATCAATAACAGCTTACCTATGATTTGTTGTGAAATTAATGTTAAAATGTTGTGGATTTAGCATTTTTTTTATTTGATATATAAGAAATTGAGATTTCAATAATAGTGAAAATATTGTAGTAACAATAAGTGTTGTAACATTTTTTTAAAACATTTATTTTCAGTTGTGGTTGGCTACAGTCTCATATTTTATTATTTTATTTCTACTTGTAAGAAATTGGCACGTTAATAATAGTGAAAATATTGAGAAATTTGTTGTATCAGTATAATAATATATATGCTACCTTACTAAAATATTTCAAAAAAAAAAAAAAAAAACACAAACCGATTACTGGAAGAAAAAAAAAAAAACCTTTATGCACTATAGCTACAGTGCCAATTGAATAAACCAAAAGCACTGTAGCTCCATTGCTATCCATCAATAATAGCTTACCTATAATTTGTTGTGAAATTAATATTAAAATGTTGTAGATTTAATATTTTTTTATTTGATATATAAGAAACTGTGATTTCAACAATTGTGAAAATATTATGATAATAATAACTGTTGTAACATTTTTTTAAAACATTTATTTTTAGTTGTGGGTGGTTACAGTCTCATATTTTATTATTTTATTTCGACTTTTAAGAAATTGACACGTCAATAGTTGTGAAAATATTATGAAATTTGTTGTGTCAGTATAACAATATAAATTTCAGCTTACATCAATATTTAAAAGAAAAAAAAAACACAAACCGATTACTAAAAAAAAAAAAAAAAAGGACTCATGAAACCAAAGCACTATTGCAACTACAGTGCTGCACAGTGCCAACACTTTGGATGCATAGTGCCGAAGCACTGTAGCGGCATACCCGCTTTATTGTGTTAGTATAACAATATATACGTCAGCTTACATAAATATTTCAAAGAAATTAATAACACAAACCGATTACTAAAAAAAAAAAAAAACTTTAGGCACTATTGCCACAGTGCCAGTTGAATAAACCAAAAGCATTGTAGCTCCAGTGCTATCCATCAATAATAGCTTACCTATGATTTGTTGTGAAATTAATGTTAAAATGTTGTGGATTTAGCATTTTTTTTATTTGATATATAAGAAATTGAGATTTCGTTAACTGTGAAAATATTGTGATAACAGTAAGTGTTATAATGTTTTTTTAAAACATTTATTTTCAGTTGTGGTTGTTTACAGTCTTATATTTTGTTATTTTATTTCGACTTGTAAGAAATTGAGATTTCAATAATTGTGAAAATATTGTGAAATTTGTTGTGTCAGTATAACTATATAAATATCAGCTTACATCAATATTTAAGAGGAAAAAAAAAAAAACACAAACCAATTGCTAGAAAAAAAAATAATAAAAAAATGAAACACTTTAGGCACTGTAGCAACAGTGCCAGTTGAATAAACCAAAAGCACTGTAGCTCTAGTGCAATCCATTAATAATAGCTTACCTATGATTTGTTGTGAAATTATTGTTAAAATGTTGTGGATTTAGCATTTTTTTTAATTTAACCTATAAGAAACTGAGATTTCAACAATTGTAAAAATATTGTGATAACAATAAGTGTTGTAACATTTTTTTAAAACATTTAGTTTCAGTTGTGGTTGACCGCAGTCTTATATTTTATTATTTTATTCCGACATGTAAGAAATTTACACGTTAATAATGGTGAAATTTGTTGTGTCTGTATAAAAATATAAATGTCACCTTACATCAATATTTAAGTAAAAAAAAAAAAACACAAACCGATAACAGAAAAAGAAAAAAAAAACTTTAGGCATTGTAGCTACAATGCCAGTTGAATAAACCAAAAGCACTGTAGCTCCAGTGCTATTCATTTACCTATGATTTGTTGTGAAATTTATGTTAAAATGTTGTGAATTTAGCATTTTTTTATTTGATATATAAGAAATTGTGATTTCAATAATTGTGAAAATATTCTGATAACAATAAGTGTTGTAACATTTTTTTAAAACATTTATTTTCAGTTGTGGTTGGCTACAATCTCATATTTTATTATTTTATTATTTTATTATTTTATTATTTTATTTCTACTTGTAAGAAATTGGCACGTTAATAACAGTAAAAATATTGTGAAATTTGTTGTATCAGTATAATAATATATATGCTAGCTTACATAAATATTTAAAAAAAAAAAAAAAACAAATCCGATTACTGGAAGAAAAAAAAAAAGAAAACTTTTATGCACTGTAGCTACAGTGCCAATTGAATATACCAAAAGCACTGTAGCTGCAGTACTATCCATCAATAATAGCTTGCCTATGATTTTGTTGTGAAATTAATATTAAAATGTTGTAGATTTAATATTTTTTTATTTGATATATAAGAAACTGTGATTTCAACAATTGTGAAAATATTGTGATAATAATAAGTGTTGTAACATTTTTTTAAAACATTAATTTTATTTGTGGGTGGCTACAGTCTCATATTTTATTATTTTATTTCGGCTTGTAAGAAATTGACACGTCAATAATTATGAAAATATTGCGAAATTTGTTGTGTCAGTATAACAATATAAATGTCAGCTTACATCAATATTTAAAAGGAAAAAAAAAACACAAACTGATTGCTAAAAAAAAAAAAAAAACTTTAGACAGTGCCAGTTAAACAAACAAAAGGTTGAATAAACGAAAAAAAAAAAAGAAAAAAAAAAGAAAAAGAGGACTCACGAAACTGAAGCACTATTGCAACTACATTGCTGCACAGTGCCAACACTTTGGATGCACAGTGCCGAAGCACTGTAGTGGCATAGCCGCTTTATTGTTTCAGTATAACTATATATATGCCAGCTTACATAAATATTTCAAAGGAAAAAAAAAAACTTTAGGTACTGTTGCTACAGTGCCAGTTGAATAAAACCAAAGCATTGTAGCTCCAGTGCTGTCCATCAATAATAGATTACCTATGATTTGTTGTGAAATTAATGTTAAAATGTTGTGAATTTAGCATTTTTTTATTTATTTGATATGTAAGAAATTGAGATTTCAATAATTGTAAAAATATTGTGATAACAATAAGTGTTGTAACATTTTTTTAATACATTTATTTTCAGTTTTGGTTGGCTACTGTCTCATATTTTGTTATTTTATTTCGACTTGTAAAAAATTGTCACATCAGTAATTGTGAAAATATTGTGAAATTTGTTATGTCAGTATAACTATATAAATGTCAACTTACATCCATATTTAAGAGAAAAAAAAAAAACACAAACTGATTACTAGAAAAAAAAAAAAAAAAAACTTTAGGCACTGTAGCTACGGTGTTAGTTGAATAAACCAAAAGCACTGTAGCTCTAGTGCTATCCATCAATAATAGCTTACCTATGATTTGTTGTGAAATTAATGTTAAAATGTTGTGGATTTAGCATTTTTTTATTTTATATATAAGAAACTGAGATTTCAACAATTGTAAAAATGTTGTGATAACAATAAGTGTTGTAACAGTTTTTTAAAACATTTATTTTCAGTTGTGGTTGGCTACAGTCTCATATTTTATTATTTTATTTCGACTTGTTAGAAATTTACACGTTAATAATTGTGAAAATATTGTGAAATTTGTTGTGTCAGTATAAAAATATAAATGTCAGCTTACATCAGTATTTAAGAGGAAAAAAAAACACAAACGATAACAGGAAAAAAAAAAAAAAAAAACTTTAGGCACTGTAGTTACAGTGCCAATTGTATAAACCAAAAGCACTATAGGTCCAGTGCTATCCATTTACCTATGATTTGTTGTGAAATTAATGTTAAAATGTTGTGGATTTAACATTTTTTTTTATTTGATATATAAGAAACTGAGATTTCAACATTTGTGAAAATATTGTGATAAGAATAAATGTTGTAACATTTTTTTAAAATATTTATTTTCAGTTGTGGTTGGCTATAGTCTCATATTTTATTATTTTATTTCGACTTGTAAGAAATTGACACGTTAATAATTATGAAAATATTGTGAAATTTGTTGTGTGAGTATAACAATATAAATGTTAGCTGAAAGAAAAAACAAAAAAACAAAAAGCACAAAACAAACTGAAAAAGAAAAAAAAAAAAAAAAAAACTCACAAAACCAAAGCACTATTTTCGCTACAGTGCTTGCACAGTGCAAACACACGTGCACAGTGCCGAAGCATTGTAGCGGCATAACTGCTTTTTATATATAAATTTATTTTGACTTATAAGAAATTGATACCTTAATAATTGTGAAAATATTGTGAAATTTATTATGTCAGTATAACAATATGTATAAAAGAAAAAAAAATACAGAAGAAAGACTAAAAAAAAAAAAGTGCCTCACCAAAGCACTGTTGCCGCTACAGTACTTGCATAGTGCAAATACACTGAGTGTATAGTGCCGAAGCACTGTAGTGGCATAGCAAAAATTTATTTTGATTTATAAGAAATTGACACCTCAATAATTGTGAAAATATTGTGAAATTTATTATGTCAATATAAAAATATGTATAAAAGAAAAAAAATACAGACGGAAGACAAAAAAAAAAAAAAAAGTGCCTCACCAAAGCACTGTTGCCGCTACAGTGCTTGCACAGTGCAAATACACTAAGTGCACAATGCTAAAGTACTGTAGCAGCATAGCTGCGAAAGTGTTGCGAAAAATATTTTGGATGTAGCACTTTTTTTTTCATAATACTTTTAGTTTTAGTTGTGGTAGATTTTAGTATGATATTTTATTTTAACTTATAAGAAATTAACATATCAACGATTGCAAAAATATTGTGACAATTTATTGTGTTCATAAGAAAAAAGAGCGGACAGGATATTACCAAAAAAAAAAAAAAGCAGAAAAAAGAAAAAAGAAAAGAAAGCAGTGAAAAAAAAAAAGAAAAAAGAAGGGACTCACCAAAGCACTGTTGCCGCTACAGTACTTGCACAGTGAAAAACGTTATTTGCACAGTGCCAAAGCACTGTAGCGGCATAGCCGCTTTTTATATATAAGATATAAATGGCAGGTTTTTATAATTAATAGTTGATTATAAATAGTTACCGCTATCAGAAGCAGTAAAGTTTGTAAATTTACTAGTAGTGGTAAAAAAATTAGTAATTTTTTACTTCTAGTAGATAAATTAGTAAATTTAATAATTTATTAGTACAGTTAGAATTGAAAACGTTTCGTTTTGGTTATACTCTTGTCTAAACGGTTGTTTTGTGGTGCACTGAAGCTGTTTGAAGAAATGCCTAAACCAGACTTGTGTGTTTCTTTTTGTAGTTGAGAATGAATTTTTTTTTTTCTTCTTCATTGCTTAATTTGTCTGAATAGCAAAATTGAACTGTCTCATCTTTGCTATAGTCTTTCCATTGTGTGCTGTTTTGCTTTCTAGTATTTGATTAAACAAGATTTTTATGTAGGTACATTCTTTCTACTTGTTTGTAGTTTTTGTGTACATTCTAGGTACATTCACATTAGATTGGGTTGTGATTTGTGGTTCTGGATGAATATTTATTGGGTTCCTAACAATGAAACAATATTATCAATTTACATTTTTTTAGAAGAGAAAAAAAAATTGGTTAGGCTGTAATAGTTTCTAGGATCTTGAGGTGGACTCACCTGATCCTTGGTACTTCCATTTCATCTTAAGAAACATGGTAAGATTTGTTTTAATGTTTCATTAGCGTTGTGAGCTTCTGTTAGGAATCAAAAAAACTTACGAAACAGATAAGGAAATTTGGGAGAAATCTCTATTATTGATTGAAAAGCAAACTTGGCTATCTTATAGCCTTACAGAGCAACACTTGAAAAACAAGAAAAATAGCAGCCCATGTTTCACAACTCCTAATAATGTGGTAAGACTAATTCAATTAAACAACTAACCCTTAACAATAGGGATTTATTGACAGATTGGCAACAGCCCACCAACAACCCACTAAAGCAGCCTAACGTCTAGCATAACAAAAACATAACAATTCCTCCCTTAAACTGAATGCTACAAGCACTCAATTTATATCCATCTCAGAACAAATTCCCAATAGCCCTCGCAGGTTCAAGAAAACATCTAGCTTAAGTGGTTTAGTCATCACATCAGCCAACTGTCCTTGTGTCCCACAATGCACCAGCTCCACTGTACCAGCCTTTGTGAGCTCTCGAAGAAAATGGAAACGTACATCTATGTGCTTACTACGACCATGCATTACTGGGTTCTTTGAGAGTTTGATTGCAGAACTACTATCACAACGAATAATGGTTGACTTGCCTTGATTCTGACTCAGCTTTCCTAACACCCTTTTCAACCATACTGCTTGGCATGCACATGAAGCTGCAGCAATAAACTCTGCCTCTGTGGTAGATAGACTCACTACTGGTTGTTTTCTTGATGACCAGGATACTGCTCTTGAACTCAATAAAAACACATAGCCTGAAGTACTTTTTCTGTCCTCCAAATCTCCAGCATAATCACTATCAGTGTATGCAGCGAGTTCATCATCTCCTCCCTTCTTATAGAAAATTCCAAGCTCAGTTGTTCCTTTCAAATATCTTAGCACCCTTTTTGCTGCCTGTAAATGAAGCTCAGTAGGATTCTCCATATATCTACTAATAAGACTCACCACAAACATCATGTCAGGTCGAGTAGCTGTCAAATACATGAGACTACCCACAATCTGTTTATAGTAAGTCTTGTCCACCTTAACTCCACCTTCATCCTTTATGAGCTTAAAGCCAGGAACAATGGGATTATGAACAAAATTACTTTTGTCCATTCCAAACCGTTTCAGCACCTCCAAAGCATACTTCTTTTGACTGATAAAAACACCATCAGATCTTTGCAAGACTTCAAGACCAAGGAAATACCTCATCTTACCAAGATCTGTCATGTCAAACTCATGCTTCATGGAATTTTTAAACTCTATAAACATCAATTCATCATTTCCAGTAAAAATGAGATCATCAACATAGAGACTTACAATTAATACTTTGCCTTCTTTGCTTGTCTTGATGAACAGAGTATGCTCATAGTCACACTTCTCAAAGCCTTCTTTCATGAAATAGGCCTCTATACGGCTGTACCAGGCACGTGGTGCTTGTTTAAGCCCATAAAGTGCCTTCTTTAACTTGTAAACCTTCTGTTCATTTCCCTTTTGCACATAACCACAAGGCTGCTCCACAAAAACCACTTCATTCAACTCACCATGTAAAAATGCTGACTTAACATCTAACTGGTAGATAGTCCATCCTTTTTGATCTGCAAGTGCTGCCACCAATCGAATTGTCTCCATGCGTGCCACAGGTGCAAATACTTCAGTATAGTCTACCCCATGCTGCTGAGTATACCCCTTTGCTACAAGCCTAGCCTGGTATTTGTCCACTTCTCCATTTTCATTATACTTGGTCTTATAAATCCATTTCACTCCAACCTTCTTTGCTTCCTTAGGTAACTCCGTCAATTCCCACGTACCATTTTTTTTTATTGCTTCCATTTCTAAATCCATGGTCTCTCCTCCATTTCTCACTCTTCACAGCATCTTCAAAGTGAATAGGATCAATAGTTGCAAACATGGCCAAATGAGCTTCATTATCTTCTTCAAAAATGCCTTCCCCTGTTTCATAGTCTTTCATCCAGATTGGTGGTCTCCTATTCCTCCCTTCATTTGAGCTAGGAGAGCTTTCTTCGGTCAAGGAATCAGAGGAAAAATTACGTTCAGCTGCTTCTACATTAGCTTCAGGATCAGATACAGATTCGCTCCCCTCTTCATTAGGATCAACTTCATTTCCCTCTTCATTGTCATCAAACATAGTTGCTTCCTCCTCAAGATCACCCCATTCTAGGTCACACACAATGGATTCTTCATATTTCTTATCCCAATCCCAATTCTTGTCTTCTTCGAATACAACATCCCTACTTGTTATGATTCTTTGTGAAACTGGATCATAGAGCCTGTAAGCCTTGGACTCCTCACTAACTCCCAACAAAACACAACTTAAGCTCTTATCATCCAGCTTAGTTCTTTTACTGTCAGGCACATGAACATGGGAGATACATCCAAAAACTCTAAAATGCTCAACCGAAGGCTTAACTCCATTCCAAGCTTCTTCTAGAGTCTTGTTTTTTACTGCCACTGTTGGACTTCGATTCAAGACATGCACTGTCCAATTGACTGCTTCAGGCCAGAAAGTTTTTGGAAGTTTCTTTTCGGAAATCATACTACGAACCATATTCATAATAGTTCTATTCTTCCGTTCTGCAACACTGTTCTGTTGTGGTGTGTAGGCAGCTGTCAATTGTCTTCGTATGCCATTTACATCACAAAAATTGATGAACTCTTGTGATGTAAACTCTCCTCCTCGATCAGTACGTAACATTCTAACAAACGAGTTTGTCTCCTTCTCAACATGTATCTTAAAACTCATAAAAACAGCAAAGGCTTCTGATTTCTCCATTAAAAAATAAACCCATGTTTTTCTACTAAAGTCATCAATAAAAGTAATTAAATACCTCTTCTTGCCATTTGAGATGGGCTTGATTGGTCCACAAATATCAGCATGCACTAATTGAAGAATTTGTGAAGCTCTCCAGGTGCTTTTCCTTGGAAATGAGAACCTTTGTTGCTTCCCTACCAAACAAGCCTTACATAGCCTTGAGGGAGACTTGAGCTGTGGTAAACCATTCACCATCTTCTTCTGCTGAAGAGTCTTTAAGCCCTTAAAGCTCAAGTGTCCATATCTACAATGCCAAAGTTGCACCATATCTTCCGTGATTGTGTTGAAACCAGTAGATGCTATAGGCTGAGATATAGCATGCAGTATGAACATTCGATTCGAAGCCATCTTCGTCTCCATTATTAAGCCTTTCTCAGGATGATACACTTTACACTTTTTACCTTGAAACAGAATGTTCAGCCCCTTTTCTTGCAATTGCCCAATACTTAGTAAATTGTTCTTCAGCTTCGGCACATAAAACACTCCTGTGATAATCTGTACTCTTCCATGAACTTGTAGCCGTACATTGCCCTTTCCCATCACAACCATACTTGAGTTGTTGCCCAGCTTCACCGAATCTTTGAAACTTCCATCAAAATCCGAGAAGTATTCCTTCTTTCCACACATATGATTGCTACATCCCGAGTCAAGGAACCACATATCTTCTCCATTTGCCTTATTCATATCAACATAAGACATCAGTAACATCTCTTCTTGAGTTTGAGCATAGTTGGCTTCCTTCTCCTTGCTTGGACATTCCCATTGAAAATGCCCAAGCTTATGACAGTAGTAGCACTCCACTGTGGCTTTGTCGAAGCTTTGTCTGCCTCGTCCCCTTCCTCTTCCTCTAAAACTTCCACGGCCTCGACCCCTTCCTCCAGATTGATCTCCATGTGTAATCTTCAAAGCGTGTTCTTCTTCCTCATGAGAACTCATGCGTTGTTCGTGCACAAGCAGGCTGCTTTGCAACTCATCAATGGTTAAGGTGTCTGTATCCTTAGACTCCTCAATGGAACACACAACATAATCAAACTTTGGAGTCATGGATCTCAAAATCTTTTCAACTACAGCAACATCTCCCTTGTCATCACCATTTGCTTTCATCTTGTTGGCTATGGTAAGAGTTCGTGCAAAATACTCATTCACAGATTCCCCTGCCTTCATGTGAAGAATTTCAAACTCCTTTCGGAGAGCTTGCAAGTGAGCACGCTTTACTCGTGTTGTACCTTGATACTTCTGTTTCAAAGAATCCCATACGTTCTTTGCTGTATCCTTGTTGAGGATTGTCTCCAGGACCGAACGATCTATTGCTTGAAATAGATAGTTCTTTGCTTTCAAATCTTTCAACTTCTGATCTTCAATATTCTTCCTCTGAGCATCTGTGAGACCTTCTACTGCTACAGGAATCCCATTCTCCACCAAGCCCCAATACTCCTTAGAACGCAAGAAGTTTTCCATGAGCATTGCCCAATGATCATAATGCCCATCAAATTTCGGAACTGCTGGTTGCACAAAAGAATTTTCTGTCATCGTACTTCAATCACTACACACGTAGAAGACTGCTGCTTCTAATTTTAACCAGGCCCCGTGATGGGGCTCTGATACCAAATGTTAGGAATCAGAAAAACTTATGAAACAGATAAGGAAATTTGGGAGAAATCTCTATTATTCATGGAAAAACCAACTTGGCTATATTATAGCCTTACAGAGCAACACTTGAAAAACAAAAGAAAATAACAGCCCACGTTTCACAGCTCCTAATAACGTGGTAACACTAATTCAATTAAACAACTAACCCTTAACAATAGGGATTTATTGATAGATTGGCAACAGCCCACCAACAACCCATGAAAGTACCTAACGTCTAGCATAACAAAAACATAACAGCTTCCAGGTCCCCAAACTTTAGGTTTGTAAAAGCCATGCTTTTGGCTGGAATTTATTTATTTATTATTTTTTTTGGGGGTACTTTGATATTTGCAATAATTTGTACTTGTGCAACTCTAGAAAGGTAGTTGACGAGTCTCGAGTTTTTCGTTAGGTCAAGACCATGGTATTTGTGGGACTTGCCCAAAAGGGAAGTCAAAATGTTCAAAATTTTCATGAGCAGACTTCAGAAGGTCTAGTTGGAGGTGGAAATTAAGTGTTTGCTCTATCATACTTAATTCTCTTTGAGCTCAATGCTACATCTTTGATGTATGGGAATGTTAGGTTTGTGAAAAAAAGGTGATGGCTTCTTTGCATCCATCTCATTTTTTTGGTTGTGCTTACTGGCTAGTTCTAATTTATGATTTTTTTGATAAGTAATGTAAGAAATTTTATTTAAAAAAACCAACTAAGTACATTGGAAGTGTACAAGAGTGGCACAAATCAAGAGCCCATATTACAACGATCAATAAGATTGGAGAGAGAAAAACAAGTATAAAAAGGCAATTGGGTTGGGCTTATCCCAAAAAAAAAAAAAAAAAAAAACCTTGGAATCTGGACTAAGCGTTGGTTGGGCCAATTTAACTACAAGGCCACAAGGTCATATGTGTGGGCATATGTTTTATTAGTTCTACTTAGGATACACTGTCCTTCAATTTTTGTCTCCTTTTACCCTTGATAGTGACAACTGAATTTCAAGCTATGTTGTTTTAGAGAGTGACATTTTTCCAGTGTACCAATAATTCTAAACAAGTAAATGTAACCCACGCAAGGAACAAAAATTGATAACAGATCTGTTGTGTGTCACACATTTGATTGTCAAGTTAGTATGCGATGCAACTTTAAAGTTTCTGCATAAATGGTGGATAAAGGAGTTGCCACCCAGCCTAGTTCTAGTGTCTAATCATTATCAAAGAATTTTGTATACCATGAGTACGGCCTCAGTCCCCTGATTTGCATGGTCTGCCAGTAGCATCAGGAGGAACTGGAGATTCTGTTAACAAAATTTATTAAGATGACTGTTGGAATTTGTAGAAAAATTTATGTGTGGTGAGATAACAAAGATGGAGAACTACATAACTAATAGAAATTTGGCAAATCTGAATAAGTTATTACATGTTTTATAATAATTGTATTCAATTTATTGTACATTTGTCTGCCTTACATAAAAAAAAAAATATTGTACATTCATCTTTTGCCCAACTGTTAAAAGTTTCTGTTGATAGGTGTGTTAGACAATGTTAGATTTTTTTTTTAATGCAGTCATAAATGTAGCCGGTAAAACAGTACTTGTTAATCATTGTATCTTTGCACAGGAAATATTTCTTAAATTGATTAGGAAACTGCAATCTGTGTGAGATGGACAATGAAGATGAGTTTACATTTTGTCTGGTACGTTTGGTACGTGCATTTGATATGATGAACTTATAGCTTAATGACCTTACTGAATTGGCTCAAATTCATATTAAGGTTTTAAAAAAATATTAAAATATGTTTGATTTTGGGTGATTTTCAAAATTTAATGAATTTATCTAAGTAGATGGTTATGGTTATAAATTTTGGTTAACTCACCTTCTAACCGAGAAGGACAGGAGACAAAGAAGCTTGTGTCTGACGTTGGTGGCATTACCATAGAAGATGAATTCTCAAATGGCAGCAGTGTCAGAGTAGCAGTCTTCTGTGGAATGAAGTTCCTAAAAGTACTGCCGCTAAGAGGCAGGGTAAAGTTGATTTTTTGTCTTTCAATGTTACTGATAAGTCCTCTCCAAAACTGTCAAGTGAACTGTCTAGACCAGTAGCAGCATCAAGAGGCACTGGGGATTCTGTTAAGAAAATTCAGGAACAGACTGTTGCAAGAAAGCCTGCAACTTGAGCCAAGGTTCCTTTTGAGAAAGGATATAGCAAAATGGACTGGCTTAAGCTTACACAAACGCATCCTGACCTGGCAAGTACTTGACAAATATAATTCTATGTGAGGGTACTTCGCTTGTTTTGCTCTGTCTTTCTTCCTTTGGTCCTTTTCAGCATTTTTGCAATGCTCTCTGAGGGGTGTGCTTTAAAATACTAATTAATTTGTTCTGTTTCTGTCACAACTATGTTTAGTTTATAAAGCTATTATAAGTTAAGGTTTTCCTTTTAAGCAAGGGCCAAGATTAATCATTAATGCGCATTTTTGATGCGGTGAGAACTAATTAAGATCTAGCGTAGGAAAAGGGTTTAAGAAGAAATTCCTACAACAGAAAAAATTTAGGCAAAGAAAAAGTAAATAGGGTTGAAATAAGAGCAATCAAATATCAATTTTTTGGTTGAAAGGGCTCAAGAAATATCCATTCTGTAATTTTATGGAATAGATTAGAAAAGGCTGCCTACAATTACCCAACTTATGTTATTTATAATAGCCTTTAGTAACCATAGAATTCTGGCCCTTAATCTTACACAAAACAATTAAATTTTAACCATCCAACTTCGTTAAAAGTCACATGCTAGTCACATGACGTTTTAAATACAAAATACATAATAATAAATAAAACATAACGTAGAGGGAAAGAAAACACCCTTTTCCTATTTTCTTTGGGCTTAAATTTTCATACATTAGTTTAAGAGGCTCAATGATGTACGGGAGCCCTACTTATCAAAAAAAAAAATGATGTATGGGAGCCCTGAAAGGTTCAAGCTTAGGGCTCTCTTTAAGGGGGTGGGGTTGGGAGTGAGAGTGATATAAGAAAGCTTAGGTTTAGGAAAAGAAGGTTTAGAAATTGAATTAAGGTTACAAGGGGCTGCTGTGATGATCTGGTGCTGAAGGTATCTAATGTCCTTCTATGTTACATGAGTAGAACACCTTGTTGAATTTCATTAACACATTATTCACTTTGTAGGGAACATTTCTCATTTACTTAGCAAAAATTGCTTATGAAATTGCTTTTTCCCTTTGGCTTCATTCTGTCATCTTAGAAAGTTGGTGGATCCATGACCATGCTAGTATCTTAAGCTGAAGGATTTTGGAGCTTAAGGCCTTTTCTTTGCAACCTCTTTATGTATGGACATGAGACACGACATTTTTTACCTCATCATCTCCCTTCAGGGTCATTATAGAATCTGCATTTCAAAATTTTCTTCTCTTAGGTGGTCTCTTTGTATACTTCTTTGATGCTCCTGTACCTGCATCATGTCCTTTTTTTCATTTGTTTATGTACTTATGCAAAATTATTTAGTAGACATTTTTGCACCTAAACAGGTTTTTCAATTTCTTTTAGATATTCAAATATGCTTTAAATTTTTCAATGCATTTTTGTTTCTGTTGTTCTTTTTGCCTCCAATTAAAACAACACACCATAACTAGTATAATTTCTTGTTTTTGTTTTTCTATTGATTCCCTTCCAAAATCACGTGGGACTTGCTCTCCCTCCTCTTTGTTGTGTCTGGAAACTCTAGGAATTTTTAGTTAGAGAATAGGTCATTGTTGCTTACAGTTAGATGGTGCTACTGCTAGGTTACCTGAGCATTGCTCATTCATCTAGCTTCTCCATATTGTGAACTTTCTACATAAACTAGTAGAGACACATATATGCATTTATCCTTGTAATTAATTAATTAGGTTAATTTTTTGCTGAATAAATTTTTTTTTGGATATATAAGTAATGTAATTTCGTTGAAAATGAAATACACTTTATGTTCACAATGATGAACACAAAGTGTCCAAAAGTACATAAGTCTCAAAAGTACATAAGTCTCAAAAGGAAAATCTAAGAGAAACTTGAAACTCTAATATAGAAGAACATTGTGTAAAATCCCACACCCGGGACCAATCAAAAAGGGTACGAGCAAACATGGTTTTCAACTGATCCAAGGAATTCTCCATATCTTCAAAAGTATGTCTATTCCGCTCCTTCCAAACTAGCCACATCAAACAAGTCGGCACCATATTCCAAAGATCTGAGTCATGTTTACCAAACCAATTTTTCCAACTAAATAACAAAGTATCAACATTACTCGGCATAACTCATTGAATCCCAAAAATCTGTAACAGAAATCCCCACAAAGCATAAGCAACGTCACAATGGAGTAAAAGGTGATCCATTAATTCCCCATTACTTTACCCTCTTGAAAATCTTAACGAATCAAATACTTTTCCAAAGGAATGGGACTGTAGATGCACCACCCTGAATCCACCTGTAAAAAGGTTGAGTTTCAAAATTCACATACCCCTTAAGACACCATCTCTTCTTATCCACCCCTTCCCCACTTGGAACTTGAGAGTAAATGAAATTAAAACAAGAGAAAACAGCCTCCATCTCCCAATCATGGAAGTTCATATGAATAATTAAATTGGATATTAGTTGTAATGCATGAGATTGTAAAGTAAGTTTGATTTATTGTAATGCTTTTTACGTGGTAATTGAAACTATTAGAATTATAGTTAAATGATTAAATTCACTATTTACTAACAGCTTAAATTTTTGGGAGAATCTATAATTTATCATGGTATTATAGTAGGAGATCCTGAGTTTGATCCCCATCTTCACTTTACCTCCTTTTAAAGTGTTGAAAACCCCACATCTTGGGCCCTAATTATTAAGCGGCAATTTAGGCCTACATGTGAGGGGGAGTATTAGAATTATGGTTAAATGATTAAATTGAATTATGGTTAAATAATTAAATTCACCATTTCCTAACAACTTAACTTTTGGGAGAATAAGTAATTAATCAAAAACATTGCTGACTCTATACTTCTTGATTCTAGGCTTAAAGGGATAGTCAAATAAGAGGATCATTTCTATGAATGAAGTTAAAAAAGATCAGAAAGAAGGTTACTTGTGGACTGTATTTAAGGGTCGTGTGTACAATATATCCCCATACATGAGATTTTATCCTTGGAGGCATCAGATATGTACATGACATAACGAACTCAAGGATTTAAGGGTCTCAAGTTTTATATTGACTGGCCAAATTCTCACTTATTTAATAAGTGTGTTGTGTCTAGTGAGTCTAACCATAGAACAATCCTAAAATGCTTAATTTTACTGTTGTCTAGAAATCTTGCAACATGTCTATTTCCTTCTCAGCCTTTCTTTGCCTTAAATCCTATACTGTCCTTATTGAAACTCAAATCCAGCTGATACTATCCACCACAAGCATGTAGACAGATAACCCCTAAATTTTCCTATGTCACTTTATGACTTATGCTTAGAAGACTGGATGGGAGGGCTCTTCATTTCTCAAGGAAATTGAATTTCTTTGAGGGTTGAATACCATTATTCAGAGCCTATTAATGACCTAGGTTTGATAATGTAAAGAGACAATAATTCTGAGTTGTAATGCTCAAACCAATTGAGTCTTTCCAATGCTGATCTAGCATCTCCAATAACGTGCAGTATTTGATGATGCAATCTGTTGAAAGAATAGTTAAGTCATGTTACACTGAAAAACATGTTTAGGCATGGAGTTGTATATTCCCTTCAAAACTACTTTATGATGTCTTCATGTGTTGCCCTTGTTGCATTCTCATTCAGTCAGTGATATAAAGATAAGTAGATAACTGGCACCCTACTGGTACTCTCTGTCAAACATTTGGGCATAGAATAATATAAGATGTAGCAAGCTCTTTTGATGCCAAAGTGGATAATGTGTTGAGGAATGAAGAATGGTATTGGCCCTTGCTAAGTAAGAAGATCTTGTAACAATCCAGAGTCAACTGTGCTTGGTTCATATTGGAGTGAGTGATCAGCCTTACTGGTATGCTTCAACTAGTTGTAAACTCGTGTGTGCTGCTACCTGGAATCAGATCAGAAGCAGAAATGAAGAAGTGGATTGTTGGAAACTATTATGGTTTCCTGAAGCCATCCCTAAACATAGCTTCATTGGTGGCTGACCCTTAATAATAGGTTGACAACTAGATTGAGATTACTACAATGGGTGTGGAATAGAGATAGTAGTTGTGTCTTTTGCAGGAATGGATTTGAGAGCAGGGATCACCTGTTTTTGGGTGCTCTTTTACTGGTAGAGTCTGGAAGCACATCATGGGACTTTGTTTAGTGTCAAATATTCCTAATAACTGGGATGATATTGTCTCTTAGGGGAAAATAATCTAAAAGGGAAATATTTTAGAGCCAGTCTCTATAAAGTTGCGTGGTGGGCTACCATATCTGGTTACAAAGAAACAATATGGTTCACAATGGAAATGTCATCTCCGAGGAAAAATTGATAAAGAGGATAGGCCAGTCTTGGGAAGATTGCTAATTCAGGAAACTCTGTTTTTCCTGCAGTGTCGAGGACCAATTAGGGCTTCTGCTACTAAGTGTCTGGTTTGGCATAGATCTTGTAAGGTTGAATTTAATCAACCATCGTGTTGGCTTTATTCCATGCCAAATTTGCTTGTAATTTAGCATTTAGTAACCTTGTATTTAGGTGAGATTCTTGTAAGGGTAGTGTGTGAGAAGATATGAAGAAATGTTCCTCATTGTGCAAAGAAGCAGGGACTCGCGACTGGAACTCGCGGACTCGCGGGTACAAGCCGCCATATAAGAGTCACGTGCTAAGCATGTGGGAAGCTGAAGCGTTTTGCCAGCTGGTGCACTACAGGACAAAATTACCCAGGCTGGCCAGGCCGTTATCTCGCGACTAGATCTCACAACTCAGACCAGTCGCGAGGCCAAGCTGCGAACCAGCCCTGTTTGGGAAAATCTGTCTCTTTGTATTCCAAACACTTACCACTATATATAAACCCTTATACCCATCATATTGAGAGAGCTTCCAAAGAGAATTTTTGTGAGAGAAACCCTAGAGAAAACAAGATTGATTCATCCCCAATCTTTACCTTAGAGACTCTACAAATTCCTCTACTCTCTTCCTCTCCATTGTTAAATCCTTGAGAGGTCTTTAGCCAAATCCTTTTCTCACCACACCCACGTCTGTGAGAAGGTTTATTTGGTGCTGTTGGGAAGCAGTTAAGAAGGAACCAATCTACATTGGTTGATGCTATGGTTTAGTAGTGGAATCCGGTAAGCTAGAGAAGAAAAAGGTTCGGCGTAACTTCATTGGAGCAAGAAGCTTGGAGGGCTTAGGTACCTGGGTAGATTAGGCTTGGAGGGTCTATTGCTAACACATCATGTTGTCCGTGTGTTTACATCTTCCTTCCCTTTATCTTTGCCTTATATTTACTGCTGTGAATGTGTTTATATTTGGTTTAGATTGTTTATCAATTCTGGGTTTGGTTTATGTTCATGTTCTGCACATTAATTGTTTGATAATAAGCTTGAATTGATATTTTGTTATTTGGGGTTAAAACGTTCAAGGGTGTTTCATACCCATATTGAACATTCAATGGGTATCAGAGCGGGTACACTTGTTGTGGTTTAAATACCTAAGTGTGATCCCTGACCCCCTTTGAGATGGATAGGTCTCAATCTCTTAATGTACCACCATTTTTTTATGGTAATAATTATGCTTTTTGGAAAGTTCGTATGAGGGCGTTTTTGTGTTCTATTAATGATGCTGTGTAGGATGCAGTTGAAGTAGGATGGACGAAGCCGAAGGCTGCCAAGTCTACTTGGGATAAGGCTGCACTTGCAGTGGCAAATGCAAATAGCAAAGCATTGGATGCCATTTTCTGTGGTGTCTCTCCGGAAGAATTTCACCGGATTTCACATATCACCATTGCGAAGGAAGCATTGGAAATTCTGGAGACAACTTATGAAGGGACTAAGAAAGTGAAGGATACCAAACTTCAGATGTTGACCACTCACTTTGAGGAGCTAAAGATGAGTGAGGAAGAGTATTTTGACTCATTTTACAGTAAATTGAACGAGGTTGGTGTTGGCAAATTTAATTTGGGGGAAAAGACGGAGGACTCAAAAATTGTAAGGAAGATTCTTCGGTCTCTACTAGAAAGTTTCCATGCCAAAGTGACAGCTATTGAAGAGAGCAAAGATCTTGATGACATAAAGGTTCAAGAGCTGGTTGGTTCTTTGCAGACTTATGAGTTGTCCCTGCCCACACAGAAGAAGAGTAAATCACTTGCTTTTAAAACAATTCATGAGAGAGTAGTATCTCATGATTCTTTGGAGGAAGAGGCTGTGGATAAAGATGTGGCGTATCTTGTGAAAAACTTTCGAAAATTCTTGAAGCTCAAGAACAGTGGAAAATCCGATGACAAAGGAAAATTTCAGAGTTCCGGAAAGGAGAAGAAAGAATTCAGGAGAAAATAGGGTAGAGATTCCCAATCTTCACAAGGAATTACATGCTTCGAATGTAATGGACATGGGCACTTCAAAAAGGAATGTCCCAATTATTTGAAGTCCAAAGGAAAGATTTATGCCACTACTCTGAGTGACTCGGATTCATCAAACTCTGACTCAGAAGAGAGCTGTGATGAAGAAGGAAATTTCTCTGCATTCATGACCATTGCTCATATGGAATACTCAGATGATTTGGATACACTTGTGAAAGAGCTTGGTGAGCATTCTGATTTGGAGTCTATTGGGATAGTTGAAGAATCTGAGACTGAAAAGGATGAAGATGCGTCTTGTCTTCAAGCAAATTATGCCTTACTCCTTGAGAAATCGGGAGAATATGCAAGGGTGGCAAAGGTGGCTGTGAAGAAGATGCAGAAAGCCGAAGAGGACCACAGAAGTCTTTTGGTCAGATATAAGGAAGCGAAGTGTGAGATTGAGACACTAAATGGTAAGCTATCTGAAGCTTATACGAAAGTGAGATTTCTTGAGCAAGAGGTAGTGCAAGCTCATGCCAAGATAGAAAGAGTCTCCTCCAAGAACCTAGAGGATGTTATCTCTTCTCAAAAACATTTCTCAGATAAGTCTGGTTTAGGTTATACCAGAGGGAGTAGCTCATCGGCCAATGTCACAAAAGAAGTAAGATTTGTGAAGGCCAAAGAAACGATTGTAGAAGAGCCAACTCCTGAGAGAGTTAAAACTGAGAAAAAGAAGCAGATGGCTGAACAACGAGTGGTTAATAAGTCCCGTAATCAATCAGAAGCCAGATATGAAGCTAGAGGAAGATCTCTTCCAAGAGCACAACGGGGTCATGGAACAAATTATATATGTCACTATTGCGAACTGCAAGGACATACCAGACCCAACTGCCAGAAGTTGAGAGCAGTGAACAATGTAAGTGCACCTCGGTCATGAGGAAGAAGAAATGACAAGAGGTCTTGGGGTGGTGAGCAATTGAGAAGCCAAAACGGTGATCCCAAAATGATGGATGTTATGAAGATGATCGGTGCCTTCACCAATTGCCTTGAAAGCTTCACACGAAGGTTTGAAAGTCCTAACTCTCGTACCCAATCCGTCAAGGATATCACCCCAAACGCACGTGACGTGTGGGTGACAAAAGGTACTCATGCATAAGCATTACAACATGTCCATGCATTAATACTTCCCATATTTTGTGTATATGCTTGGTTGTTTGCTTCTTGCGAGTGTGAGTTGAAAAGTTTTGTTTGTGAATTTTTTGTTGTTACATTTCTTCTGTTATTTTAGATCAACTTTTATTGCTTTTGTGTCAAAAATTCAAAAACACATAAAAAGTTGAAAATCCAAAAGTTTGATCAACTTTGTTGAGTTTTGTCTCAAAGCATGTTTTACCTTGTACCTTTGTACTAATGGCTTTGTGCATCTACGAGCTTAGCTTGTTTTCTATGCACTCATATCAGTGTGGGAGAAATTTTGAAATCTATGTGATTGTTGTAAATAGATTTTCAACCTTGCCATGAATGATTAGTGAATGGTTTTGTTGATCTTGAGACATGCATAGACTCATGCCTATATATCTTCCCACTCTTTATTTTTTGTTTTTGCTTAAAAGAGCTCATCAAATGTAAATCTCCAAATGAAAAGAGATATTGAGCTGTAAAAGCCTATTGCACATACTAGTATTTAACTAGGAAAAAGAGAAAGCGACCAAAATAAAATGTATGATGCCCAAAAAGCCAAAGGCTATCTCATCAAGTAAAATATCAAAAATTTCAGGCATCAATCTCACAATGAGATTCTCTTTATTCAAAAATTCAAATGATATGATGTATATGTGCCAAATGAAAAGCTTCAAAGAATTGTTTATCAAGTTTATGTGGGAGGTCATATATGCATGTTTTTATAATTGAGATAGGTCACATTATCTAGTGCTAGTTGTGTATGCCTTGATTGAATTGATCATTGAAGCTTCACATTGGACTAAAGACTACCTCATCTTTGATATCCACACACAACACACAAGTCTATGTTCAATGAATGCCAAATTCATTTGTGTGATTGTACTTGATTAAATGTGTTTTCACATGCTCAATCTTTGTTTGATCAAACACAAAAAGATTTTTGAGTGTTTTAGTTGTTTTTGGAAAGTAGTTTGTTTTTACAAAAATGTCAAAATTTCAAAAACAATTGTGCCTTGTTTTGGCGACTCAGTCGCGGGTCAGTCAAGTCGCATGCCCTAGTCGCATGTTCGCGGGTTATGTTTGGCGACTTGTTCGTGAGTGAAAGGTCTAGTCGCGAGGTTACTCAGAGATTTTCGCAGCTCAGCTCGCAACTCCCTCGCAGGTAGACCTTCTAGTCGCGAAAAACACTTAAAATTTTTTTCAAGTTTCTTGGTTTCAAAGTGTTTCGCGGCTCACCCTGGTGACTTACTGGCGACTTAATCCAGTCGCGAAAAACGCGTGTTTTGCGTTTTAAAGCCAGTTTTTCAAAAACTTTTTAGTTTTCCCTCGAAATCAAGTGACTGTTCATTGTCTTCCAAACATTTCTCTCTGAAACTCACTATTTCTATCTTCAAAAATCCACCATTTCTCCATCATTTCTGCATCAATCTTCAAGAAAAAGGTATGGGCTTTCTATCTTTCACTTTAGATTTCTTAATTTAAGTGTTATTTTCTTGAATCTGTGTGTTGTGATATTGGTTTGATATTTGAGGGATTCGGACATGGGTTTGCTAAAATGTTGAGTTTGGTTGATTGGGGTTGGTTGTTTTCGATGTTAAATATGTGTGTTATCATGCTTTAGTGTCATTGCAATAGTTTCTGCTCTAAGCTTTGCTATTTGATAGTTCCTATACTCATTGGGTATATGGGTTTGGAGTTTATCTTTGTTTAATCTGAATATGATTTAGGTATTTCAGTATGACTGAGTTTTTGTATAGTGTGGCTAGCATTGCTTTGTTCTTATGTCTCAAGATCATGTGTGTGATGCTGCCCTGGGGTTTAACTTATTGATTCCATATTCATTCAAAGATGTCTCATTGGTATATGCTCTGTTTGTCTGACTATGAATGTCACTACCCTCACATATGTGTTCAATACTAAATGAACTTGTTGGTTTGATGAAGCTCTGTTTTGATCTACTTATCTTTGATTATCAACTATGCTTGGTCTAATACTCTATTATTCTCTCTGTACTTAACTTGTTACTAATAGTTGTGCATTTCCACATATTGTGTTTATGCTCTTGTTGTGGCCTTTTCTGCTTGTTTACAGATGGCACCCACACCTACTAAGAAGAAAACTCCTGCTAAAAAGGCTAACAAAAGATTGAAGATGGACCCTAATTTGTTTAGATCAGTTCAACATTTTGAGAGATATAAAGATTCTTTCATGAAGGGTACCATTATTCAGGAGAGATTTGTGGACTTAAGGGATCTGAAGGATACCTCTATTCCAGGTTGTTTTGAGGGGAGAGGTTGGGAAAAGCTTCTAAGTGATTTACCTGGAGTATGTGAGCCATTGATAAGGAAGTTTTATTCTAATATCAAGATTAGAGAAGATGAGCTAGATTGTTGGGTAACAGGACATGAGTTTACCCTGGATGCTTATGATATTGATGAGGTACTTGGCATTGAGGGATTAGAGGATTATGAATTTGTCAATTACAAAGACAGGATGCTATCTTTAGACACTGTCTAGGCTCGAATTGGGGGAGTTAAAGAAGGAAGATGTCTGAACACCAATGCATTCCCTATTGACATGAGGTGTCTTACCACCATCATGATATTCAATTTATACCCTATAAGAAAGATGACAACTCTTACTAATGCCAGATCTATTTTTCTCATGGAGCTTAAGGAGAAAACCATCATTGACATCAGCTCTCATATATTTGACACAATAATGGATGAGTCCAGAACAACCTCAAGAGCAAAGCTTGTTTTTCCTAGCCTTATCATGAGAATTCTCAGAGCAAAAGGGGTTCCAATTCCTCAAGATCTCAGCCTAATGCCTACACCTTCAGCTATTAACAAGCAAACCATCACAAGGATTCAAGTACGTCTTCCAGGTGATGCAGATGAGGAAAGAGCTGATCAAGAAGAAGGTGATCCAATGGAGACAGAGGCTGAGGCTGCAGGACAGGCTTCCACACCAAGAAGCAGAACCAAGAGGAGCAGGGCATCTACTTCATCAGCTGTACCTCCTGATGCATTCCAGATCATTCTGGAGAGACTTAATGGTCTTAGGGAAGTACAAACTCACCATACTGAAAGGATGACAGCTATGCAGGATCAACTTGATGTCCTATCAGCTAAGTTTGACAGCATCTACACCAACCAAGAGCAGTGACCCTTTGGCCATTACGATCAAAAAGGGGGAGAATTTTGGGCAACACTTGAGGGGGAGTGCTTATTTAAGGGGGAGCATTCATAATTTATCATTATTGAACGGTTTTAGACCCCTTAAAACAACCAGATTGGTTAGCCTAGTTAATTAGCCAAGTTGTTACTTAGTCAAATTAAGCAATTCTAGATTAAAACAATCAAATAATCATATCAAAAGTATAAAGCAGCGGAATAATAAATAACACAAGATATGATCACCCAGGAAACCACAAGGTAAAAACCTAGGGAGGATTTGACCCACCGATCCTCAAGGCAAACCTGAATTCACTATGAAAAAATCGAAGTTCATATAAAAGGACTACAAGCTCCCCGCTTGACTTCCTAATGCTACCCACCAGTAGAACTTACTGACACGACCACGTGCAAGCTCCGAATTCACGGACTCCTTCTTTCTTGGATTCTCTAATCAGCTACAAGCACCCACGCTTGATATTCTTTAAGCTTCAATAGCAGCAACCTTGTTGATCATCAAGATGTAGATAATATCTCTACCTTGAAAACCCTAAGTTTATGTGAAGGAAAGCTCCTCAAGGATCTCACAAGAGATTCACATAAACCGCAAATATGAGCAACAAAGACTTAGAGAGGTTTCGGTACAAAACCCTAAAAATAAAAGGAGGCACAAGAGGCACTCTAATCTCTCTCTTCAAAAAATCTCAAAAACGTTCTAGGGTTTTCCTTATATATAGGAGTGTTTTACTTGATCCCCAAGACGTTTAAATAGAGTTTGGGCTGAACTGGAACTCTGCAGAAAAATAAATCTGTACGTGGTTCGATCGATCGAGCCTTACAGATTTAGTCCAATAAATCTGCAATCACTCGATTCCAGTTTTACAAATAAACATACTTTGAGCAAGCCTAAACAAGACTAAACAACCTGTTTTGATCATGGTTTGCCAACAATACAAATTAGAGTTCTAAATACATAAATTCATAAATCTTTAGAGCCTAACAAACTCCCTCTTTGGCAATCTGTGACAAAACACAAACTAAATCTCAAAGTTTACAAATAAAAGCCCTTTACAAAAATAATGCTCATAACAACAAATCCAATCTTAACTACTATCCATCAGTTGCAAGTGTAGACAGCAGCTCAATTGAATCAACCTGTATATTTCCTGAAACACTAAACAAAACGCATAAACGCATGTGTGGAAAAAATACAAGTAAATCAAAATTAAATTCTTGACTTCACAAAACACAAAACAAAGACATATATCATGAATAACTCATAAATATAAATCAATGAGCAGTGAACAAGAAACATATAAATCAAAATAAATTCTAACTCTCCCCCTAAGTTAGATACAACAAAAAGTTTTTATAATCTCCCCCTAAACAAAACAAACAAGTCATCTCTAGGTCTCCCCCTTTTTGTCACGTATTGACAAAGACCACCTAATCAGAAGATAGACAGAAAATATACGCAACAGAGTAAGAGAAAATAGAGACAACTCCCCCTATGAAGAGCAACAACTCCCCCTAAGAACCACAAAGGTTAAAAAAAATTTCTCCCCCTATAAAAATAGGAAAAACAAACAAGTTTTGGGAAAAACAGTTTGGGGAAAAATAAAGGAGGGGGGGGGGGGGAATCAGCAGCAGTAGCAGCATCACCAACAGGATCAGGAACATCCTCACCAGCAGGACCAAAGTTAAAAACACACAAACCAAAGTTAAAAACTAAGGTGAGGATACACATGAAGAAAAATATTCTCTCTTTCAATAAATGCAAACATGACACTATGTGACCCATAAACAGTTGCATGAGTAGAGAAAATATTTGCACATTGATTATCCATCATATCTCTTAAGAAAAATATTTTCTACAGTTCACACATAAGAAATAGCATATACTAGAATGTACAAAACTCAAAAATTAATCAATCAATTTTTAAATCAAGTTGAGTACCCAATGTAGCAAAGTGTATGCATGTTATGTGTGAAAACAATGAGAGATATGACTGTAAAACTGCAAGATGGATACAAAAACAATGTAATGCATGTGAATCCTAAACACAAATGATGCATGAAAAAAATTTTTGGTCAAAAACATAGAAACTGAAAATTTTTCAGTTTCGATCGATCGAGAATCGATCGAACATCAAACGAGTCAGGCAGACTCAAACCCAAAAATTTTAATCACAATTTCGATTGATCGAAAAACAGGTTCGATCGATCAAAAGTCTGAAAAAATCAGATTTTTGAAAAACAAAGCATTTTAATGCAGAAACTCCTCAAAACACATTGTTTTATAAAAAATGCATGAGTATGAGACGAAAAGTTTTTCAAAAACACTTGAATTTAACCTAGATCTTCCAAAATCAAGATTTTCAATCAATTTGTCCTCAAAGCGCAAACATTATACGCATTTTGCATTAAAATCAATGAACTTTTAGTCTTGGATGGCCACAACAAAATCACACACAATATAATGTACCAAGTTTAGCAAAGAGTAACTTGTGTAGTATGTGCAACTAGCAAAAGCTTGAAATACATGTGAGGTGATATGTGAATAGCAATCAATCACAAAGTCTACAAAATTCATCACATAGAATTTAAAAGAGACTATCACCTAAATAGTTACATCATATAACTCTCACATCTCCTAGAACATAAGCTTGTAATCATGTAAGTTTCTTGAAATTTTGCCTCATAATATACACACCAATTTTAATTATGTGATTTGGCATCAAGCCTAATAGTACACACCAATTTTAAGCATTTAAGCAATTAAACCGAGGCTATACCTTATGTTCTTTTTGTGCATGTGCTACACTTTCTCGAGCACAAAATCTTATGATATGCACTAAGGTGTTCATGATTGGCTAGTGAACAGTGGTGAGATGGTTATTTATGCTTTTCTCAAAATGATCAAGTCCGACAGTCAAATAACATGTGACTTCAAGATTAAGACAAAGTGATAAGCACCATAAACATCTTTCCCACACAACATGCACTACAAAGTTTCAACTAGTCAAGTGCAATAAATAAGCTCATCAAAGCTAAACAAGGTACATAAACTTGTTATGTAAAGATAATATGGTCAATCCTTGATTATAAATCCAAGATGTGAAATACAAAACACAAAAATCTTTTTGGTCTTAAAAAATCTATGACCAAAAACAAAAAGCACACATTATGCTAAATGAACAATGCAAAGCAATGCATGATAATGTTTAACTAAGCTATAGAGGGTACACAAACAAGAAATATCAATTTCTTAATTAACCCTTAAGTACATGTACAAACTAGTACATACTCACACAAAATCAGAAATAGCTTAGCACAAACTATTCAAGTTTCTCCACAATGTCAAGCATGTTCTAAATCAAGAGAGAGATATTATAACTCATGTAATCCTCAAGAAAAATAAAACAAGACACAAAATAAAATATTTTTGTCTTTTTGAAAATTTTTCAATGTTTTTGGATTTTTTTTTTAAATAAAAAAAAACCTAAAAAACAAAACAACCAAAAACAGAAACAAGACATGTCCACAAACAATTGAAAGAATTAAAACAGGGACAAGTCAGCAACACTCACCTTAGAGAATCTTTTCTCACCCATATAGCACAAGTCTTCGGCTTTGTAGGTGAAAATCCATGTGAAGTAGAGTGTATTTGAGGGATTACACCAATCTTCTGAGAAAGACTAAAATCCTGCAAATTCCTTTCACAAGCCAACAAGCTCAAATTTTTCAAAAGAATATGAAACAATTTATATGGACTTATGGCAGAAGAAATCTCATCACATATCCTAGATTGAAATACAGAATTTTTGAATTTGAATTTATGACAATTAGGACGAATGTGACCACGAACACCACAAAAGTGGCAAACAGGAACAAATTTAGGAACATCAGTATTCCTAACAGCAAATCTAGTCTCAGATTTTGGTTTTTGCCTCAACAAAGAACAATTTGGTCTAATATGACCAACAACACCACAAAGGTGACAGGTAGGCACAAAAACAGATTTATTATGCTCTCTAACAGTAGGTTTAGACTTTGGTTTAGAAACTTCAGCGTTAACATCAGAACCTTTACCTTTGTCTAACCTAGCAAAATAAGCCTTTTCTTTATTATTCCTCTTAAAAGGAGGGATATAAACTTTCTCAGTTTTAGGCTTAAGAGAAACAGAAACACTTCTGTTATCAACAGCAGGCTTAGAACTAGTCAAATTTTCAAGTTTAACTTTAGACTCAACTAACTCTTGTTCCAAGCTTTTCATCTTCTCATCTTGAGAGGAAATTTGATTTCTCAAAAATTCATTCTTTTTATTAGATTCATCTAATCTCACAATCAAATCCTCTTTTTCAAGATTAGCCAATTTTAACTCTTCTTTAAATTTCTTAGCAATTTTCAAAGATTTAGATAATTTCTTACGAAGAGTTTCAAAAGCATCAAAAAAATCAGTAGAAGCATGAGTAGAAACATGATCAGAAAGACACTTCAAATTATCCATGACAACAGGGGTCAAGGATCAGCTCTTAGATCAAAAGATATAAAACAGAAGAGCTACCCGCTCTGATACCACTTGAACGGTTTTAGACCCCTTAAAACAACCAGATTGGTTAGCCTAGTTAATTAGCCAAGTTGTTACTTAGTCAAATTATGCAATTCTAGGTTAAAACAATCAAATAATCATATCAAAAGTATCAAATAGCGGAATAATAAATAACACAAGATATGATCACCCAGGAAACAACACGGTAAAAACCTGGGGAGGATTTGACCCACCGATTCTCAAGACAAACCTGAATTCACTATGAAAGAATCGAAGTTCATACAAAGGGACTACAAGCTCCCCGCTCGACTTCCTAATGCTACCCACTAGTAGAACTTACTGACACGACCACGTGCAAGCTCTGAATCCACGGACTCCTTCTTTCTTGAATTCTTCAATCAACTACAAGCACCCACGCTTGATATTCTTTGGCCTAAACTCATAACTCTTGAATGTTGTTAATACTTTGGCTTATTTATATATATTGATGATGGTTATTCAGTTAGCTGTTTGATATGGTTCTTTTTGTACCCATGTTGCTTGTGTAAGCTTTAAGGGTTTGTTGCCATGCTAATTTGTAGGCTTTAATGGTTTGTACCATGCTTTGCAGTACTTTATGCTTTGCAGCCTTGTTATGTGCTTTGTGGCTTTAAGTACTTGATGTTAAATGTTTAGCATTTTACTTTAGTACATCACTCTTGTGCCCTTGTAGGAATGTTCCTAGATGCATATACGTTCTATGCATTGGTTGAGTGATGAACACTCTTGTGTCCTTGTAGGATTGTTCCTAGATGCATATATGTTTGTATGCATTGGCTGAGTGTTGGACATGCAAATGATGCTTTGCATATTTGCTTGTATGTCCTGATGTTCATTCCCTGTGAGAATGAGCATTGTAATCACTTTTGTTTAGTGATTGCCTGCTTTGGTCAAGCCATAGGTTATTGCTTTTCTGCTTAAGTCCATTTTTGCTTGATCAGTCCATTATTGCTCCATATACATTTCAAGTTTTTCTGCATACAATGATATTGCTGTGTTATTGTGTTTCAGGAGATACTTATTCGTATGTTCAAGAGCTTTTCAGAATCTAGAGTTAAGTGTGAGTGAGTTTTGTTCAACTGTTCCCAACTCACGCGTTAAGTCTAGAGTCTGTTGTAGGGTTTTATCACAAAATAGCTAAAGGGGGAGATTGTAAGGTTGAATTTAATCAACCATCTTGTTGGCTTTATTCCATGCCAAATTTGCTTGTAATTTAGCATTTAGTAACCTTGTATTTAGGTGGGATTCTTGTAAGGGTAGTGTGTGAGAAGATATGAAGAAATGTTCCTCATTGTGCAAAGAAGCAGGGACTCGTGACTGGAACTCGCGGACTCGCGGGTACAAGCCACCAGATGAGAGTCACGTGCCAAGCATGTGGGAAGCTGAAGCGTTTTGCCAGCTGGTGCACTACAGGACAAAATTACCCTGGTTGGCCAGGTCGTTATCTTGCGATTGGATCTCATGACTCAGACCAGTCACAAGGCCAAGCCGCGAACCAGCCCTGTTTAGGAAAATCTGTCTCTTCGTATTCCAAACACTCACCACTATATATAGACCCTTATACCCACCATATTGTGAGAGCTTCCAAAGAGAATTTTGTGAGAGAAACCCTAGAGAAAAACAAGATTGATTCATCCACAATCTTTACCTTAGAGACTCTACAAATTCTTCTACTCTCTCCCTCTCCATTGTTGTACCCTCGAGAGGCCTTTAGCCAAATCCTTATCTCACCACACCCACATCTGTGAGAAGGTTTATTTGGTACTGTTGGGAAGCAGTTAGGAAGGAACCAATCTACATTAGTTGATGCTATGGTCTAGTAGCGGAATCCGGTAAGCTAGAGAAGAAAAATGTTCGGCGCAACCTCGTTGGAGCAAGAAGCTTGGAGGGCTTAGGTACCTGGGTAGATTAGGCTTGGAGGGTCTATTACTGTTCATGTATCCCAACTACATTCTCTAGTGGATTATTTATCGCTTGGAGGGCGGTGGAGAGGTTTTACGCCGAGGGCTTCGATTTCCTCTTCGATAACACATCGTGTGTTGTCCGTGTGTTTGCATCTTCCTTCCCTTTATCTTTGCCTTATATTTACTACTGTGGATGTGTTTATATTTGGATCAGATTGTTTATTAATTCTGGGTTTGGCTTATGGTCATGTTCCGTACATTAATTGTTTGATAATAAGGTTGAATTGATATTTTGTTATTTGGGGTCAAAACGTTCAAGGGTGTTTCATACCCATATTGAACATTCAGATCTGTTGGTTGTTGCCAGTAGATTAGTTCTTTCATTGTTGCAATTTGCTTTCTGTTGTAACTCTGGCTAATTGTGTAGTTCTTTTTTAGAACATGGTTCAAGGGGTTAATTGAGTGTTTGTGTTTATTACATCAAAGCTGATGCTTTGCTGCTTTGTACTTGATATATTCTTAATGGAATTACTGGTTTATATCCACAAAAAAAAAAAAAAAAAAAAGAAAGATATAAAGATCATTGCATTTCGAAAGGCTATTATTACCTCTTGTTTTTATGATTTGTTTAGTATTATGAAACCTTGAACAATTTGTGAGTTTTCTGGTTTCCTCTTTTTTTTCCTTTTTTGGTTTTTGTTTTTGACGCCATAGTATGTTTTTCTTTGTGGTAAATTATTATGATATGTTCTACTTTATTTATGATTGGAACTGGATTGTTTCTTGAGGTAATTCTTTGCCATTAAGAAAATGCTGAAGTCATAGTTGGTGAAGGTTTGAGGATTTTCCGCAATTGGCTTTGGATTTATGACCACTGAAATGTTAAAATTTTAAAATTAGCAATGACTCCTGTATGCTATTGTTGCTCCACAGGAACTAAACCGTATTGCTGGAGTGGACAAAACCTGCAACTCTGTGAAGGTTGGTTATCTTGCAGACCAAGTTCATGTTTATGTAGTGAACTCCTTTACTTTCAAATGCTTTTTCCATTTTATTTTATTCTTCTGTAGGTATTCTATATTTATTAGTTGTGATACTTCAAATCAAACTTAATATGATATTACAAATGGGTTTGAAAAATCTCTTAATGCAACTTTCATAGCCTTAATCCCTAAGAAGAATGGTGCCTCCAATATCCGAGATTTTAGACCTATTAGCTTGGTGGGAAGTGTATACAAGATCTTGGCTAAGGTTTTGGCAAACCGCTTGAAAGAGGTTTTGGATTAGTTGATATCTGAGTCTCAGAACAGTTTTGTGGGTGGCAGACAGATACTTGATTTTGTTCTTATTACTAATGAGTGTGTGGATAGTAAGGTGAATAGTAAAATTCCAAGGGTTATTTGTAAGCTGGACATTGAGAAAGCCTATAATCATGTGAATTGGGAGGCTCTTCTAGATTTGTTGAAGAGAATGGGATTTGGGGTGAGGTGGTGTAGGTGGATCCATACATGTATATCCACAGTCTAGTTCTTTGTTTTGGTCAATGGGGCTCCAGTTGACTTTTTTGGGAGCTCGAGGGGATTGAGACAAGGGGACCTGCTATCTCCTTTGTTATTTCTAGTTATGATAGAGGTTTTTAGTAAGATGATGAAAAGAGTTGAAGCTATTGGTTTACTTCGAGGTTTCAGGGCAGATGGTAGAAGGGGTGAAAAGGTTTGTGTCTCACATCTTTTATTTGCAGATGACATGATTCTATTTTGTGATGCAGATGAGGAGCAGATTCTGCATGTTCAGATGCTCCTTCTTTGTTTCCAAGCTATGACAGGTTTAAATGTTAATGCATTGAAGAGTGATTTGGTTCCCATTGGAGAAAATTGAACGTAAGTTGGCTGGTTGGAAAAAGGATGTATTTGTCAAAAGGTGGAAGACTGACATTGCTTAAGAGTACATTATCTAGTCTTCCGACTTACTTTTTATCTCTTTTTACAATCCCTACGCATGTCACCAATAAGATTGAGAGGTTGCAAAGGGATTTTTTGTGGAGGGATTCCAAGACACATCTGGTGGGATGGGATAAGGTGTGTTCACCTTTGGAAAATTGTGGGTTAGGAGTAAGGAAATTAACTACTTTCAATAAAGCCTTACAAGGAAAATGGTTATGGCAGTTTGGGGTTGAGGAGATAAGACTTTGGAGAAGGGTAGTAGCTCTAAAGTTTGGGGAAGAATGGGAGGGTTGGACTTCCAAGCTAGATAGAGGGGTATATGGGTGTGGTTTGTGGAGAAGTATCCGAAAGGGCTGGGAAGCTTTTAGTAAAAATATTTAGTTTGAGGTAAGGGTGGGGGATAGAGTGAAGCTTTGGACAGATCAATGGTGTGGGGATTCTCCAATTAAATTAACCTATCCGGTTGTGTATGGGATTGCCTCCAATAAATGGGCATTTGTGGCCTCTTCTCTTGAACAGTTGGGGATTGAGGGACAGAGAAGCTGCGATGTTCATTTCATTCAGAGACCAAATGATTGGGAAATGGGTGATGTGGATGCATTTCTTCGTACTTTGGGCTCTAATTTACCTCCAATTGAGAATGGAGACTGTATGCGATGGAATTTGACGAAGAATGAGAATTTTGATATCCGATTGTTTTATAATAAGTTACGAGGACCAGTGCCCATTATATTTCCTTGGAAAAGTGTTTGGAAGGTTAAGGCCCCTCGGCGTGTTTCCTTCTTTGTGTAGACTGCTGTATGGGATAAAATCCTTACAGGTGACAATTTGAGGGGTAGAGGGATGGACTTTGTTGACTGGTGCATTATGTGTCGTTGTAATGGTGAAATGGTGGATCATTTGCTACTACATTGTGGTAAGGCTTACCGGTTGTGGAGTTTAGTGTTTAGATCTTTTGGGATTTCTTGGGTCTTGCCAAGATTAGTTGCAGATACACTCTTTGGTTGGTGGGATTGGCTTGGGAAGCATTCGTCTAGTATTTGGAATTTAGCTCCGCTTTGCTTAATGTGTTGTTTGTGGAGGGAGTGAAATTGGAGGACGTTTGAAGACATGGATGGTTTCGATGATCAGCTATTAGCTTCTTTTAGTGGCTTCCTTTTTGATTGGTCTAGAGCTTGGGGACTCACCTCTAGTGATTCTCTCCCTATGTTCCTTAGCTCCCTTCTTTGTAATTAGTATCTTTTCTTTCTGTTTTTTATCTTATTTTTCTCTGTACTTTTTTCTTCTGCCTTACGTTTTTTTGCATGAGGTAGTATTTTTGAATATACATCTTTATTACTTATCAAAAAAAAAAAAAAAAAAAAAAAAAAAAACAAACAAACAAACAAATGGGTTTATGGTGACCAATGAGCTTTAACTCAAATGGCGCCTCTTTTTCTTGCAAGAGCAAGGTTGAGCATGATATTGTGCATTCAAGATCCACCAGTGGGTGTGTAACTTACACACAATAAATGGGGTTTATGGTGATAGATTCATGATTCTTATTGATTCTTGATGATGCAGGCTGACTTCATGAAAATGCTATTTCCTGACAATACTTTTGACGCAGTATATGTGATTGAAGCCACCTGCCATGCGCCCGATGCCATATGTATTCCTAATTCTAATACCATAACCTTGGCTAGGATAACACATCATTTTCCACTTTTTGTAATATCTCCCTCCCTTCTTTTCTTTCTGGTTATTTTGGTTTAAACTTTGTTTCTGATTTGAATAGTATGGATGTTACAAAGAAATATACAGAGCATTAAAGCCTGGACTGTGTTTTGCTGCATATGAGTGGTGCTTGACTGATTCTTTTGATCCTAATAACCAAGAACATTAAAAAATAAAGGTAAGATATGCTTGAAGCATGAAAAAGCGAATGTCTGTATTCTTTTTTTCTTTCTTTCCTTTTTGTTTGGGGGGGAGGGGAGGGGAGGGGAGGGGAGTGTTGAATTTATTACCATGAATCTCATCTTAGGGTGTTATGTTCCGTGAGTGTGTCAAAATTTCATTGAAATTTTGGTTTGGAAAGAAATTGAGATTGGTGATGGCCTTCCTAACATCAGGTTGACAGGAAAATGCCTTGAAGCTCTTAAGCAAGCTGGTTTTGAGGTGAGCGATATTTCCTATTTTATTTTGTTTTTTTGTTTTTTCCCTTCTGAATCTTTGTTATGATTTGCACAAGTGAGAACGTATTTATTTATTCTGCTGAAGGACCTGTGAGAGAAAGATCTTGCAGTGGGCTCACCTATCCCCTGGTACTTGCCTTCAGATAAAAGTCACTTGTCACTGAGTAGTTTCCTTCTAACTGCTGTTGGGAGTTTCATCACAAGAAACATGGTAAGATTCTTTTCATTCTATTGTTACATAGTGTTGTTAGCTCCCACTTCCCAAATTTTAAGTTTGTAAAAATCATGCTTTTGGCTGGATTTTTTGTTAGCGTTGAGATTTGCAAGAATTTGTACTTGCGTAACTCTAGAAAGGAAGTTGATGAGTGCCGAGTTTTTCGTTAGGTCAAGACCCTGGAATTTGTGGGACTTGCTCCAAAGGGAAGTCAACTTGTTCAAAATTTTCTGGAGCAAACTGCAGAAGGGCTAGTTGGAGGTGGAAAGTAAGTTTTCGCTGTATCATACTTAATTCTCTTAGAGCTCAATGCTAAGTTTTTAATGTATTGTTTCTGAGTAACACAAAGTTAGCAATAATTACATATTTAATGAGGAAGTTTGTAGCCTCATGCACATGCTGCAAATCCGGCATTACATCAGATCCATCTAAGTAGGGTTTCTTTAATCCTCTAACTTGTGCAAGTGGATATTTTGAACTAAATCAATGGTCCTAAATTTTGTAGTGCACCCAACCTTGCAACGATAATTAAGAAGAAATGGTGAAAAGGGAAAGAGCTGTTGAAATTCTTTTCTTGTAGGAGTTGAATCATAATTTCTTCTTTTTAAGTCATTGCCTTAATGTACTCATGTACCCATGAGCTGCTTCCATGGTTAAATTTCTGTATTCCAGGAAAGAGATTTTCACACCAATGTATTTCTTGAAGCCACATTCAGATAATCAGTAATGTGGCAACCTAAGGTCCTAAACTAATTAACCTGATACCATAGCCTAGGAATCTTCCCAGGAATTCTGACAGTTAGAAATGATGTTAGAATATGGTCTGACCATGCTAGTTGACTTTGTGGTTTGAAGCTTGCTGAGTTCTGAGTTGCCATTTGAAACTTGTGCGTCTGTGTTTGGTTATCTGTGGGTTCATCTGTACGCCCCCAATGGCTTGAGCAATGTTTTAGCCTTCTGCTCCATTGGGGCAGTGACTCTTTTATCTTGTCTATTGAATGAAAATTTTCCTGTGTGTCTAGGCTGGAGGTGCACACTTTTGTTGTTGGTAAATGTGTGACCATATCACTTTCACTGCTCCATATTTCAAGGAACATGATTTTTCTCCTCATTTCACAATTAATTTCAAATGACATGACATTGGATACATTTTAAATTTGTAATATTTAATCTAAACTGTACCTAATTTCCAAATAGAGAGGATCCTAATACAGATTTCAAGAGCTTCCATGTTGCATGTCTTGTTAAAATATTTTTTATTTCTTTTGTTAGGAGTTTTTGCTTGCGAGTCTTCTGTCTATCTAAAAAGGACACTGAAATATTTCTATCCACCTGAATAAACACGTTGAAAGTATTAGATATTTTAAAAGAGTTTTCCCACAGTGGTTCCTTGAGGAAATTTTAGCCTTCCTGAGTATATGGTCAAACTCAAAAGCAATGTGGTTCCAAGGTTTCATATTAACAAGTTTCAGACTCTATGTACCAGACACCCCCAACCCCAACCAGGTAGTAGCAATCACGAGCCGGTGGAGAGAGCCTTGACTATATCTCATAAGGCTGCTCTATGGTACTAGTACAACAGGAGATACTTTTTTGTTCGAACAAAATATTTAGGAGTAGTCCAAGGACCACAAATTATTCTATAATTTTTTTGTCACAACTTTGACGTGGCTGACTGTGACCATCATTGCATCACTTATACATGGATTCACTATTTTTTATTTACCAATCACACTTTGCCACGTCATAGTTGTGACAAGAAGTTGTGAAAAATTTTGTGGTCAGATTTTTTTAATATTTAGATTAGGACAAAGTTTGGCTCCATGTTTGGACCTTTGGTCTTCAAACACCAATGACATGGACCATGTTATGTGCAATGCCCAATACGAAGATGACATGGGCCATGTTATGTGCAATCCACATAATAAGTACTAATATTATCTTTATACTAGCCGTAAATCCGCGCGTTGCGCGTGATAATATATATATATATATTTTTTGAGAATCTATTGTTTTAGTTATTATTGGTTAATAGTTGGTTTTTCATTTTCTTTCAAGTTAATATATTGATATTTAAAAAATATACAATCTAATATATTAATTCAACAACAATAATAATAATAATGTTGAATAAAATAATATGAGAAGAAAAAAAGTAAAAACAAAAGATATAACAATAAACACCAAATTAATTATCTCTAAATAAATACCAAATTATTTAATCATATTATGTAATATTATAATATTACATTAAAAACACAAAAATTTCTCAACCTAAAGCAGAGATGCAAAATTATATATATATCACCAAAAATTGAGAGAGAAAGAGAGAGAAATAAATTTTTTTGTGAAGAAAAATTATGCATATAATGGAAAAGAGTGCCAAATTTATACTAAAAGGATAACAATAAGAAGGAACAAAATAAAGAGAAAGATGAAAAGTGATATTAAGAGAGAGGGTAGTGGGGAGATGAAAATGTAAATGGAAAGAGAAAGGTTGGAGAAAGTGTAAATGTTAAAAAAAAGTGAGTACAATTTAATTTATTTAAATTTAAATAAAATATTATATGTTTAATTAAAAAATATAAATAATTTAATTATATGGAGGATGTGACTGAGTTAATATTGAATAAAATAAGGTCAAAATATTAAAAAAGTAAAAATATAATATGTATATATATATATATATATAACAATAAACACCAAATTACCCAAATCATGTTATGTAATAGAATAATATATATTATATTCTTATATATTATCTTTTCAAATTTTTTTATAACACTATAGTATAATATTTAACAATTAAAGAGAACAAAGAAAAAAAAACTTAAAGCACAAAACTAAATTGTACCAACCCAATGTAGAGTTATAACAAACACAAAAATTTATCAACTTAAGAAGAGACGCAGGAAAAAAAAATACTCCAAAAATTATTGTGTGTGTGAGAGAGAGAGAGAGAGGGAGGGAGAAACAACCTTTCTGTGATGGAAAACTATGCAAAGAATGGAAGAGAGAATAACAAATTTATACAAGATGGTGTGAATATGAAGAGCCAAAATAAAGTAAAATGAATGGAAAGATGAATAGTGACATTAAGATTGAGGGTAGTGGGGAGTTGAAAATGTAAGGGAGGGAAAGATGAAGAGACAAAATAAAGAAAGATGAAAAGTGATATTAAGGTTGAGGGTAGTGGGGAGATGAAAAGGTAAAGGCATGAGAAAGGTTAGAGAAAGTGCAATTATTAAAAAAAAAAAGTAAATGTTAAAAAACAATTATAGAAAAATTGAAAAGAAAAAAGATAATGACGTGGATGTTGATGTGGCCTAATTTGAGCACAGTAACATTAAACGCTACGCTTCAGCTTTTAGTAATATATAGATTATATTCTTATATATTATATTTTTTAATTTTTTTATAATGCAATAGTATAATATTTAACAATCAAAGAGACCAAAGAAAAAAAAACTTAAAGCACAAAACTAAATTGTACCAACCCAATGTAGAGTTATAACAAACACAAAAATTTATCAACTTAAGAAGAGACGCAGGAAAAAAAAAATACTCCAAAAATTATTGTGTGTGTGTGTGTGTGTGTGTGTGTGTGTGTGAGAGAGAGAGAGAGAGAGAGGGAGAGAGGGAGAGAGGGAGAAACAACCTTTCTGTGATGGAAAACTATGCAAAGAATGAAAGGGAGAATAACAAATTTATAGAAGATGGTGTGAATATGAAGAGACAAAATAAAGAAAAATGAATGAAAAGATGAATAGTGACATTAAGGTTGAGGGTAGTGGGGAGATGAAAATGTAAAGGAGGGAAAGATGAAGAGACAAAATAAAGAAAGATGAAAAGTGATATTAAGGTTGAGAATAGTGGGGAGATGAAAAGGTAAAAGTATGAGAAAGGTTGGAGAAAGTGCAATTATTAAAAAAAAAGTAAATGTTAAAAAACAATTATAGGAAATTAAAAAGAAAAAATAATAATGACATGGATGCTGATGTGGCTCAATGTGAGCACAGTAACATTAAACGCTACGCTTCAGCTTTTAGTAATATATAGATATAGATTGGTGGTTGGAGTCCAAGATTCCAAAAATGTTTGGAACTAAACTTTAGGATCAATGTTAGTTGAGACAAATTTAGGACCAATGAGACGAACAGGCTTGTTGACTTCCCTAGAATGAAGCTGGCAGTCTAACCTTCTATTTTCATCGTTATATTTAATGCAGTAACCAACAAGGAATACCAAGTAGAACTGGTTCAGAAATATTTTTAGATATAATGGCCCAATAAATAATTTTATCATTTAACATTCAATTAATCATAACACCCTTAAACTGATAAAAAAAAGGAAACAGAAAAAGTGAACTAAATTCACATTCATGATTTACCATTCAATGGACGGAAAATTAAAATTAACAACAAAAAATTCTAATGCTAAAGCAAAACTTGACAAAATTCATAATTAAACAATGACTAAGCTAATAATTTTTTAATTTAAAAAGCTAGCAAAATATTAGATGTATATATATATGAGCATAGCTAATAATTATGTTAAAATACCCAAAACGCATGCCCAAAGGTTTTTTTTTTTTTTTTTTTTTCCCTGAGGGCCTGAGTACAATGCAAACTTGAATGTTTTATCTATAATGTCAAAATGTAAAGTGTATGCAAATTCAAGGTCTCACAAATTTCCACACCGGTCTTTTTCTTTTTCTTTTTCTTTTTTAAATAAAAATTTGAATTATTTCTACTCTTGCCAAGTCCTATTAGAACTCAAGATCCTTGCCAACTAAGGTATCTTAAGTTATCCTTGGAATTCCATTGTAGCGATTGACCGATTCAAGCCCAAGCTGCTTAGGAATGAGAGCTATCAAATTTTGGTTTAAATATATTTAGCATAACTTGTAACTCAAAAAAAAAAAAAAAAAAATCACTTCCTTCTTAACAGAATCTCCCCCCACAAACCAAAATCTTTAGAAGAACCTTGCATGTAGCTCATCAAAAACCAAGGGCTTTATATGACTTCATGGACTTAAAGAGCATTCCATAGAACAAGTATAAATGTAAAGAATGGTTCAAATTTGTGCTTCACACACACTTCTGGATGTCTCCATTCTTTCTCCCAATTTAATGTATTTTATTTTATCTATAGAATATTCTATTTAATATACAATATTTATGTTTGTACTTTGTACCATAGTCATTGGTATCATACGAAACGTGATATGTATCATACAATATGCATTGTTAGGACATATGTGTTTTCACTTGTCAAGAACATATGTCACTTATGTAAATTGGTTAATCCTTTTGACAAAACGCACTATACTTGTAATTGGGTAGTTCTAGGTGTTTTTAGTACTTCAAGAAACAAGGTTTCAAGATCAAGTGTTGAAGTCATCAAGTCTGTCCAAGAAAAACAAGCTAAAGTACAAATTCATTAATTCTCGACACCTTCTCGATAGCTCCTCGACACCTGCTATCTGTCGAGAATTACGAAAATCAGAATTCTGATTTGATTTCTTGGATTTCGTGAATATGTCATTGGGCCTTCTTTTCTCCTAACCCTAGACATATAAAAGGACTATTTTAAGAGCCGTCAAAGAAGACATAAGTTGCACAAGCATTGAACAAAACTCTGTTCAAGCAATTTGTGATCAAAGACAAAGTTCTTGACCTAATTCATCTTTTCTGAAGAAGTTGCTGTGTATTTGCACCTTTGGTTTTTGTGACCAAGCATCTTTTTGATCTTCATTGTGTAGGATGAACTGAAGAACTTTGCAGCCAACCTCTCCTTCTAAGTTGGTGTTTGAAGTCGCGTACTGGGATCCGCGCATTGGTTAGTCACGTACTTGGGAGCCGTGCATCAAAAGGGGGAACTGTCACTACAGATCAAGTCCAATTGGGTATTGGGGTAAGGGTTCAACTGTAAGTTAGTAAGGTACTTGGGATTCCTTTACTTGTAACCACTTGATTTGATAATAGTGGAGTTTCGGGAGTGGTGACCTGAAAATCACCCGGTGGGGTTTTTGCCGCAAGGGTTTTCCCCATTCGTAAACAAATCACCGTGTCATTTAATTTCCGCTGCATATTTAGTTATTGGTGATTTGTTTGTGCTTCCACGCAATTGCATGTTAAATTGATTAATTAATAACTTCGCTAATTAATTAATTGGTTTTATCACAAGGGGTCATTCAGTTTTGGCCTATCATGCATCATATTGTGTACAAAAAGTTTTGTATTATAATGACATATCGTAAGTGCTCATGAATCATCTAATATATAGGTGTGTATTGTATGAATTATATGTATCATACAATACATAGATATGTGGATTTAAAATTGATTTTTTTTTTTTTTGGTTAAAATTTATGGTTTTATCTGATTTAAATAAGTTATTGGACCTTTTTATCACAAAATTATTGGGATACTTAATTGAATCTAATAAAATAACATGTCTATGAGTTTTTTTTTTTTTTTTCATCTCCGCTTTCTCCTATAGAATTTGGACTACATATTTGACACTTCAATTTCATATTTGCAAATTTATTTTTTATGCTTTTAATAACGTATTAAATGAAAATATAATTATTTTTTATATTAATATTATTGTTATAAGTCTAAGAAGCTAGAATGCCAAAAAAAATAATATAAAGAAAAAATTATTAGAATAAAAGAACAAGAAAAGAGATAGTAAAAGTTATGATAATTTTGCAAGATTATAAACATGGTGATAACATTGACTTAGATGAAGTTTGTAGGGTCAAGGGCCCAACCCACATATTGGGCCTTGGGCTCTAGCCAAGAGCATGGTGATCCGAAGACAAATAAATGGAGGTGGCAGAGTCAAGCTTAGAATCTAATAAGTGAAATACAAATGGGAGTGTAGTCCGAGGAGGAATATCTCCTCGGATAGACTAAGCACAACTCAAATATGTCTCCTAAAAAGTCAGAGTGACCTTCCATGAAACTCCAGTGATAGGGACGTGCATCATGAACATACGAGAAGGAGAGGAACCCAAAAATATCTAAGAGAAAGCTGCTACCACCGCATTAAATGCACTGCAGCTACTTTTCTGACCGCATTTATGTGGAGAAGATATCTGAACAGTGCTGCCGTAGCTACCACAACTCACAGAAAGCCAAAGAGGGCGTCTGATGGGATAGGTACTCAGATAAGGGCTCAAATGACCAACAAGTGTAGGGTCAAGATGGTCCAAAGGGAGTTTTATAATGTAAGAAACCCTCCATGAGAAAGTGATCAGAAAAACAGAGAAAGAATACTGTAGCAATCAAAATTGCACTTGTACTCTGTTTAGTTGATTTATATGAACACTTGCCTCGTCGGACAAGAAGTTCATTCATATCAGTACTTCTTATTTATGCATGATTGACATCCAATTCCATATTAGCTGTTGTCCAATTCATTAGGGCCTAGTTCTTTGACCCACTCTCTACAAATTCATTGTTTTGGGCTTTTTAAGCCTAAGACCATTCATCCTAGACTGAGCCACAAATCTGGTCCTTACAAAGTTGATTAGGCAAGATGAAGAAAAAAAATTATTATTTTGGCTTATACATAATATATTATTACTTGTGAGTTTAATAAATTTGAATTTGTTTGTTATAAACATATGTTAATTTGATTTATTTAGTTAGCTTTATTAAATATTACTCATTACATAAGTAATGAATAAATTAGTTATTAGTTGAATATATTGTGAATTTATAAGGAATATAAATTTTTATAATTTTATTAGGTATTTGTGTATCTTATAATACACAATACAGAAAAATAAAAAATCAATTTACGATGCAAATTCTCGTTTTAACAACTACGCTTTGTAATACTGGGAACCATTGATCGAATGGAATGGTCAAATTTCAAAACAAGTATATCAAAGAGAGAAAGCAAGAAAAAAAAAAGTGTGCATTTGTTACTATTCATGGGTCTCACTGCACTATTTATGGGTCCCGCTGCATTTTTTGATACTATTCATGAGTTCTACTATACTATTAAGCTCATTTTTTAACCTTTTTTCCATACTTTCAACAAAAAGTTTATAATTTCAGCTAAATAAGCTATTCTAAACGGACTTATTCTATTATATTATTTACTTATTTAATAAACATATTTTTAAATTTTTATTTTATTATAATATGAATATGTTTAAAGGAAAGTGAATACAATTATATTAAATTAGTTACACTTACATCCTTTACATTTTTATTTTTCCAATTTAGTACATAAACTTTGGTACCATAACAAATAGATTTCTTTACCTTTTTATTTTGCCAATTTAGCACATAAACTTTGCTAGTGTAGCAATAAGAGTGCCTAATTAAGACATGCTTATATCCCCCCCCCCCCCCCCCCCCCCCCCCCCAAAAAAATTTAGTCACTTTTTGCACCAAATATATAAATAAATAAATCATTGAATATGAAGGGATCTTACTACTACAACATCAAAGTTTAGAAGTCTATTTGTTATAATACCAAATTTTATATACTAAATTGACTAAAATAAAAATTAAGTGTATCTATTTATTATAGAACTAAAGTTTAGTACTAAATTTACTAAAATAAAAGTTTAATGAGTGCAACCGTGCAAGAGCAATTAGCCAAAAATTCAGAGGTGTCGTAGCATTTTATCCAATATTATATGATGTTAGGTTCTAAAGACTTAGGATTTTATGTATTTAGAACTCTAATGTGTAATGTTGGCAAACCATGATCAAAACAGTTTGTTTAGTCTTGTTTAGGCTTGCTCAAAGTTGTGTATTTCATGTAAAGTTGGAATCGAGAGGCTGCAAAAGTAATTGTCACTTTCAACCTGGCTCGATCGATTAAAGGTTAGACTCGATCGATCGATCGAAAGTCGGCTAGAAATTTTTTTCTGCAGAATTTCCAACTCAGCCCCACCTCATTAAACGTTTAGGGTTTTATGTTTTTGCCCTAGGTATATAAGGCAAACCCTAGCCATGTTTTAGAGGTTGCTCTGGATGTTGTTATTGCTCATATTTGCGGTTTGTGTGAATCTCTTGTGAGATCCTTAAGGAGCTTTCCTTCACACAAAGCTTAGGGTTTTCAAGGTAGAGATAACATCAACACCTTGATAATCAACTCAGTCGCTGCCATTGGAGCTTAAAGAAACACAAGCAGGAGTGCTTGTATCTTGTGGAGAATCTAAGAAAGAAGGAGTCCGTGGATTCGGAGCTTGCACGTGGTCGTGTCAGTAAGTTCTACTGGTGGGTAGCAATAGGAAGTCAAGCGGGGGTGCTTGTATGTCTTATTGTATGAACTTCAATTCTTTCATATAGTGGATTCTAGTTTACCTTGAGGATAGCTAGGTTAAATCCTCCCTAGTTTTTTTACTGGTTTGGTTTTCCTGGCTGATCATATCATTGTGTTATTTATATTTCCGCTGCTTTATTCTTGATATGATTGTTTGATTGTTTTAACCTAGAATTGCATAATTTGACTAAGTTAATCACTTGGCTAATAACTAGGTTAATCCAATTGTTGTTTTAAGGGGTCTAAAAACTAACATATGATAAGTTTACAATACTTTCTATTTGCTCCACAAACAAACGTATCATATACACCAAAGAAAAGGTTAGCAAAGAATTGGATGAAGCTAATATTTTATTAGGGCAAATTATAATTTACTCACATGTGGTTTGGCCGAAATTTAAGTTGCCTACCTGTGGTTTGAAATTTGAAACTTTGCCTACCTGAAGTTAGCTAAGTTAGATTCTTATAACCCACTTCTATTAAAAATATAGGTAAATATGTAATTTTGCTCTACTTTTAGGTCTCTCTCCTCCAAAAATATAAAAACATTAAAATACAAGATCAAATAAGATAAAAAAAAAAACTATCAGTCGAAACACTTGCATCTTGAAATTTCAAATCATGACTTAAATTTCAATCAAACCATAAGTAGGTAAATTGTAATTTGCAGTTTTATTATTAGGGAAACCAAAAAAAAAAAAAAAATTGCATGAAGACTAAGGGGTGAGCCGTCCCCTTTGTGAACTTGGAGTAGGCCCAAACATTGATGGCCCGGTCTTAGAATGATTAAATCCTAATAATTATATATATATATATATATATTTATTTATTTGATAACAAATCCTAATAAAATTATTAGGTAGTTTCGGAAATTAAAGGTATGTTTGTTAGTGTTATTTAAACAACAATTTTCGTTATTTAAACAACATAGTACGTATTTTCACTCACACGTATTTTCACAACAATTAAATAATTTACTAAAACAACATTATCAAACGGGCAGTTAGTGATATAGAAGTATTTTTATTTTATAAAAAAAAAGAAAAAAAAAAGAAGAAGATATAGAGGTAGTTTCGGAATTTAGTGACATAGTGGTGACACGTTATTACGTCCTTTTTTCCACCCTCATGTGAGGGATAAGATGCATGCAAAGGAAACAGGATATTCTTTTTCCTATTTATGTAGGGCTATAAACGAGCCAAACTTTGTCAAGTAGTGCGTGCTTGAACTTAGCTTGTCAATAAAAATCAAATGCTCAAACTTAGTTTGAGCTTGAGATAAGCCTAAAAACAATGTTGGAACTCGAGCTTGTAAGAATGCCAAAAAGCTTGAGTTCGGCTTAGCTTGGCTTGATTAATTAGTCAAGCCAAACTGGAGCTCAAGTCAAGCTTTTTAGCTTGGGATCCAAAAAAAATTGCATCATCAAATGCTTATATCACCAAAAATCAAGTAAACAAAAAACAATAATATACTCATTTTATCGTGCTTCTAATTCCACTCGTGATTAGAAATTGTTCAAATTACAATTTTACATAATCAAATACATCCATTCATCATTCATTGTCTATAGCTTGAGTAATTATTCAAAATACAATTTTTATATTCACATTTGTCATCCATGCAACTACAATCTTCACAAATCTAAATAAATTAACATTCCAAAACATATATGAATAAAAAGCTATAAAAAGTCAAAGGGAAGAAGATCATTTAGAAGACCTCAGGGAAACGTTCAACACTCTCCGCTCTTACAACATGAAGCTTAATCCGGGGAAGTGTGCCTTTGGGGTGACGGCGGGAAAATTCTTAGGATTCATGGTCTCCCAGAGGGGCATCGAGGCCAATCCAGACAAGATCCGGGCTATAATGGAGATGGCACCAGCAAAGAATGTGAAGGAAGTACAAAGCCTCAACGGCAAGATAGCAGCGCTAAATAGGTTCGTCTCCAGGGTAACGGACAAGTGCTTACCCTTCTTCCGCACACTGAAGAAATCTTTCGAGTGGACTGCCGAGTGCCAACAAGCGTTCGAAGAATTAAAAACTTATCTCTCTTCCCCCCCATTACTGAGTCCCTCACAACCGGGTGAAGAGCTTTTTCTCTATCTTGCCGTTTCCCCGGCCGCCGTCAGCGCCGCCTTGATCAGGGAAGAAGGAAGTGTGCAAAAACCTGTGTACTACACCAGTCGGGCGTTACGCGGAGCAGAAGAAAGATATCCGCCCATGGAAAAACTCGCATTTGCACTGGTTACCGCGGCACGCAAACTGAAGCCGTACTTTCAAGCCCACACGATGATCGTCCTAACCGACAAACCTTTGCGACGGGCGATGAGCAGCCCTGAAGCTGCTGGGCGATTGGCACTATGGGCCATAGAATTAAGCGAGTTTGACATACAGTACCGCCCACGAACCGCCATTAAAGGGTAGGTCGTTGCAGATTTCATAACTGAGTTTACAAATGGCGAGGACAAGGGGGCAAAAGAATCTCCCCAATGGAGCATACATGTAGACGGGTCCTCCAACAGGCAGGCTGGGGAGTGTATGATCCGCCTTGAGTTCCCCACCACCAACAACGAGGCAGAGTACGAAGCTCTGATAGCAGGGCTGGACCTCACCAAAGCTGCAGGAGCCGAAAGAGTGATCATTCACTGCGACTTTCAAGTCGTGGTCAATCAGATAAATGGGGATTATGAGTGTAAAGGCGAGAAGATGAAAAAATATCTGGACCAAGCAAGGTGGAGGGTCAGCGAACTGAAGGCCAAAATTATGCAGATCTCCCGAGGAGAAAATGAGCAAGCTGATCGCCTAGCCAAGACCGCTTCAGCTGAACATATGGCCACCTTTGGTAACATACTCTCTTTCGTTCAGCTCTCTCCACTTATAAATTCTGTTGATGTACAGGAACTTGGTTCCGAAAGTAATTGGACTACACCATTAGTCTCCTACTTGAAGAATGGGGTACTACCGGACGAAAAGAAGGCTGCAAGAAAGCTGAAGGTTCAAGCAGCAAGGTTTGTCCTGATAAGAGACGTCTTGTACAAAAGAGGCTTCTCCCGCCCCTACCTACGATGCTTAGGTCCTGAAGAAGCAGATTACGTCATGAGGGAAGTACACGAAGGAATCTGTGGAAACCACTCAGGGTCGAGGTCGTTAATCCACAAGCTAGTATGAACGGGGTACTTTTGGCCAACTATGCAGAAGGATGCTGAGGCTTATGTAAAGAAATGCGACAAGTGCCAAAGGTTCAGCAATGTCATCAGACAACCACCTGAAGAACTTACCCTGATGACGGCGCCATGGCCATTCGCTCAATGGGGACTGGACATCATGGGACCGTTTCCTACGGCAATACGACAACTGAAGTTTCTAGTCGTGGGCATCGACTACTTTACGAAGTGGGTCGAAGCCGAAGCCTTAGCCACCATTACGTAGAAGAACGTACGCAGCTTCGTTTGGCGATGTATCATATGCAGATTTGGCATCCCTAGAGTCTTAGTCTCGGATAACGGGAAGCAATTCGACAACGAGGCCTTTCGGGACTTCTGCTCACAATTAGGGATACAGAACCACTACTCCTCCCCTGCCCACCCTCAAGCCAATGGATAGGTCGAAGTCACGAACCGATCCTTGCTGAAGATTATCAAGACTCGGCTCGAGGGGGCAAAGGGTATATGGGCTGAAGAGTTAGCGAGCATACTTTGGGCCTACATGACGACGGCAAGGACGCCAACACGGGAGACACCATTCCGGTTAACATACGGGAGCGAAGCTGTCATCCCAGCCGAAGTCGGCCTCACAAGCTACAGGGTGCACAACCATGACGAAGGGAAAAATGACGGAGCCATACGTCTACAGCTCGATCTAGTGGACGAAGTCAGGACTGCAGCAGAGCAAAGGCTCGTACGATACCAGGACCGCATGGCCAAGCACTACAACTCCCGGGTCAAACACAGAGACTTCCAGGTGGGAGACCTCGTTCCAAGGAAAGTCATGGGCGCAGCAAGAGACCCAACCCAAGGAAAACTCGGCCCCAATTGGGAAGGACCTTACCGAGTCGCGGCATTGCAGAGGAAGGGTACCTACCATCTAGAGACATTGGACGGACGGAAGCTACCGCATCCTTGGAATGCTGAACACCTGCGAAAGTACTACCAGTAGAGGCGATGACATGAACAACACCTATCTTTTTATTTACTATCTACTTTTAAGTATTTGCTACAATAAGCCCAACGGGCATGTTTTTTACTTTAGTTTTGCTACAATAAGCCCAAAAGGGCAGGTTTTTCCTTTTTGAGCTACTTTTTATACAGATGCATGATTTATTCAGAACTACTGGAGTTTCTACTTACAAATGAAAATTAGTAAAAGACCGACGAAAAATGGATAAGTCCACAATTCAGCTACTAAGCTGACGGCCTAAATAAAAGGCTGACAAAAAGTGGCTAAGTCCACAATTCAGCTACTAAGCTGACGGCTTAAATAAAATCCTGACGGTCTCATAAACTCGGCTCTCAAGCTGACGGTCTCATAAAAGACCAACGAAAAAAGACCAAGTCCACAAAGTGGACGAGCCAAATAGCTGACGATCTAAAAAAGACCAAGTCCAGTGGACGAACCAAAAAACTGACGGTCTAAAAAAGACCAAAGTCCACAGTGGACGAACCAAATTAGCTGATGGTCTAAAAATGACAAAGTCCACAAAATGGACGGGCCAAAAAACTGACGGTCTAAAAACGACCAGGTCCCCAAGATGGACGGGCCAGATAGCGAACGGTCTAAAAAAAAAAAAACCCAATCCACAAGATAGGCAAAGCAATGAAACCAACGGCCTAAATAGAATACAGACGGAGTGCGTAAATCAATAAACTCAACTATTAGGGTGACGGTCTAACAAGAAAAACTGTCCTAGACCCAACAAATGGACAAAATCTATAAGGCTGACGGTCCACAAATGGACAAATCTATAAGGCAGATGACCTTGACCTGGGATAATAGAATTTTGCCAAAATTTCTACGAGCATTAAAACGAAACAATAAAAGACTGACGGTATCGTCAAGCAAACTTACCAAGTAGCCCAATATAAAGTTTAAATCAACGGTTTAGCAAAGCTGATGGTGCACTAAACTAAAAGGGCCCATAATTCCAAACGAAACATACAAGTTAAACATGCCTCACATCAAGCAAAAGTGGTAAGCAAGAGCGACGGCAATTTAAAGCCCAAAAAGGGATTTAAAGAAAGTGTTAAAATGTTACAAGCAAAAGCCCAAGGGGCACTTAATAAAACTGTTCGCTAAATAAATGAATTACAAAAATAAAAAACCGTCGCTTTAAAAAATTCTTTCTACTTTCTAACAGAAGGATCTTCTCCGTCAAGCAGCACCACAGGAGGGGTCGGGGCAGTTGTTGAAAGGTTCACAGCAGGTTGGGCCAAAACAACTCCGCCTCCATGTGAAGAAGAATCCACTGAGTCGTCAGCCCCAGCAGTGACGGCCTCATTAGCAGGCGTCATAGGCTGGGCATCATCTAAGGTGATACCAGATAAGTCCAACTCAGGGAAAGCTGACGCCACTTGTTTGAGGCAATCATCAAATCCTGTGCCGTAGTATCTAGCACAGGAATCAATGAAAAAATCTGACGCCTTGAATTTCTCGACCGCGTCAGCCCCTGCAGTCTTCATCTGTGCATGAAGAGTCGTCAGCTCCTTCCCTAGCTCACCCCTCTGACGATCCGCCTCCTCCAGCTTCTCCCTCACTTCCTTTAGCTCGACGTTAAGGACACGCACTGCCTCTTTATACTGAGCCTGCTGGTCTCGCATATTGGCATTGTGTTTATTGACGCGAGTGACGACACCCTCCTTAGCCATGCACCGGTCTTGAAGCGCCTTTACGCGAACCAAGGCCTAGGAAGGGATACAACCGTCAGTTATTAAAATAGAAAAAAGACGAGGAAAGAACCATTTAGAAGAGGCGGCTTACCCAAGTGAGGTCAAACAAAGCTGACGACCCCAACTCATCCGTCATCAACAAATCACAAGGATCTATGTCCGTCGACTTTATAAGTGACTCCACAGCCTCCACAGCAAAATCCTTGTGAGTTAGCAGGCAATGGGGCCCCTTCGAGACGGGACCAGAAGAAGTCATTACACCTTTCCTTGCCCCATGACTAGGCTTAGGTGACGGCTTCCCTGGGGGCTCACTCCCAGAACCGACGGCTGATTTCTTGGGTGGACGGCTATTATCCCCGTCAGTTTTCCTTTTTGAAGAACCCTTGACGATCTTGGGGGTCGACGAGGGTGCCGTCTCCCCCTTTGTCTTCTTCTCTTCTTTTAAACGGGCAGTGGCAGCCCTTATCCGTTGCTTGGCCACGTCCATCTCTACGAAAAAAATACATTAGCAAAACCGACGGTAATACAAGGATAATTTCGAAGATAAGGGTAAGGCACTCACGATGACGGGAGAATTCTTCTAGCCTGCGAGCCTCAGGCGTCGGTTCGGGACCACCACAGTAAGCGTGAAGGTAGTCGGGGTGATTAAGTCTCGACACGACCGCTCCTCTAAGGGAATCTCCAAAACCCGACGGATTAAGTCCTCCTGCTCTCCAGTTATGGAGGGGCGAATGAGGGCTGAAAAGTGCAAATAAACCGACAGCGTTAGAACCATTGAAAAACCAAAATTATTACTTACTCAAATTAAAGTCAAAAGCTGACAACAAAAACCTGACTCTTTTATGAACGCCCAAGTATTGTCAAAATAGCCGTGGGGTATCGTTTCCCATTCTTCCTGACGGCACACCCAGTCCGTCCCTTCAATGAAAAAGAACCTGCTCTTCCAGGCTCTATTCGAATCCGGCATCTCAGACACCAACCTAAGATCTTTCTCCCTGACGGCAAAATGGTACATCCCTTTGGAAGAAGAAAGGTGCCGAGGTCTATAACAATAAAAGAATTCGTCCAAGGAAAGCTGACGATTCCCTCCACTCAAACGACCCCACAATACCTCGGCACCTATAAAAATCCTCCACGAATTCGGAGCAATTTGGCTGACGGATAAACCAAGAAAGTCAGCCAACTGACGGTGTAAGGCCGTCAGGGGCAGTCTCAGACCGGCAGCAAACATGGCATCATACATGCCAACGTCTGCCGTCCTTCCTGTATAACATTTCTCGCCTTCCTCAGGGAGACGGATAGGAATGTGGTCGGGGATTTGGAAGCGGACACGCAACTCTCTAAAAAAATTTTCGGTCATTTTTGGTTGAAATTTATTTACAGCCCACTCTTTGGGAAGGATGAAGGGACGGTTGCCTCCAGGACTCACGGAAGTCCCTTCACTAGACCCGTCACCACTTTCATCCCCGTCACTATATCTCCCTCTTTCCACTTCGTCACTCCCCTCACCTACTACCCTTTCCTGGCCATTGTCTCTGTGACCTCCTACCTCCTCGATAGGAGTTTGGGCCGACGTCTCCCTCTCTGAAGACCAGGACGAGCTCCCTGACTCACTACCTGAACCAAATACCTCGTCGTAGCCCGCTCCATCGCGGACCGACGACCGGTCACTCGACGCGTCACTCGACATCTGACTACCTACAAGTGACGGGTGTAATCTAAGCACCTAGGATGACGACCCGGCTTAAAAAGAAATCAATCAAAAGAAATAAAGCAGGTACAAAAGGAAAAAGAAAGAACTTACAAGTTCCTCGAAAGCGACGGCCGAAGAAGTGACGAAAGGAATGTTGGCAAGTGCTGACAGAAGATAAGCGACAGATATGCTCTCCAGGAATCGGTGAAAATGAAATAGTGAAAATGGGGAGGGGTGGGCCATATATATATAAGGGAAACGCACGGAAGAGGAAGCGACGCCCACAACCAGACGCAGAGCCAACCCGAGCACGCCATGTGTCCTAGCATTTAATGTTGGGGTATCAGCTTTTTATTATTTTCTCTCTCCTGGTCAAAGCAGCAGGTAAGGACGAATGAAAAATCCATAACCCGTCAGTTATTGCCGACGGAGATATGGAGTAGGGGGCAACTGATAAGGAATAATCATAGCAGCACCATAGGCTTAACCCGTCAACCTATACTCAGGCTGACGGTCTAGGGCGCAACCGAAAAATACGTGGTGACAGAAATAACATCCCATGTCGGGCTCGAAGGGCTAATTATGTTCAAAAGGCTGACGGCCCTTCGTTGTTAAGTGAAGCCGACGGTTAAGAGGCCGACGGTTCCAGTAAATCCTTTACTTGGCCACCACGCTCAATGATAGAGTCCTATATGGAAAGGGCTCCGCAATCTACGCTCACATGGATTCCTATATGGAAAAGACTTCTGCTCCAAGAAAGAAAGGTCAACCCCCTACTACTATAAAAGCCTCAATACCCTCACAAATCAAGGTACGCATATTAACCCCTCTCTAGCACTCTAGAGTTGAAAAAAAAGTTCTAACTTGATCTTCGGAGGGTATTTGGCCGGCACCACACCGGTGCTCTCTGTGAGATCTTCTCTTTTCATTGTGCAGGTGTCGTTTCGAGAATACGAGCATTGTGCAACTCACTGTTGATATTTTCGGCATCATCAGTTTAATTTAGCGTTTTATAATTGTAGGGCTATTATTTCATTGGATGTATTGGGATCCAGATAGACCTCCTTTGGTTCATCAAAAAAAAAAAAAATTTAGTTCATCAAAAAGATAGACCTCCTTTGCTCTTTGATTTTATTGAGAGCTTGGCTAGCTAATTCGTCTAAACAAAATTGGCTGTATACGTCAACCAGCCAACTTCATATATTCTTTCTTTGGATTTTTAGAATAAAATATCATTATTACCTATATATATATATATATATATAATTGACATGGTGGCATTTTTCTTTTCTCTTCAACTTCGGAAAAACCTTACAAGTTAAAGCTTAACATTTGATAGATTATGACTCTTGATTACTTCTTAAATTTTTTTTTTTCTCAATAATTTGGGAGTTATATTGGAGAGGTGAAATTTGAACCTTGTATGTCTTGAAAGTTGAAAATATAAGGAGGTGCCATCCAATTGAGATACAAGGCTCTTGGCTTACATTTTAGTTTTAAAAAAATAAGAAGGTAAATGGTTGAGCCTATTTTTATATATTTAATTTTTTTACCTTACAACATGACTTCTTTTTATTATGATACAATGAATTTACTTTTTATTTTTTTGAAATACAATGAATTTATTTATTTTAAACATATTATGAAACTATATTGAAAATGAATTGTCGAATTTTTTGAATACAATAAAAGAAACTTCATTGAAGGTTACATCTGAGTTAATAAAAAAATTTTACTAAGAAAATTTAGATGATTTTAAATGGATTATAGGGTTTAAATGGATTGAAAACACTTTTAAATGAGCTTACAATAGTTTTAATTGACAAAGAAGTGGTTTAAATTAGAATACATAAAATTAGATCACTTTTTTACTATTATAAAAGAATCAAAGAAATATATTTTATTACTCAAACTATGGCTGAATCAGAAGCCATAATACGTTCTGCTAGAGCGTGTAATGAAGCATTCCATGTTTCCATTCCCTCTATAAATAGCTAATCTTGCTAGTACATCTGAACATATGCTGTGTTGTTTGTCTAAAGCCTTAACATCAACTTCTATTATAAACGAGTTGAGTCAAGCCAAGCAAACTATTTAAAGTTTAAATTTGTTAATTATTTAATTTTATTTCAAACAAAATACGAGCTAGAGCTTATCACAAAAAAAGATTATATGTTCAAGTTTAGTTCATTTGCTTATTGAAAAAAATTGAGCTTATTCAAATAACTTAGTTATTCTTTTCCCATATATAGTAAAACATGAATAAATTTGTTTAACCATTCACAAATATATAAATTTTTACTATGAATGTATTGTTTATATTGTCAATAAACTATAAATAATAATTAGGAATGGCAACGAGTCGGGTTCGGGCTGGGTTTCTTTATACCCAGACCTGACCCACGGGCCTATACTCGTTACCTGAACCCGACCCGTTTAATAAATGGATTTTTTTTTGTTGCACCCAAACCTGCCCCATCGGAGTCTGCGAGGCCCACGGGCCTTGGCCCAAAATCACAAACAAAGAGATCGGTACAAACCCAAAATCACAAATCATCACAGAACAACATTTTCTTGGCAATTTGCTAGGCATCCAAACGAATGCCAAGATCTAACAAACCAATCTGTACAAAAAATCCAACAAATCCCAGAAATTTTGCAAATCCAAAAATAAAATTAGCAAATCTGAAAATCCCACCAAAAAAAAAAAAAACCTAACAAATTTGGCTCACAAAAACAAAACCTAAACCCAAATTTTGCTCACAAAAACACAAAAAGAAAAAAAAACCCAAACCCGTCCGGTTGTGGGTCTGTAACGAGTGAGGGGTAGTTCACAGTGGTTGAGAGTTTCGTGATGGTGGATGGGCTTTTCGACGAGGATTGTCTTGGTTGCTTGAGGGAGGGCTTGCGTGGGGCTTGAATGCTTGAGTTGAGATTGAGAGTGGAAACGGGAAACTTAGTAAGGTTAAGGCGTGAGAGGGTGAGCTAAAGAGATGAGAGGCGGCTCAAGAGATGAGAGTGTGAGGTGAGGCTATGAAAATTTTAAGGTTATAACTATATATACATAAGGGTATTTTAGTAAGTATGTATATATATAACCGGGTTCGGGCCGGGTTTTTGTAAAAACCCGGACCCGCTTCGGGTTTTTTAAAAAAAAAACCCAAACCCAACCCTATTTTTTATTGGACTGGGTAAAACCCGGCCCATTAGGGTCGGACCGGGCCGGGTATCTGCGGGTCGGGCAAAAATTGTCATCCATAATAATAATTTGATATCATAGTCAGCGGCATTAATATTATTTGACTCATCAATGTTATTATCTCAGATAATTATTCTAAGATTAGTCTCATCAATTCCACAAAAGAGGACCCCCGTAGAATTGGAGCATTTGAATTTTTATTTTAGATGCCACTTTACACAAAAGTATATTTTAATTCAAATCTAATGTGAATTTCAGCTAGCTCAATTGGTAAAGTTTCTGATGATTGAATAAAAAATCTAGAGTTTAATCCTCACCTACACCAAAATCGATTGGTGTCTTGATCTGATGATAGAGCCATCATCAAGAACAGATGTCATAGAAAAAAAAAATTGTATACCAAATTATGTTCGAAAATTCCTACCGACATTAAGTGAACGTTTGGATAGTGGCAAGCGTCCAGCGTTTTGTGCGTGGGTCCCGTGCACTATTCATGGGACCCACAAACCTCTTTTTTTTAGTAAGACTTTCATTAAAAATAGGTCCCACAATACTATTCACACATTTAAATTTTATTTTGTTACAGTATTTTTAGTTTTCAATTTTTAATTTTCAGTAATAAGCGGTATCTAAATAGCCCATAATTTCAAACAGAGAGTTGGATTCCAAAAGTCATTAAATGGGTTCCTTTGGCTGATGCAAATTGAGTTCCTAATTCCTATTGAATTAGGGTGGAAAATGCTATTTTCCCCTGTTTGGTTGGGGAAGGAAAATAGAGAGGAGAGAAAACCTGGGAGAAAGTTTTCTCTCCCGGACCTACATTTTTGTCCCTCCCGATTTGGGAGGAAAATCTGGGGGAGAAAAGTGCTTTCACAGCACATTTACACAAATACCCTTCCCACCTACCCTCATTCATGACTTGAAGACTCTCTCACCTAACCCACTTGATGACTTTTGCCTACAAATCATCTTATCACTTTCCACTTCTCATCTTACCTTCACCAACGTCCAGTGGTCCAGGTTTTCTTCTCTCTCTCTTTTTTTTTTTTTTTCAACGCGACCTGATCCTTTGCCCAATTAAATTTATATGTACACTATTGTAATTTTTACATTATAATAATAATAATAATAATAATATATAATGTGGTAAATTTTATATTATATAATGAGTACAAATAAATCTATTTCTTACATATTATGTAATAAGGGTATAATATTCAATTTATATAAATTATATTTTCCATCCTTCTCTTTTTCTCTCTAACCAAACAAAAGAGTTTTTCACCCTTTCACATTTCCCTCCCTTCAAGTAAACACACAAAAAAAAAAAACTAATAATAGTCAATATTACACATATTTTTTACCTACACATATTTTCACAGATATTTTCAAACAAAAACTTTCAACTTTTAAACCCATTTACCAAACCGTTGACGGGGCCAACGGCTCTTTCAAGACCATCTGAACTTGACTTTTTCAAACCGCGTGAAGTAAAGTCATACATCCAGAGCATTAACCGTGACAGCAAAAGAGGAAGAAAAAAAAAATCTTAAAAAAAACTCAAAACACTTCATTGTTTTCTTGAACTTTTCACAGAACCGAGTAACTCTGTTCACTCCCAAGCCCCAACTCAACTTTCTGTGGTATCTCTCTGGTTTCTTCATTTCCCAAATTTCTCTCATTTTCACAAGCGAATCATGTCGATTGTCGCAGAGGCTGTCGCGGGGGCTGCTTTGTCTACTTTCTTTGATGTGCTGTTTGACAACTTAAGCTCCCCTGATTTGTTGAAGATCTTTCGGCAAAAGAACGTTGATGCTGATCCCAAGAAGTGGAAGAGAACGTTGCTGAAAATCCATGCTGTTCTGGAGGATGCAGAAGAGAGGCAGATGACAAGCAGGTTGGTGAAGATTTGGCTGGATGAGCTGGAAGACTTGGTTTATGATGTGGACGACATCTTGGACGAGTTTGCTACTGAAGCTTTACGACGTAAGTTGCATGAAGAAGAACGCAACACAAGTAAGATACGGAAGTTCATCCCTGCTTGTTGTGTGGGTTTCAATCCAAGTTCTATAAAGTTTGATGTCAGTATGCGATCCAAGATTGAAGGGATCAATACAAGATTGCAAGAGATTGTGACAAAGAGGGTAGGTTTGAAACTGAATGACGGTGCTGGGGGAAGGACTATAACAAAAACATCAAGGCCGCCCACGTCTTCTCCGGTTGGAGGTCAAACTTATGGCAGAAACGAAGATAAAGAGGAGATTGTCAAGTTGTTTCTCAAATCAAGTGATGCTCAACTCTCTGTGATTCTATTAAGAATGAAAGGATATGCTGCACGCCTAAAGTCACACAGCTAGCCAGTGGTGCAGCACGTGCTGATGAAGGGTGCACTAGCTCAGCCACAGGAGCAACAGTCAATGCAGCATTTGCTGATGAGGTGCACACTGATCAGACAACCAAGCTTGCATCAAAGAGCATGATTGACTCAACAGTCTTGGAGATGATTAAATCCATGCCACATCATGAGTTCTTCATCCAGGATCATTGAGGAAGTCAGTTACGCAAGTCTAGGAGGTTGTTACTCATCTTTGCCACGTGTACAAAGTCCAACAAATTCAAATAACCGTTTTGGCACCAAGAGTAGAGTTAGTTATTTTCCTTGTGTATATAGACAGAGCAATGTTAGGTGTTTTATTCACTCAATTCATTTCATTGTAATTCACAATTCAATCAATGAAATACTCTCCATTCTATTTAGTCTCTCTGTTTCTTTTCATGGTATCAGAGCACTAGCATGTGCTAGCTTCGTTTTCTTTTGCAAAATTTTCTTTTTTGCCAAACAGAGATTACTTCAAGAAATTCCTTAAGATTCGATTTGCAAGGTTTCAATTCATCTCCAACGATATTGAATCTTGCAGGATTTTCTTGGTTTTTCTTCTTCGCTTTTCATTTTCAATTTCATTCAAGCTTTGTGAATATCATTAATGGCCTCTGTTGAAGGAAGTGGTTCTGATCCTACGCACAATCAATCCACACAACAAGTCCCTCAGTCCAACACAGAGATCAATTCTCCAAATCGATTTTTCCTTAGTGCAAGTGAGAATCTTGGAAATATCTTAGTCACTCAGCCACTCTTGGGAAAAAGGAACTATCAATCTTGGTCTAGGGCTATGGTTCTAGCACTAACTGCCAAGAAGAAGATAGGATTCGTGACTGGCAAGATTACAAGACCTGAAGATGATTCTCCTCTGTATGAAGATTGGGAGAGTTGTAACACAATGGTGCTTTCTTGGTTGATCAATTCTATGCATATTGACATTTCAAGTAGTATCATGTACTGTGAAACTGCAAGAGAGATGTGGCTTGAATTACAACGTGTGTTTTCACAAGGAAATGGACCAAAAGTTTATAACCTTCAGCAAGAAATTTCACAGATAACTCAGGGGCAATCATCAGTGACTGAATACTACTCAAAATTCAAGAAGCTTTGGGACCAATTGATTCACTATGAACCTTTACCAACCTGTACTTGTGGAGCAATGAAAGTTCTGAGCATTGCACGTGAGAAATCTTATGTGATGAGGTTCTTGATGGGCTCAACGAGAGTTTTGAGACAGTGAGAAGTCATATTCTCATGCTTGAGCCATTTCGTTCAATAAGCAAGGTGTATGCTCTGGTTCTCCAAGAAGAATCTCACAAAGGTATTAGTCATGGCTCTATTTTCACTTCTAGGCTTGATTCAGTGGCAATGTATGCCAATACCAGGGGATATTCAGGCACTAAAGGTGGTCCTAAGAAGGAAAGACCTTAATGTACCCATTGTAACATGCTTGGACACACTGTGGACAAGTGTTACAAGCTTCACGGGTATCCACCAGGTTACAAACACAAAGGGAAGCCTAATTCCAATGCTAATCAGGTTTCATATCCTCAAGGTTAAGCTGTTGAGGTTCTTTCCAATGCCTCTGCTCAGTGTCCTATTTCTAAGGTACAATGTGAGCAACTGCTTTCTCTTTTCAATTCTGGGACTGATCAAGGTTCTAATCACCATGTTGCAAGTGTTAGTACAAGTGCTGCTGCCTCTAGTATGATTTCTGAAGCTGCTGGTGTAACTGCTGCAACTGGTGTGCCTTCCACATCTTTGTCATTTTCAAACAATGCTCACTCTGGTTTTGTTGATACCATGTCAAGTATCAATTCTTTGTTTCATTTTACTCCTTCCTTGAAACACTCTATTTTTTCTGCCAAAGTAATTGATAGAGAAGTCTTTCATGCCACTGATTGGGTCATAGACACAGGGGCTACGGATCATATGGTCCATTCCATTACATGTTTCACCACTATTATTGCTAGTCTAAACACTTTTGTCAATTTACCCAATGGGGAGGTAGCTTCTGTTACTCATGTTGGCACTGTAAAAATATCAGAACATCTTGTACTTCAAAATGTCCTTTGTGTTCCTTCCTTTAGTTTCAATCTCATTTCTGTTAGTCAGCTTGTTAAGTCCACTACTTGTTGCCTTATTTTCTTTGGAAACCTATGCTTTATCCAGGACCTTGCTCATTGGAGCACACTTGGTCTGGGTAGAGAACTCCATGGGCTTTACTTGTTGGACAAGAGCTGCACTTCTGCACCTGTCATTGCTGCTTCCATTCATAACTCTCAAGTTCACATCTGGCACTCCAGATTGGGTCACTTGTCTAATGCCAAATTGGCTTCAATAAAACCAAGTGATGTACCTAGTTTTGTTCTTGTTGAGAACTTTGTTTGTGATATTTGTCCAATTGCAAAGCAAAAACGTTTACCCTTTAATAAAAGTTCTAATTTGTCTAAATCTTGCTTTGAATTGATTCATTGTGATTTGTGGGGACCTTTTTCTGTTTCTACAATTGATCATTGCAAGTATTTTTTAACCATTGTTGATGATTATTCTCGGTGCACTTGGGTTTATCTGTTAAAGCATAAGTCTCAAACACAATTTGTTTTAGAGCAATTTTGCACTATGGTGGAAACCCAGTTTTGCAAGAAAATCAAAACCTTAAGGTCTGACAATGGGACTGAATTCATCATGAAAGATTTCTTTGCCAAAAGAGGCATCTTGCATCATTTGAGTTGTGTTGAAACCCCTCAACAAAATGCCATTGTTGAGAGGAAGCATCAACACATCTTGAATGTAGCAAGAGCCCTCATGTTTCAGTCCCACTTGCCTTTACACTTATGGGGTCATGCTATACTAGCTGCTGTGTACTTAATTAACAGAATCCCCTCAGCTGCTTTGTCAAATCAGATTCCTTATGAAGTTTTGTTTGGTCATCCACCAAGTTATGCACATTTAAAAGTGTTTGGTTGCTTATGCTTTGCTTCAACTCTTTCCAATCATAGGTCTAAGTTTGCACCTAGAGCTGTTAAGTGTGTTTTCTTAGGATATCCATTTGGGGTCAAGGGATATAAAGTTCTTGATTTGTCTAACAACAGGGTGTTCCTCTCTAGGGATGTGGTTTTCCATGAAATTTTTTTTCCTTTTGCTTCTGTTTCATCTCATTCTGCAGATCCTTTTCTACCTTATGATGTTGAGGCTTCTTGCTCAGCTGGTGCTAATAACTTTGTTACTCCTGTTAGCATTTCTGATTCATCTTACTTGGATATTACTGATCCACCTTCTCCTTCTCATCAACATTTTCAAGTTCCTTTACCTTCTGATCCTCCACTTTCTAGTCCTATACAGCTGCCTCATTCTGATTCAGAGCCTTCTTCATCACCACCAGTTGCTTCAGCACCTCCAGTGATCCTAAGGAAGTCCACTGGAGATGTCAGACCTCCTACTTATTTACAGGACTATGCTTGTACTGCTACTGCACCTGGTGCTCCTTATGATCTTGGTCAATGTCTTACATATTCGCATTTGGAACCATGCTACCATTCTTATCTGCTGGCTGTTAGTTCTAGTCCCAAAGAGCCTACCTCATTTTCCCAAGCTGTTCAAGATCCACTTTGGAGGGCTGCCATGGACAAAGAAATCCAAGCACTTGAGCAGAATCATACTTGGGATGTGACCTCCTTGCCTCCTGGTAAGCTGCCCATTGGCTGCAAATGGGTTTATAAAGTCAAGCTTAATCTTGATGGTAGTGTTGAAAGGTTCAAAGCTAGGCTGGTTGCTAAGGGATATACTCAAAGGGAAGGCCTTGATTTCCTTGAAACCTTTTCTCCTGTTGCTAAAACAGTTTCAGTGAGGGTATTGCTTGCTCTTACTGTTGCCAAGCAGTGGCCTTTGCACCAATTAGACATCAACAATGCCTTTTTGCATGGAGATTTAGATGAAGAGGTCTATATGACATTGCCACCTGGTTTTCTCAGTAAGGGGGAGTGTGTTTCAACCTCTTCTAATGCTCCTAGGGTGTGTAAATTGGTTAAGTCTCTTTATGGATTGAGACAGGCTTTAAGGCAATGGCAATGGTTTAGTCCCTCTATGGAGCTTGGTTTTGTTCAATCTCAGGCTGATCACTCCTTATTTGTCCACAGCAAAGGGTCCTCATTCACTGCACTTCTTGTTTATGTTGATGACATGGTAATCACTGGAAATGATGATGCTTGTGTTGCCTCTCTCAAGACTGTTTTAGACCAAAGGTTTGGCATTAAGGATCTGGGATCACTCAAGTATTTCTTGGGTTTAGAAATTGCAAGAAATAAGAGTGGGATCAACCTAACCCAGAGGAAGTATGCCTTGGAAGTCCTTGAAGAAACTGGAATGACTGGGTGTAAACCAGTCCAAACTCCAATGGAACAGCAACTAAAGTTGTCTAAGGGCAGTGGAGATTTACTTACCAATCCAGGACAGTATAGAAGACTTGTTGGGAAGCTTATGTACTTAACTCTAAGCAGGCCTGACATCACTTATGCAGTTCACAGACTCAGTCAGTTCTTGGCACAACCTAGAGCACCACATATGAAAGCAGCCTCTAGAATACTTCAATATATAAAAGGAACACCTGGTCAAGGTGTTTTCTTCCCAATTGAATCTGATTTGCACCTCAAAGCCTACTGTGATGCAGATTGGGTAGGGTGCCCTGACACAAGAAAGTCTTTAACAGGCTATTGTGTATTCCTTGGTGATGCTCTAGTGTCTTGGAGGTCTAAGAAGCAAAGCATAGTGTCTAGGTCTAGTGCAGAAGCTGAGTATAGATCTATGGCCACCACCACCTGTGAATTGACTTGGATTTTGCATCTACTACAAGACTTACATGTCAAACATGATAGGCCTGTGCTGATGTACTGTGACAACCAGACAGCAATCCATATAGCAGCAAATCCAGTGTTTCATGAGAGGTCAAAGCACATTGAAGCTGACTGCCATACTGTGAGGAATTAGATTCTTGATGGTTCACTCAAAACTTTCTATGTTTCAACCAAAAATCAGTTGGCAGATGTATTTACCAAAGCCTTAGGAGTGGAAAGTTTTTTAAGGCTGATTAGAAGACTAGGTGTCATCAATATCTTTGCTTTTAAGGTGGAATATCCTCATATAAGTTTAGAAAAACCAAAGGCAAGAGATGTCCTTTTGAGGGGGAGTATTAAGAATAAAAAGATATGTTGCACGCCTAAAGTCACACAGCTAGCCAGTGGTGCAGCACGTGCTGATGAAGGGTGCACTAGCTCAGCCACAGGAGCAGCAGTCAATGCAGCATTTGCTGATGAGGTGCACACTGATCAGACCACCAAGCTTGCATCAAAGAGCATGATTGACTCAACAGTCTTGGAGATGATTGAATCCATGCCACATCATGAGTTCTTCATCCAGGATCATTGAGGAAGTCAGTTCCGCAAGTCTAGGAGGTTGTTACTCATCTTTGCCACGTGTACAGAGTCCAGTAAATTCAAATAACGGTTTTGGCGCCAATAGTAGAGTTAGTTATTTTTCTTGTGTATATAAACAGAGCAATGTTAGGTGTTTTATTCATTCAATTCATTTCATTGTAATTCTGAATTCAATCAATGAAATACTCTCCATTCTATTTAGATTCTCTGTTTCTTTTCAGATTCCCATAGTTGGTATGGGTGGACTGGGGAAGACGACTCTTGCCCAACTAGTCTACAAAGACGATGAAGTGAGCCGTTATTTTGATTTGAAAGCATGGGTTTGCGTGTCTGAAGACTTTGACATTCCAAGATTGACAAAAGAAATTCTACACTCTGTCACTTCTGAATCTTGCCATGATGATTTAGATTCACTACAAAGCAAACTGCAGGAGATATTATCAGGGAAGAAGTTCTTGCTCGTGTTGGACGATGTTTGGTGTGAAAACTACGAAAACTGGACTATCCTACGCAAGCCTTTTGAATCTGGGGCTCAAGGAATTAAAATTGTGGTCACAACTCGAAATTATGATGTTTCATCAAAAATGGGAACTTTTCCAGCCTACGAGTTGAAAGGGTTGTCACATGAAGCTTGTTTACTAATATTTACCCACCACGCGTTAGAGGCAACGGATTTTAGTGAGTATCCAAAACTTGAAAAATATGGTCAAAAAATTGTAGATAGATGCAAGGGAGCACCTTTGGCAACAAAAGCACTTGGCGGCCTTTTATGCAATAAACACGATCCTTATGAGTGGGAAGATGTGTTAAATAGCAAGATCTAGGATATTCCTGAAGATAAAAGCAGTATTTTTTCCGTTCTTAAATTGAGCTACTATTTATCTTCCTTCTCATTTAAAGAGATGATTTGCCTATTGTTCACTATTCCCAAAGGACAATGAATTTATGGAGAAAGATCTAGTCTTATTATGGATGGCAGAAGGTTTGGTTCAAAAAACAAAAGGAAAGAAGCCAATAGAAGATCTCAGTTGTGATTATTTTTGTGACCTACTCAAGAGATCATTTTTTCAACAATCAAGCAATAATGAATTTCTCTTTGTCATGCATGACCTCATGCATGATTTAGCTCAATGGGCAGCGGGAGACTTGTATTGTAGGTTGGAGGATCAATTGGATGGTAGTAAGCAATTTGAGATTTTTACAAAGGTACGACATTTTTCTTATATTACTTCATATGATTGCATCAAAAAGTTTGATAACTTCCCCAAAGATATGCATTTACGAACCTTCTTGTCACTACCATTAAATTGCACAAGAAGCCTTGGATATTTTGATGCTAAATATTGTTTGTTGCCACAATTAAGATGCTTAAGGGTATTATCTTTAAGTGGATATGGAATCTTTGAGCTACCAAGTTCAATCGGTGATTTGAAACATCTAAGATACTTCAACCTTTCTTATACTGAGATTAAAAGTCTACCAAAATCAACCAGTTCTTTGTACAACCTACAAACATTGATATTGGAAGGTTGTTTCAATCTCACAAAATTACCAGAAAAAATTGAAAATTTGGTCAACCTTCGACATCTCAATATTACAGGTGCAAGTTCAATGAGAGAGATGCCAGCGGGAATAGCAAAATTAAAGAGCTTACGGACACTATCTAATTTTGTTGTGGGGAAAGATAAGATAGTAGACTTGATGAATTTGGAATCTCTTCGGGGAACGCTTTGCATTTCCCACTTGGAGAACATGCTTAATGCCAATGATGCAAGAAATGTCAATTTAAAAGGTAAGAAGAATTTAGATACATTGGTGATGGAATGGAATGGTGATTTACAAGATGCAGGAGTTGCGACAGATGTTCTTGACATGCTACAACCTCATTTAACAATGAAAACACTTTCCATTAAGGGTTATGTCGGTGGAGAATTTCCAACTTGGTTAGGAGATCCTTCTTTTTCTAATATGGTGGATTTAAGGATTGAAAGGTGTGGAAAATGCATGTTCTTACCTGCTTTTGGGCAACTACCGTCTCTTGAGCATCTTATTATTAAGAGCATGTATGGGGTCCGGAGCGTTGGTCTTGAGTTTTATGGCGAACGCGAGCAACCATTTCGATCCTTAGTGAAACTTTGCTTTGAGGATATGCATGAATGGCAAGATTGGAGTCCTTACAACAAAGCCTTCCCTTGCTTGCATGAGCTTTCTATCTCTAAGTGCCCCAAATTGCAAGGAAAATTGCCCCATCATCTCCCGTCATTGGAATAACTTTCCACTTATGCATGTGAGCATTTGGTTGTTTCAATTCCAAGCTTTTCAATGCTTCAAAAAGTAATAATTGAGAGATGTAAAGAGGTTGTGCATGGGTCTGTGAAAGTAGAAAGGCTAATAATAGAAAATTGTAAAGAACTGACATCTTTGTGTCAGGATGGGCCTATAACAATCAATATCATATCGTGCCCGCGTCTTTAAAACATCAAGTTGACGCCTACATTAAGGACACTAACAATCAAAGGCTGTATTGATTTGGAATCCTTGCAATTTGTGATGGATGAGGGAGGGGCTTCTTCAACTTCTTCTTTATTGATGAATGAGGAGAATCTTAGCTGCATTGGTAACAACAATGCATCTCTTCTTGAGCACTTGGAATTTTCTAGTTGTCCATACCTAAAATGCGTATCAACAATAGTCGACCTAGCTGCCATGCTTAAACGCCTTGCTATTGAAGAATGCCCAAATCTAACAACTTTATCATCAAGAGACACGATACCTACCACCCTTAAAGTCCTTAGGCTAGTGTTTGGTACAATATTGGAGTCAATAGTAGACAAGTTAAACAAGGATATGTTACTTGAACGTCTTTTAGAGCCCGTTTGGATAGGCGGTTCTAAAACTCTTAACGCGCGTTTTTATAAAAAACGCAAATATGTGTGTGTTTGGTACTGTGATTTTACTAGAAACTGCGTTCTTTCAAACGCCATATATCACGTTTTGAAACTGAAGTATCAACTAACTTTTTGAAAAACACCGCTTAAAACACAGATTCGTAATACTTTTTAAGTTTAGAATACCTAAAACACCCTCAAGCATTTGCTAAATGACAAAATCATCAGCCAACAAATAAACTCACCTCCCTAACTTTCCAGCGACAGCACTGCTCAAGGCCTCAGGCGGAATTTGCAGCAGCGGTGGAGAATGTTGTCAGAACAAGAACAAGCTCAGCTGTATCACTATCGTAAATGGAAACAAGAAGGCACTACTTGTAGGAACAACTTGCATGTCCACTTGCTCTCTGTCCATGTTTACAAGAAGAAGTCATGCCCATGTGAATGAAATCTCTGTTTCTCTCTCTCTCTCTCTTATCTCTGCTATCTCTTTTTCACTTTCTTTATTTGAGGTTGAATGGTTGATATTAGCATTGGGAAGGGAAAGTGATTGGGGGTTATTTTAATTTAGTTTTTGCTTTTAATAATACTAGTCGCTAACCCGTGCGATGCACGGGAAAGCTATTGAATGCGAGTTTTGTTTTTTAAGTATTGTATATTTTTCAATTGAATATGCTCCTGATACACCAACTTTGATATCTAATGATAAGTTTATAAATTAACTCGGTTCATCCCCCACCCCTACCCCACAACTAAAACAGACTAAAAATTATCATTGTACCAACACCCTGTTCAGTCTCAACGCCACAATCAACTAATACAGCAAAAGCCACTAATACACCAATAACTCTAGTAAAACCTTATCATTCACTCAATACCCTAACCAACAACATTAAAATCTGCCTATTTCCTTCTCCATACCGAACCCACAATAGGATATTGACCCAAAACACTTGTTACAAAATGTCTAAAATGTCTTAAAACTTAAGAACAAAATTACCATAATAGCATATAAAGTTACATATAGAAGTATCCAAGACATACATTTGGCTTACACAACTCTTTTAAATTTTTGAGGATACCTTATGACAATTACACTAACTTACACAGGAAAATAACGAAATGATCTAAATCTTATATCCAAGAGATGCATAGACATATGCCATGTGAAAAAATAAAATGATTAGTATCAAATTATGAATTTCAATGATCTAATTCATTAGACTTACATGATAAAACTAAAAAACACTTTTTTTTTCTCAGTTGAGAAATACCTATTCTTAACACCAGGAGATGCATAGACAACTTGCCATGTGAAACATAAAATGGTTTGTATCAAACTGTTAATTTAAATGATCTAGTGCATAAAACTTATGCTAGTAGACCTCATTTTTCATAAAGCAAAAATCCACTTTCCAGGTAACAATTTTCATCAATAAAAGTTATGAAACAGAGATACAAAAATTAATTAAGCAGCTTAGTCACTCATGGGCCATTATATAGTTTATGCTAATTCATCTATTCTATTATCCCAACACATGTACACCAGTTGCCCTTGAAGGACTTTTGTTGAACACCTAACAAATATAGCCAAGATGTACTTAAATAGAACTTGGTTGATCTACAGGTGCTGATATAGAGAGAATCATAAATTTCAAGCACCTAAAAAATTTGAGAACAATGTAATAAACAAATTAGAAACCTGTTCAAACAACCAAGACAATTAAAAATTAACAATATATACAAAAAAAAAAAAAAAAAAAAAAAAAGCTTCATGTGAGGTTTATGCTTAATTAAATCTCACTTATCAAACAACTAATTTTTTTTTTTTAATCTCACCATTTTCCGAATGGCATCATCAATTGGAAACATCTGGACCTTCAGTTTCACAGGAGTATATTGTTCTCAACAAAAAGATTTTGCCAAAAAAAAATAATAAAATGGAATCCAAATTACTTTGGGTTTATGTGATTTGTGACTTCTTGAAACCAAAAAAATATGGGCCATACTATAGTATTTCCAACTAACATAGTGACTTGTTCTATGGAAGGTACTTATCATTGCACCATGCCCGACTTCTGAATCCTACCCTTATGTTCAATTATAAACTACATCTAGTCCTAACTGGCTTTTATGTTTAGAATTATATGCAAAACGAAATCAATTAGGCTCCAAAAATAAATAAGTAAATTCTAATATAAAGTTAAAATTTTATAAAACAAACATGAATTCTAATATCAAACTCTAAATAAATTATATAACATGCAACGAAGAAACCTAAAAAAGAAAAAGAAAAAAGAAACTATAGTAGCTAAATATACAAATAAAACACTAATTAAAATTCATTGACGTGCAAAAATTAATATCTAAAACTAAAGAAGCATACTTTGCTCAGAAACTTTTTTATTTCGATAAGATCAAACCTGGTTTAGAAAACCTTAAATTAAAATAACAAAATTTATATAGATTAGTAAACCAAAGGGCCAAATAAAGAAAGTAGGTAAGAGGGAAAATCCTAAAATTAAAGTAAAAACATCACTAACCATTTTAAAAACTCCAAGCGACAAAGAATGACAACCCCCCAACTCAACAACATCTTTGCCAAAGAATGCAAACTGTGACACATCAAAAAATGTACATTCTGCATCACAACAGAATTCAAGTAAAAAAACCTGTCAATTCTCTAAACCGAAAATGTAAAACAATAACCTCCAAATATAAAAAAGACATTTAATGATATTAATTTTTCCCAATGAGAAAAATACACACACAGCCTTACATGCTTATACGCATATAGGGCAGGACAATAGCTATCATAATCTCACTCTCAAGCCATTTTTAAATTCAAACATGTTCCAATTTTCTCAAAACAAAATTAAAAAATCTTTTGCTAAAATCCACCTCATAGTAATACACAAATAAGTCATTCTATCCACTATAGTGACAATTTGTGAATGTAGTATTAGACAAAAAATATGAATGGTTTTGTATCATGGGCAACTAAACAGGCCTAAGAGATGTGCCTAATGAGGGAAACATGCAAAGAAAAATCCATTATCAGGTCTAATGCTATTTGCCTTAGTCAAATAGTTTGATAGTCGATAGATTCATAATTTCTCTACAACTAAAAGTAATGGCTTATAGGTCTTTATCGTGACCAACTCTAAAATGTGACAGAGACTAATACCAGCAATTTTCTTTTTGGGGGGAAATACCTGTTGGGGAATGAGTCGTGGGCAACCTTGTAATCATTGTGGATTTGAAAAATCTTTTCCCTTCTTAGCCTGTGTTTGCTCCACTGCCTTCTCTTCTTCTCTAATAACCTAGATTGCAAGCTAGAAAAATAAAAATAAAAAACAAAACATGAAACTGAAACTCATGAAAGAAAAGGGGGAAAAAAAAAACCCAAAAACTGAAAAATCCTAATAACAATTCAAGTAGAATTTGACCATCTAGGTTGATTCCCTGATTTCAACAAAATCCCTAAATACCTAATTGTAGACAATAGGATAAGAGATTAGTTGAAAATTACCGGGAAAGAATGGTCTTATATTGGGGTTGGGCCGGAGATTGAAAAAGATTGCACCCATGGTCGTGCCTAGCACTATCCTCAAGTTTTCAAACAAATAAAACTTACCGACGACTTTGTGGAACTGGGAGATTAAGGAAGAATGGTCTGACAATAGTGAACAAGCGGCCTCTCCCTCAGATCTCTCTCTCCAACTCTGTCTACATCTTGTCAGATTTGGATCTTTGTGTCTCACGGTCATAGATGGTTTCTAATCTCTGTTGATATATGTTCGTTTATAACTTACTATATCTCTTTCTCTGAAATAGTTTGTTTGTTTGTGTTTTTTTTTTTTGTTTTTTTTTTATTTTTTTTAAATATATACCTTATGCCAAACGTTTAGTAGTAGATAGTGAATCTTAATAGGCAAAACGAAAAGATATGATTGTTTATCGTTTTTAAAAGTAAATGCGGTGTAAAAACTTAAAAGGAAAAAAATTAATTTATATGTAAATTGTGAAGGAGAAAAGACATAGGCAGTTTTATAACACTGCAAGAGCTGTGTCTCTAGTTTGTAACAATAGGCAGTTTTTTTTTTCTTAAAGGTGAACGTTTACCGGAAAGATACAATTGTTTGTGTTTTTAATTGTATACGTGTCAGTAATTTATGTAGGCACATGGCGCAATAAGGAGCCGTCAACAAAAAGTCAAACGTTTCGGCTATTAGTTATTATATAGATTTACTTTTTTTTTTTGTTACCAAAGGCGATAAAATTATATTAAATAATCACAAATAATACAAAGTACTCAGTAAGGAGAGTGTCAGAAGCAAAAAAGCCTACGCAGAGGCAATCATAGCTACTGGGCTCAAAAACAAGAAAAACAAAAAATGAAAAAATAAAAAACAAAACATGTGAACTATCACGGTGAATCCCAACTTACCCTTTTTTTTTTTTTTTAGAAAGGCTAGTGGGGAATCTGGGGATTAGTGAATATTGTTATTATTATTATTATTATTTTCATGAGCTACTTAAAAAATGATAGAATAACATCAATATCAAAATTATGTCTTTAAGTCCTTTTTGGTAATTTGCACCGAAACGCAATTTTAAACTAATATCATACACAAGTTTTACCAAACGTTTTATTGTGGTTTTTAAAATTGTGTTTTTCAAACGCACGTTTTAAAAATGCTATTTTTAAAAACGCACATTTTCAAACAGCTTATCCAAACAGACCCTTAATTGGTCATTGTGAAGAGCTTAGGTGCTTCCCGGGAGGCCTACCCGAACTCTGTCACCTCGAAGAGATTGAGATATACGAGTGTAATAGTCTTATCTCGTTAGGAGATTTGCTTCCCACCAACTTGAGAAGTCTTAAAATCACCCACTGTGAGAAACTGGAGGCCTTGCCGAACAACATGCACAACCTCAACTTTCTGCAAGATTTATCAATACTTGACTGTCCAAGTATCGTATCCTTTCCGGAAGAGGGTTTCCCCACCAACCTTAGAGAGCTTAGGTTGTCAGGGGCGAATCTCTGTGATCAAGTATTTGAGTTGGGACTGCACAGACTCACGTCGCTTACATCTCTCGAGATTGCTAATGGAATTATGAATTCGTTTCTAGGAGAGGAAGATGGGACGACGATGTTGATGTTGCCTACATCTCTCACTACCCTGAGATTTTATAATTTTCGAAATTTGTTATCCCTCTCCTGGAAGTTCTTTCAAAATGACTCTAAACTTGAACAAATTTTCATTGATGCGTGCCCTAAACTCGAGTCTCTCTCAGAGGAGTGTTTTCCTCCCTCACTTAAGCTATTTCATATTTATGAATGTCCTGTGCTGAAACAAAACTACGAGAAAGACGAAGGGATAATGTGGTCAGAGATTGCCCACATCCGTTCAGTTATAATTAATGGCGTGGAGCAGCAGGAATAATTTTGCAAAACAGAGAGATCTTCCTTCCAGGTACAATGTTATTTTGTTTCATAATATTTCAGTTCAAGAATTTTTACGATTATACAATAAAATCCTCTCTGTTTGTATATTTAAACAATATAATTTTAAAAATTCAAACCCTAACCCAAGCTAATTCTTGCAGTGTTGCAGTAGAGTCTAGCTTCAAAACTTGGAGGAGGTATGTAAATTTTGGCTCGTATATGTTCAATTTTAACAATTGAATTCTGGCACCTTGAATTTTTTGCACGTCTCTTGTACTTGTAAGTAATTTGAATTATATGAACCCTTTATTCCTAAGGGCATATAGCTGTTCGATGAAATGCCTGAAATAGATATTGTATTGGGAAATTTGAGAACCATTAAAAATAGTACTAATAATACAAATGATCTCATTTGCACATAATGGCAGGATGATTATTGTACCATTTAAAAATAGTGCTTTGGAACAATGATTGGTGGATATGCACATAATGGGAGGATGAATTTTTATTAATATGATGCCTGAGAAGCATGTCTTTTTAACCAAAGATCATGCCTTGCACAGATGATCAAAGCATTCTGACCTGTGCTGCAGAATAAATTTTCAGGTAACTCTAGTATTAGAAAACATTGATTTTGAGAAACCAACCAATCAGGACAAAAGAAGAACAAACTATTTTTTAATCAATAGTCACTGTTAGTTCAAAGTATTTCATTAGTTCCAAAGCACTTGGAGTGAAATAAAAAATCATAGGTTCATTCTAATGTGAACAGACCTTATATTAGAATGAAATAAATAAACTTGACTATTCAAATAAGTTACATTGATACTCACCTTTTCATTAGAAATGCAAGAGCCTTTTAGTTTTGATCAGATCTCACTATCAGATTTGAATTTATTGAATCCTATTTCATTTATAATTGGCTCTCAGTTTGGATGGTGATATCCTCCACAGATGCTTGCTTTTTTTCTTATGTTATTCTTGTTATTCTTTGTAAATTCAGGAATGTGACCATATGGTCATGATCCGTCAAGGTGTGCAATTGGATACAATTTGGTGATTGTCAGCAGTGGCAAGTGTTGATATTTGGTGGAGGTGGTGGGTTTGGGGCAGGTGAGGTGCAAGCTTTGTCATAAAATTTGTGAAGCCTTATCCTATGTGCTTGCGAAAGGTGTGGCAGCTGCACCTGTACTTACGAGTATGTCCAGGGTTTACAGCCTTTGTTGTGGATTAAAAACATGAAGCTATTAACATATTGTTGTGCTGTTGGCGAATTCCCACTAAGGCTCATCACCTAGAGGAGCAGCAGCAATAATTGTATAAAACATATTTACACAATTGGTACCACCCATGTGGGATGCATATTCAAGGTAGTGGACGTAAACTTTCATGCATTTCTTTTATAATTTTTGGTCAAAGGTTTCATATACTTAGAAGGAATTTCATTCGTAGTTTTCATTGGGGGGACAATATAAAATTTACCTTGGTGATATAAATTTTGGTCCTTCGCATGTTTCACTCTTTCACGTCTGTGATGAACTGTAGCTATTAGGAGCCATATGAAGCCTTACTCTGTGGGTAATTGGTTTGGGAACATAAATAGTTCATTGGCTAATGAAAATTACTTAAAAGGAAAAAAATTTGTAGATTTGTCAATTCAACATAATAAACTACTCTTTTGCAGCTACAAGCTGTGGGTGATTTAGGCTTTCAGAAACATAGCTGCCACCAAAGGCAATGAGTGAGATCAAGGCTGTGACAGTGCTTGATTATAGTAAAAAAATGGAACCGCTTTGTAGGGAGGCTTACTTGTTAAAGAAGGATCGAGTTATCAAGCTGAGGGAAGTACTTTGGATGTGGCAAGTTAGAGGCAGACAAGGATGGCAAGCCCTGATTATGCAGGATGTGATAAGAGATGAAGTTGGAAAGGATAATGTTGTGACTGCTAGATTCTTTAGCTGGGGAAAAAAATTCCAAATCCACTGCCTTCCTCCTCCTTTTGAGACAAGCTCTGTGGCCTTGAATCATATGGGAATTCTAAGTGTTATTGTGCTCTCAACCGGAAAATAGCTTGAGAAACTTTTTGAAAACAGACAAAATCAGGACTGGGTGAGTGCAGGTGTAATTGGTGACCTATAAAGTCTATTAACCAGTGTAAGAAGTGTTGGCTCTAATAGGATTGATCCCAGAATTCTTTGTCAAGTCAGGCACTATTCAAAGATGACATCAAACTGCTATATGAATATCTTTTGGTCCTCTGCTGGTAGGTAGGGGCTCTATTTTGGTCCTGTCTGTATCGAACCTTTTGCTGTGTTTGTGTCCTGTCTCCTTTGTATCTAAGTTATGTTTTGTTTTGTGCCTAGTCAAAGTTACTAGTTTACACTATATAGTAAGGGATGTGGTTGACGTGCAACTAGTTTTACCAATTTGTTGGAAGATTGTTTTTTGAAACTTTAGTTTCAGCCTCAGTAATCAAACAATCTTGGCTTAAAAAATCATTCAGATAGCATTACAAATTGTGCTTGAAATCGCAGCTTTTCGATCAACCACTATGGAGAGCACGGTAATTTACTATATAGTTAGACTATCAATATATTTTTTTTTTCCTTATAAATTTTTCTTGATAGTGTTAGCACAGAAATTTCACCATTTGATTTGTTTATCTAACTCGAATTCATTTCAGGTTTGCTACTCTTTGATGATGGATGGTTGCATTCATGACTGGCTAATTAGTAATACCCAGCAGTACATTGATTTGTTGGATTCTAGATGAGATGATCACATTAGCTGAATTTGGGGATTTGGTAAAAATAATAAAAACTTTTGTCATAGCTTCTCATCATTGTTAACTCAGAAGGCTAACTGGAATACAAAATTTTGATCAATATGGAAGACACAAATTGAATTTCTCTCCATGGGACAAAGGGTTTAATTTTGATTACGGTTTTTTTTTTTTTTTTTTTCAAACTTCTCAGAGTTCATGTCCATTTTCTACAATTTCACAAAAGGCCTATGAAAGAAAGGCAAGAAGGAGAATAGAGGTGTGCTCCGTAATTGACAAATATTCCTCTAAGTTTGCACGCTGAGCCATGTTCAGGTTATTAATAGTTTCATCTTTTTACTTATGATCGATCTTGATGAATTTTGAGGCAAAGATTATAGTATTATACTCTTCCACTACACTACCTGAGCCATCAATTTTAACTTATTTATTATTAGGAGGTACTTTTCTGCATTTTTTGAGATATAATTTTGAAAAAAAAAAAACATGAAATTATATCATGGTGAATGTACAGAATTGTCCCAAAGACTAATTATATGATAGATATGAGTGTTAGATAGAAATGAGAAACTTTGGCTTCATACTTTATTTATTTGATCTGGATTGTAAGGGTCATTATAACCCCAACATGGATTTTTGTAAATTTTACTAAAGCAAGATGATAGTTGTCACTGAATTTTTCATTGAAAATTTTCAGGAATGTTTTTCATTGGTTGTACTGTTAAAGGAGGCCAACCTGTTAATTATACATGTGCTAAACCATTGAGAACACGGGAGCAGCAAACCATTTGAACTCAGTTTGCAAGTCTGGTAATCACAAATACTTTCCTTATCTTCTTTTCATGTTAATGTATATACATTTGCCTTTGTCTGCTTGTTCTGCCTATTTTCTTTGGCTTTTTGGTCTTGGTGTACAGTGTGTCCACTTCCTCGTTAATAGTTTGATCTTGAATTTGTCCACAGGCATCTGCTCTTCCAATAAGAGAGATTTGGAAGCAAAAGCACCATAAGGCAATAAATGCTCTCTTTATTTTTGTGTGGATTCCTTCCCCTTAGTTGTATACTTGTATGTGTCATAAACTCGCTTGTAATAGATTTGAGGGGAACATTCAAGCATCTATGCATACTTTAAAAAAATCCAGCGTTATTTGCTATCATGTGCGTATTTAGACATTGTGTATTAAAAAAAAGTCCTCTTCTTTCCTCCATGTGTGTATTTAGACAATGTGACTATTAAATTTGGGAACCTTAACCTCTTATTTACTAATTCTTGCAATGGGGCTGTAAAGGCTAGCCTCTGAACTCCTAAAAGCTTTTCTTGAATTTCAAAACTTGAAGATATGTAAAATTTTGGATTATGTTATGCACGCTCATTTTTTCTTCTTCTTTTTCCCTCTTAACAATTGAACTTATGGCATTGAAGTTTTTGCTCATCAACATCTCTTACAGTTTGTAAATTATTTGAATTGTATGAACCTTTGTTTGATGAAATGCCTAAAGGAGATATTTTATCTTGGAATTTGATTGATTGCAAATTATATATCATGTTGTGGAAGATGATGATTAGTGGAAATGCACAAAATGACAGGATAGCTTTTTAATAAGATGCCTGAGCAGAATGTCATTTCAGCCAAAGATCATGCTTTGCAAGGATATTCAAGTATTGTCACCTGTGCTACAGATGAGCAGGTATTTTTCATTTGTTCCAAATCACTGTCACCCCATCATTCCTTAACTTATGCTGATGTTTTTTCTTAATATTTTTTATATAGCTGTTGTATGAAGAATAAAGAAGCAAGACACTTGTTCTACAACTTAGTAGACTTTGAGATCTTGGTTTGACTTAATCTCATTTTTCTTGTTGTTTTCATTTGCTCTCAAAAATAATAATTTTCTTTCTTTTGTGAACTACGGACATTTTGTTCATTTTAGCTGATACATGCTCAAATTTTTGGAGGTGGAGAGCAAACTACATCTTTTGTCAAACACCAGGGACAGGCTTATAAGTTTCCTATTGAGCCTAGGAGTCCCCATATATTTTTGCTCATAATTTTAGTTGAGACTTGCTCATATTCTAGAAATGGAGTGTAAACTACTTAAATTGTTGATAATGTAGTCACATATGGAGGCTTTCCAATAGAAAATGAATTCTTTGCTCCATCAATCATTTCCTTGACTTTACTTGTTTTTGCCAATTATCCTTAACTCTTTAAAATTAGATGACTAGTTAATTCCCAATGTGGTATGCTAATGGACAGTCCCTTGGTATTTTTGCATTGTGCTTTTTAGGGGATCTCTTCTTTTTTTATCTGATCTATATCTGTTATATTTTGTATTTGAACTAAAGTATTTTCTTTTTATAATAAATTTTAAATTTGATCAATAAGGAAGACACATTGATTGAGTTGTGCTCTTTGGGATAAGAGTATAATTTTGATTGTGTGTGTGTTTTCCCCTCTCAGAGCTCATGACCATTTTTCAGGGATTTCACAGTGGAAATATGAAAGGAGGGCCAGAAGGAGAAGGGAGGTTGGACTGTAATTCACAAATATTCTTCTCGGTTTGTACCTGCCCTATATGTAAAGCTGATTCCACTTCAGGTTGTTTACTATTATCACTCATTTGTATTTATAATCCATCTTTACTTGGTTAATTCTTCAAGCACAGATTAAACCTTCTTACAATTCTACCATCACTGTAACCTACTTAGTAACTCCATTCAGTAAACATATACTAAAAGGAAGGCTTTTCTGCAGCAATTAAATGAAACAAAAATGCATTTTAGTAAGGCCTAGTTTCCCAAAGCAATGTATAAAATTGATAAACAACACTCAAGAACCTGAATATGCAGAGTTTCAGAAACAATTACTAATCATGTGACAGATTTGAGTTTTAGGTTGAAATGGCTGATGATTCACCTGATTATGTTTCATTGGAAATATCCATGCTATTATCCGGACTTTAGAAGTAAAATTCATTGCTGATGGTAGCTCTTGTTGAATACTCAAGGCATATCTTATTCGCTGACTGTTTAATTTTTTTTTCTTTTTCCATTTCTTTTCTGTTTTATTTTTCGATGTTCCTCTCCACTGGCCATTTTATGGACTGCTTGGCATCTTGGCACAATTTGCAGTGGACTTAAAGAGAGATGGAAGCAGGCAATCTGGTCTAAGAGAGCAAAAGCCCAAACAAATTTACCACCTGTGTTTACATAAATAAAAAGGTTTGTGCCCCTTTCTTTGACCATGTTCATCTTTCGAAACACCATCAAGTTAGAGATAACTTATAGAAATTTTTTTTGAATTTTATATATTTATTTATTTTCGCTTTCAAAGTTTTATCTCTTTAGTTTAGTGTCTGTTATAGTACCTTCTTTCCCATAAATATAACATAGCAGTATAGTACAAAAAACCAAGACTCATAGTTGTCACTGAATTTTCGCTGTAAACTTTCAGGGAAGTTTTTCATTGGTGATTTGACTTGAAGGAGGCTAACCAGTTATCAACCTAAAGTTTTATCTCCATGGATGATGATCCTTTTTCTTCTGCTATTCTTGCTATTGTAGCCACTCTGTGTGCCATTTCAAAATGCTGGAATGTGGACATGTTTGAAGGGAAGGTTGTCATGTTTCTCAAGCTCTTAATTATTACAGTGACATGATCACGATCTGTCAAGAAGCAATGGTTGGGAATCATTGTAATGAGAACCTCCTTTGTGCAATTGGATATGATTTGTAGATTGTCGAGCATGGCATTAGTACCAAAAGAAAGAGTGGCCAGTGAGGTGTAGGCTTTGTCAGACAATTTGGAAAACTTATCCTATGTACTTATGAAAGGCGTGCACTGCACTTGCAGTTATCAGTAGCCTCTGAGGTTTGCAGCCTTTGTTGCTAAACTGGGAGAGACAAGCTGTTAAGGAAGACATTGCTTTGCTGCGTTTGCTATTTTTAAGCTATGGTTTCATCATGTTCATAGTTGAATGCTCACTAATGCTCGTCGGCTTACCAATTCTATAGCTTCATCTTTTATTCATATAGCCTGGTCTCCTTTGTAATGTGACTTTTATGTTAAACATCATATGTACCACTGAGGTATTTCTAAGCTGTTTTTTGGTTTCGTCTAAAAAGAAGCAAGCTTACCGGTTTACAAAATATAGTTAAGGATGCGGATGACTTGCACCCAGTTTGACCAATGTGTGGAAATTGTTCTTTGAAATTTTTTCTCAGCCACCAAATAATCTTGGCTTAAGGAATCATTTGGACTGCATCAGACATTTTTCTTGAAATTATAATTTTAAGAGCAACCAGTTTGATTGGTACTGTAATTTGCTACTGGAATATTTATTAAGACAATTATCATTATTTTCAAAAAATTTCTAGACAGTGAAAACACAAATTTTTGCCTCTACTATGTAGCATTACATTGATTTATTGCATTATTGTTGATATGGTTTCCTATCATTGTTGACTTAGAAGGTCAGTTGAAAGACAAAAGTTGATTGATGAGGAAGACACATTGATTTTATCATGCTACTTGGGAACCTGAAATTATCTCTTGCTGAATATGCAGATTTTGTCATATATATATATATATATATGAAATTTAGCTAGAGAGAGAGAGGTGCTTATTAAGAGGAATCCTTATTCGTCTTTGTTAGGGTTTTTTTTAATAAAAGATTCAGTGTTCGGCTAGGATTAGGAGAAGGTTTATTTTAAGAGGGAAAATTTTAACAAAAGTCCTTTATGCGCCTTTTTTATTTATTTATTTATTTATAATTTTTTAACTTCCTCAAGAAAGTAATGATTAGTAGAAAGTACACATGATTTTTCATTTTCTCACATTTCATACCTAGATTCACCTGTTAAATTTGGTAAATTATTGGCAAAAAAATGTTATGTCCACAATATATAATTTCACAACGTTCCACATAAAAATCTTAAATAGTGAGTTGTTTTGTATAAACATGCATCCTATGTCATCTTCTTGATTTTTAGTTAAACTCCTTTTTGTTTATATAAATTTCTTCACAACTTAAAATTTTCTATATAAAAGTGAAGTATATATACACATTAAGTTTTTAGCTTCTTTCTTTCTCCTACCTACAACCTTGCATGTATGTATTTGTTTTCTCTTGATTTTTATTATTATTAGTATTATTATTATTATAGAGAAAATTTATAACCAAAACCCTGCAACGCAATGAGCTTTGACTTGTACATATAAAAAATCTAAAATAAAACAAATATATTTGGAGAAGTACTACGTCCACAACAAATTATAGGAAGCAAATTATTATTGGTCTTAATCTAAACCTACCACTAAATTACTTTCTTACCCACTAGTAACAACCTACCATTAGAACTTGTTTTGAATATAGCATTTCTCATATATTTATAAACTTAGATTTCCAAATACAATATAATTATATCTCTAATATATACCCCCACCTAACCCTAGACACCCTAACATATATATTTACTCATAATCCTACTTGCTAGTATACAATTTTATAATCATTTTTACCTCCCAAGAGTGTTATCACTGAAGAATCACCCCCCCCCCCCCCCACAAAAAAAAAAAAAAAAATTAAAAGAAAATTTTCTTTAAAAACCAATAAACCGTGAAAATGAAGCTTTTTTAGAACAATATCAAGAACTTGCCCGCTTTGGTTGGCCTCCTAAAAGGTTTATTTTTTATTTTTTATTTTAAAAAAAAAGAGTAATGCTAGAGATTCAAATTTTTTTATAAAAATTTTTACAAACTAGTAATGTGATAAGTTGTTATTAGTAAATGAAAAAATAATGCTAATTATGAGCCTAGATAAAAACCAATAAAAAGTTGGTCACATCAATAGTTTGTAGCTATAACATTACTTTAAAAAAAAATTGTAATACCTTTTTTTGGATCCTTTGCATATTTCATGTAATCAAACACTCCCCAATAAATAATCAAAGCCTATTCTTTCCTTTTGCTTTGGATGGAATTGCACAAACATTAAAGTTAGCGTTAGGTTTAGGGTGTGTTTTAGAATGTCTATATTTTATTTATAATTTCCTTCAATTAACAAATAAATCATGAAATTTATGACCCAAATTGAACATTTGAACCACCAATTGATCAAAACAATGGCTAGTTGACATATTATTATAGATCTTGCATATTAGGGTTAAGCTTTATGCCTTAATCAGGGATTTTGTAATTTGGATATTAATTTATTAAATGTTGTTCACGAATGTAATTAAGGGTACCACCTAAAGATTGAAACTCCATATTTGGTTAGAATTAGACCAGAGTGAGGTGATTCAACAAAAGAGAGGTTTTTGTCCCATAAAAAAAAAAAAAAAAAAAAACAAAAGAGAGGTTTTTGGGTAGTTTGGATTATGGTTCAAATTAGATTTTTCCAAACCTTATAATAATAATTAATTTTTTTTTTTAAAACAGAGAGATAAACATAATATTTCCTTGAAACTAATGGCATTTCACAACAATTGAAATTCAATTATTTTGATTTTGCCAGTTTTTGAATAAAACCTTTTGGATTTGATTCTCAATAAATTTAGAGAGAGAGAGAGAGAGAGAGAGAGGAAGTGCTGGAGCATTGAGAACATGGATCATTTTGCAACTTTGGTAATTACCTTTTAGAATAGTTTTTCCTTGTCTTCATTTCATATTTTGTATATAAGAATGCCACTGCTCTTGTTTTGTGATTTCCTATATGGTCTTAATTTCTTCTACGTACAGGCATCTGCATTCTGCAATTCCAATTAGAGGCTTTTGGACTTCATCCACTAGCCTGTCCATCAAATACATCCCTAAACACTAATTCCAGTGGGCTTTCAGGAAAACACTCTCTTAAGAATCTGAAATCCTCTTGATTTTCTGAGCGTCTTATGCTATAAATTAGAAGTATGTCTATTTCCTTCTATCATCTATAATTTTTTTTTTAATATATAAAAATTAATAATGCTACTGGTTAAAAAGTGATATTATTATTTTCACCATGCACTTATTTGGTGGTCTCTATATAACATCAAAAGTCATTCTCATGCATTTGACATTCGTAATATGCACACACATTCTAAGTCCTAGAATCATTTTTTCTTTTTCACCACACTTACTTGGTAGTCTCTGTACATCAAAAGCCATTCATGAATTTGACACCCGAAATATGCACACTCTAAAACCTAGTATCAAATATGTATCATTATGACATTCATTTGAATGTCAAATTCATAATTGGAAAGCTATATGATATGAGGTATTTATGCGTTTGGCAGAGCTTACTTAGTTTTTTGTTATTACCAATAAATAAATAAATAATAATTGGAAAGCTATATGATGACGAGAATCCATTATTGTATCACCTGTTGTATACGGTATATTCTAATGAGTATATGAAAAGCTTGTAGAAACTGAAGAAATAAGAAACAAAACATTTAGAGTTGCAATGTCTCAAGCAATTTCATGACATCTACCAATGTCACTTGGCAATCCAAAGTTGAGGCATTTTTATTAGAGAAACCAACAAACTATAGCCCAAAAGAAGAGTATCATAGTTGCTGGGATCAGACTTTTGATCCACAAGAAACGTACATGAATATTGAAGGTAATTTATATCAGGCTTTGTAAGTCAGATTATCCATGTTGCTTATGAGTGTGAGAGTTATGGACACTTAAGTGATGTGTCTGCATTATTGAGTCCATTGATTATTTTCCCATTTTATTAGGAATCGTTCATCAGCTATTGAATTTTTTAGGTGTGATTGGCCACCTATATCTAATCCATTGAGTTTTTTAGGTGTGATTGGTTACCTAATTAGCTAAATGTTACCTTAAGAGTTGCTAAACTAAAGAGTAAGACAAATATCTAGAACCAAAGATATGGATTCAACAGTTTTGTTATATATGGGGAAGGTGTTAGGAATACCACAACACATATCTTAAGATGGTATATTGTTTTGATTTCATTCATAACATTGAACATTTGAAAGGTAACTCTAGTCTAGTGTTTGGCAATTTAGAAACAGAGGGAAACAAGTTAAACTTGAGTGAGATGACATATAAGATGCATGAACATGAGAGCATGTGAATATAACATATTTTTGGAAATAATATATGAGATGCATGAGCATGTGAATGTATGAACATATGATTCTATCCTACGAGATGACATGTGAAATGCATAAGATGTTAGTAGATAGATCTATCCTAGATGATATAGCAAATGCACGAGCATATGAGCTATGAGCACATAGGTCTATCCAATATGATATAGCAAATGCATGAGCATGGCATTCACTAGGAAAGTAATTTGCTAAGAGAATTAAGCAAAACTTACCTCACTTCATAGCATAACATAGCAAACAACTCATCATTGATTTCACTTCATAGCATAGCATAGCAAACAATTTATCATTGATCTTCCACATATTTCATGCAAAAGATGCATTAAGGGAAAATATTAGTGTTTTGGGGGGATGGGGGGATTTTGTTGGCTTATTTTTGTGGTCCATGGGCTTCATTGATCTAAGCCATGTTTCAATCACCATTTAAAAATTTATTTTTTGAAAAGTGTTTTTATCTTGAAAATGGATTTTTTTTTTTTTAATTGAAAAGTTAGAAATTTATTAATAATCAGTATAAAGAGTATAACACTGGGTCCTAGAGGCCATGAGTAAAGTCAAACACAATGGCTTTGGCTCCAAGAAAGAAAAAATATAGGGATCGTGACATTAAGAGTCACAGAAAGACCAAGAACTCCCATAAACCTACATGGTTGATAACCCCCAAATAGCCTCTAGTAGTCCTCTTACAACGTCGTAGCTCCTTTTAATATTGCAAAGGGGTGAAAATACCATAAAATAGTTCTGGGTGAAAATTTCATGAGTTTCTAGATAAAAATATCTTTTGGAGAGTTTTAGAATACTTTTTGGATCAAAAGTCTTTTGTAAAACATTTTATGAATACTTATTGAAAGGGTTTGGAAGATCATTGTAAAAAAAATTGGAAACATTTTTCTTTGAAAATTTATTTAAAACAGGGCTCACATTAAACCTTTTATTGTGGGTTATGAGCTTTGTGACTAGAAGGTTAGAGGTCAAACCCATATACATCCAAGGAAGGGAAACACAGGATTTATAACATCATCAAAATACCCAATATAATGTAACATGGAAGCATGTGACTAAGAACAAGAGTAGACAAGGCAGTGAGTCCAAGCATGTAAACCTAAGCATCAACACATATATGTATACTTATACATGCAAACATCATACAAATCTAATTACACACATACATACCTAAACATATAAATCCATAAAGATCAATATTGACATGTGGATCCAAACATTAATCTATGCGATTTTTGGAAATTTTAAGTCTTTGTGCAATCTAAGAAACTTTTTGGGTCAAAGTGTGATTTTTGGAGGTTTGAGAGTTGAAATGTAATTTTGAAAGTTCATGGGTTGAAGTTTGATATATGGAGATACAAAAGGTCAAAGTGAAATATATGTGAGTTTAATGACGGTGGGCCTTCTCATTTTAGTGGGCTGATTTTTATGGATGTGGGTCTTAAAGCTTTTAGTTGGATTTTGTTAGTATTTCGAAGTGGGCTTTGTTTTAAGATTTGGACTTTGGAGTGTGGCTGTTTTTAATTTGGATTTTAGTGTGAGTCCAAGGGTTGGGTTTTGTTTTAATGGAGGTTTCGACTGGCTGGGTTTTAGTGAATTTTTTAATTATCTTGGGCCAGTGGGACAATGGGTCTTGCTTGAAGTTGAATTGAGTGTTTAATTTTTGGGCTTTCACTTCAGATTGGACCTAAGTGTTGACAAAAACCCATGTCCTCACTCACTTCGACCCAAAGAAGCTCTAATGGAGAAATACAATCAGGTGCTACAACATGACACACATGGAAGTGGAGACTGAATCCATTAATATATTATGTGATCTCTTCTACTACTGCTACTCATGTTCCATTATTCATCACACCCTTACCTCCTCTCCACCACCAAACAAATCCTAACCACCAAAGTACTCCCTTTAAATTCTCTCTCTCTCCTTCTCTCTCACCTACACTAAGAGATAGTAGTAACAATGATGATAATAATGATGATCACAAGGAAAGGAACAAAGAGGAGGCAATGATGGCGTTTTTAGAGGCTGGTAGGTCAATGGAGACTGGAAGGGTACGTGGGTCCATTGTTAAGAGGTACTGTTCTTGTGGTTGCTTCAGTTTGGTGGGTTCAAGGAGTGTTTGCTTGCTGATGATCTTTTCATGGCAAAGGTGAAAGGTCACTTTGGCTGGAACATCTTATTCATTTTTACAGAGAATAGGTGCAATAATGGTATGTCTTGGATTATTAGAAAGGTGCAATAAAGGTTAACCATGAATCAAAAATTCATGAAATATCAAAGTCCAATGCTGATGGAGCCAAGCTATTTGTGGTTGGGACTGGTGCATCTTTGATAAGTGAAAACCATTTATGTTTTGAAGTTGCTTATATGTAGTTTTCTTTCTATTTAGTTGTAATATCCTTTGAATTCCTTCTAACCACTTCTGTGCTACATAGTATACCAAAAGAGATTTATATAGTTTGTTCCCATCTGCAATAACCATGCTTCATGAATAAGAGAAATCCTAGTATCCTAAAGCACATTTTATTTATCTTGTCTTTATTTTGTAGGTATACTTTGTGAAAACATAATAGAAGTATATAGCTTCACATACTAATTCATGATAATATGCATCCGGTTTGAGAGCTAGAAACACAATAGAAGTAAAGTAATGCTATAGTCACAAACTATTTTACAACATTTTTACAAACTACTGATGTAACAAATTCTTACTAGTTCTAATTTGGGTCTACCACTAACATCATATTATTACTTACTTATAATTATTTGGAAAATGCTAAAACCACATCAGAAGTTTATAAAAATATTGTAAAATATTTTGTGCTTGTAGTATTACTCATAGAAGTATCTAGCTTCACATGCTAATTTCTAAATCACCAAGGATATTTCAAGAAATGTAATTCAGTAATTGTGTGGAAATTGTTTCATAGGGTTTTGGATTTGATGGCGGTTGATAAACGGCTTCGATATGTTTCATATAATGAAGTGTCCAAAATGCTTAGTGTTATGGTGTTTTTATGTTTGCTTTTACGTGGCAGAAAATATAAGGCGGTAGTAGAGAATATAAGGCTGCATGTCAAAGTTTACTTGTTAGAATAATGGTTAAATAATTTAATTCACTTTTCTCTAATGACTTTATTACTTCCATCTTCTTGTACACAGAATGGCAAAAAAAGACAAATTTTCTAGAGCAAAATTACATGACTTTCAATATTATTGTTAAAAGGAATGCTACATTTAAAACTTAATTAATGATATAATAAGGAGGAATAGAGAGGGTTTAACCAAATTGGATTGAATAATATATAATTGCGACATCCAATTAGGTTTTTTCAACACCAATTGGGTAATAAAGACTATAGATTTGGGGTAATCTAAAAATTTGAAAACATTAACGCTTTATTTGTTTCCACAATAATGTTTTTTTAAAAAAAGAGTTATTTTTCAAAAATTATTTTCCATAAAATTACCTCTCTTTTTTTTTTTTAAGTTTGGTAGCAACTTTAAATGGGTTGAAAAAAGTCTCCTAATTTTCCTTATTTAGCTTATTGTGAGATAAAGTTGTTTTCCAAAAAAACTTTAATGGAAAATAATCTCTAAAGCATATTTTTTTCTATTGACCAAAAAGAATTTACTTTGACTTCTATTTTTTTTTTTTTCCTGATGGCACCAAACACTAGAAAACATGAAAAATTATCTTCACACTATGTTTTCAATTGAAACAAATAGCGCATAAAGTTAAGACTTAGGCAAAATTTGGGGTTTTCGATGTTCTTAATTTTTTATTATGTCAAATTGAAGGTGCACTTATCAAATTAAGATACCTAAGAATATTCTTCTAGATAGTTCTCTTCATATCATTAGGGATTGCCAAAGGGCTAAATTATTTTGGCTATCCATTCCCACAAGTAGAGAGATAAACATAATATTCAATTACACAATAGAGAGATAAACATAATATTTCCTTGAAATTGATGGCATTACACAACAATTGAAATTCAATTATTTTGATTTTGCAAGTTTCTTAATAAAACCTTTTTGATTTGATTATCAATGAATTTAGAGAGAGAGAGAGAGGAAGTGCTGGAGCATCGAGAACATGGAATATTTTGCACCTTTGGTAATTACATTTTGCAATATTTTTTTGTCTTCATTTCATATTTTGTATATAATAATGCCACTATTCTACTTGTTTTGTTATTTCCTGTCTGGTCTTGGTGAATAGTATACTAGCTTCACCTCCTTGCTAATTGATTTGATCTTGATTTCCTCTACAGGCATAGGCATCTGCATTCTGCAATTCCAATGAGAGGCTTTTGTACTTCATCCACTAGCATGTCCATCAAATATATCCCTACATACTAATTCCAATGGGCTTTTAGAAACACACACTCATAGAAATCTGAAATTTTCTTGATTTTTTTAGCGTCTTATGCTATAAATTAGAAGCAATGAATTTTTGATTTTACAAACAAAAACTACTAGGATAGTATTAGAATTTAGAAGCCTACACTACTCTTTTTTAAATTATTACTACTTTGCTCCCTACATCACAACTATTTAGTACTGTCTTTTAGTGATAAGTGATGTATGCATTACTAAAGGCTTGACCTCCCTCAATTTTTCAACAAAGTCTATTTCCTTTGATCATCTACAATTTATATATTATATATATATAAAATTAATAATGCTACTTGTTAAAAAGGGTTATTTTTATTTTCACCATACACTTATTTGGTGGTCTCTGTGTAACATCAAAAGCCATTCTCATGCATTTGACATTCGTAATATGCACTCATAAGTCCTAGAATCATTTTTTTTTTCACCACTCTTACTTGGTGGTCTCTGTACATCAAAGGCCATTCATGAATTTGACACCTGGAATATGCACACTCTAAAACCCAGTATCAAAGATGTATCATTATGACAATTATATGAATGTAAAATTCATAATTGGAAAGCTATATGATGGTGGTAATCCATTTCTGTATCATCTGTTTTCTACGGTATAATCTAATGAGTGGTATAATCTAATGAGTATATGAAAAGCTTGTAGAAACTGAAGAAATAAGAAACAAAACATTTAAGAGTTGTAATGTCTCAAGAAATTTCTTGACTTCTACCAATGTCACTTTGCCATCCAAAATTGAGGCATTTTTATTAAAGAAATCAACAAACTGCAGCCGAAATCAATGCATCACAGTTGCTAGGTTCAGGATTTTGATCCATAAGTATTGCACATGAATATATGGTTCTAATATATTTACAGATTAGGACTTCTAACAAAGAGATGCTGCTTCTAGACAATTTATCCAAAAATGTTAGGACATATCTGATGTGATTTGATGTTAGGAACATATGTCAATTTAGAATTGGCTAATCCTTTGATAAAATGCACTTTACTTGTAATTGGGTAGATTTAGGATATGTTTAATGCTTCAAGGAGCAAGGTTTCAAGTTCTAGTGTTAAAGCCATGCAAATCTGTCCAAGAAACAAGTGAAGAAGTGCTGGATTTTAAAGCTCGACAGCTAGTTTCTATCGAGGTTTAAAAAGCTGTTGAAACCCGATGCTCGACAGCTAGCTCGATAGATACCCTATTTGTCGAGGTTTATGAAATTCAGTTTTTCAAAGCTGATTTTCATCCAATCCGTATGTATATGTTTGAGTTTTCTTTTCTCACAACCCTAAATATATATAAGAATTATTTTAAGGGTCGTCAAAGGTTGCGCAAGTGTGAAGCAAAGTTTTGTTCATGTAAATTGTGATCGGAGACAGAATTTGCCCTAATTCATCTTTCTCTTGAAGAAGCTGCTATGTTTGTACACCGTAGGGTTTTGTGACCAAGAAGCTTCGTGATCTTCATCGTATGATACCCTATTTGTCGAGATTTATGAAATTCAGTTTTTCAGAACTGATTTTCATCCAATCTGTGTATATATATTTGAGTTTTCTTTTCTCACAACCCTAAACATATATAAGAATTATTTTAAGGGTCATCAAAGGTTGCGCAAGTGTGAAGCAAAGTTTTGTTCATGCAAATTGTGATCGGAGACAGAATTTGCCCTAATTCATCTTTCTCTTGAAGAAGCTGCTATGTTTGTACACCATAGGGTTTTGTGACCAAGGAGTTTCGTGATCTTCATCGTATGATGAAGTGAAGAACTTTGCAGCCAACATCTTTCTTAAGTTGGTGATTAAGTCGCGTACTGGAATCCGCACATCTATTGGTTAGTCATGTACTAGGAGCCGTGCATTAAAAGGAGAGATTGTCACTACATAATAGGTCCAATTGGATATTGGGGTAAGGGTTCAACTGTAGGTTGGTATAAGGTACTAGGATTCCTTTACTTGTAACCACTTATTGTGATAATAGTGAATTCTCGAGAGTGGTAACCTTAAAATCACTCGGTGGGGTTTTTGCCATGTAGGTTTTCCCCATTCGTAAATAAATCGTCGTGTCAATTTAATTTCCACTGCATTTAGTTAATTGGTGATTTGTTTGTACTACCACGCATATTGCATGCTAATTGAATTAATTAATTAACTTGGCTAATTAATTTGTTAATTCATCACGGTCAATACATTCTTGACCTATCAAAAAACAAAAGAATGGACTAAGGACTAATGTAATTTACATCAATAGACAAAAGTAAGGTCCATTCGCTCATTTAGCTTTATTCTTTCCTTTCCCGCCATATACATCACTACTTCTGTCATTTCGTTCTTATTGTTTCTCATTTTAGAGGTACTGGCCATTGTTTTCTGTTTTAGCTTTAAAAACTCAGAGGAATTCAATCATGCCTTGACGTCACCAGCGAAATTCACCCATGAATTATAGCCGCCGATTCAACTTTTGCTTTCTCCGTCCCAAGAAAATCAATAGTTTTAAAGCCATAACAATCATAACTATGATAATCACAAGAAAAGTTGCTTTGACTGCCCCACATGTGGGACTGCGTTCACAAGACAGACTTTGGTTGAACTGCACTGCCAAGAGGTGCACATCGACACTGACCACACAGGCCGTGATTGCCTCGTGTGTGGGACCTTTGCTGGCATCGTTGACCACACTTGCTGAAGTTGTCACACTCTTCTTATTCCTCTTCCTAATCAAGATATTTCTGTTCTTCTTGTTTCTGTTCTTGTTCTTTTTCTTCTTCCAAGAATGATGGGAAATAAGAATTGGAAAGAGAGTTTTAAAGAGAATAGGAATTAGATGGTATTTCATTTTGTTTTTGTTCTTGTTTTTTGTATAGCTAGCATGGGTTTTTGTTTCAATCAATGGCTCTCTGTGTTAGAATCAAGATGTTCCTATCCAATCTTGATCATTCTTTCGGCTTCTTTTCTTTGGATATAAATTATCTTGCTGTTTTGATCTTTGTGAAAGACTACAGTCATCACCTATTTCAATCATTTTTAGTGATTCATAAGGATGATTAGCATGTTGGTTAAGTTGTCATGTCATCTACTTACTTGAAAAATAGACTTTCAAAAGAGTGTAAAATTAATAGAATTTCTAATTGTTTATTGTTGTAATACATGTTTACTTTTGTTATCTAGAATTTTTGTTAATAAATTATGGGCATCAGAATTTTTGTTAATACCTATTTCAATCTTGTGGTGTTGTATATAACTATAAAATTTTTATCTGCCTACATTGGAGATTCTTGAATATGTTGTTTTTCTTTCTTTATTTGTGTACATAAGTGATGGTGTTTTCCTCTTTAACTTGATTATACCAGGACCTGAGCAACTTCATTAATTACTGCAACAATGAGGTGACAGCAACAGAAAGTATGGTATTTTCCTCTTTAGCTTAGGTTATGATTCTATAGACTTTTGAATTAGGAAATGATAATGATCTAAGTAAGAACATTAGGTTTTGTTGTATTAATCCATGCAAGGTGGTTTCCTTGGGGTAGTTTGGGTGAGAAACCATCTTGTGTGTTATATGGGTTGATTGTAATGGCTTGGAACTTGTAAGTTCTTGAAATAAATGCGTGATGTAAATTGTCGTGATTATGTACTCTACTAATAGTTTGTTGATTATTTGCATTATTTTTAAATTTATATTTTTTTTTCTCTGTTTAAAAACTTGTTTAAAATTAATTTGCTGTTAACAATATTGTTGGTCATGCCAACTTTAGGTGGTGCAATTTGGTGTTAACAATATTGTATGACTAACTTGGTTTTAAACCTTGTGAATTAGAAAATTTTAGAACTAGCTTGTATGACTAACCTTGTGAATTAGAAAATTTTAAACCTTCCATTTCAGGCCCACCTATCTCATGTCTTGCCTTGTCAATTATCATGACTAGTTAAGTTCCAACACAATATGCGATGCAACTTATTATTAGTTTTCTCCAATATTTCGATAAGTTGTACTAAAAATCTTGTAACTTGACAGATTGACACCTCAATTTTCAATAGAAACATTCAAGATTTAGATCTCCACCCCCCTACTATTGATGTATAAAAAAGATATTTCAATAAATTTCATTGTAAAAAATTGTAATCTTTAGTTATTTTATATATAGACAAAATAAAAATACACTAAGAGTAGTATAGTGATTTGATCATACTATATATATATGTGTTTACAAATTGAAAATTGCATGGTATAGTAGTTAATATAGATAGGCATGTTTCATGCCTACTAAAAAATGGATATATCCTTCAATTTTTTATTTTTTTTTTTTTTTTTTAACATTCTTGATTATGTGTTGCTAAAAAACTTTTCCCCTTTTTGTTGGACGTGGTTTCAATTGTTACAAAAACAACTAAATTTGGGTAAATATGCAATATTTCAAATAAATTGTTTCTCACATTAAAATAAAAATAAATAAATAAATAAAACCATTTGTTTCTCATATAAATCTTAGAAAAATGATATAAAATTTCATTATGCTTAAAATAATTAATATAACAAAATAAACATATTTATTAACACATACATGCGTGGGCTCACACACACACAAAGGAGTTAGGAAATTTAAAGCATTAAGATTAATTTTAGTAAATTCACAAATATTTATTTTTTTATGGCTTTTGTGACAATTGTTGTCAAAGCAACTGAATATAAGTAAGACCACTGCACACCCTTTGTGTGATGGTCACTCCACAAGTATAAGTGCTTGTGGAGTGTAGAGGGCAATGACCGAGGTTCAAGTCTCTAGAATGGAGCTTCACACACATATACACTTAGATTATGCTAGAGTAGATTTTATATCTTGTATATAAAATAAAATTAAAAAAAAAAATATATATATATATATATATAAGTAAGAATGTCATATTCTAAATTTATTATTATTACTATTCCAACCAAAAATTATTTTCTATATAGAGCTTATAAAAATTATTATATAAATTCATTTAATATAAATAATTAATGCACAACAATAGATAATTAATATATGAATTTACTCTATTGGCTAATTCAATGAATTAATACTTTAATATAAATGCAAACTTTGTTAAAGTAGAAAACTAAATAAAGAAAACTTCAAAGAATGTGCCACATGGCACAACCTCAACTTCAAGGATTATCCTCTTCTTTTATAGTTAAGAAACCCTAATTGTTTGTCTGCCATTGACAGAGAGGGAAAGAGCTCTCAAGGGTTAGGGTTTTGAAGTTTTGAGAGAGAGGTAGAGAAGGAGAACAACTTATTGGTTAGGATTTGGGGATGCAATCATGGAATAGTTTGATGATCCATAGTAGAGCCCTCAAATTTCTCTCTCCTTTTTTCGCTACCTACACGTTGTGGATGCTTTTCTTCTCAATGGCATGGTACAAAGTGAGTGAAGTTGGAAACTAATCAAAGATAACAATTGATTGAGTTCGATGTTCTGTTTTGACCCTGGGGGCGTACAACAAATGGTTTTATGTTTTAACTGTTTTTTTTTTCCCCTATAAAGAATCCTCAATCGGTGTAACGTGCGGGATTTTATGATTTGCTAATAAATTACATCATCAATACAATTTTCCATTAACATAATATTTATCTTCAGCTTTGCAAATTGCAAATGACTTCAATAAAATAAAAAGGAAGCACTAACTCACTTAAAGTTAAATAGGGGAAGCACTATTTGTCATTAAGCAAAAACAGAAGAAAGAATGTGTAGGACTTTAGAAGCACTAATTGCATATGTTGCTTGTGATTCTCTTTCAATGTTTTAGAGTGTTAAGTTCCACCACTAACTATTTATCTGTACAAAAACAAGAGATCTAAACCCTAGACATGTGTATCTAGGACTATGATCTAAATCAAGAGAGTTAATTTTTAACCATTTAAATAAGGTTAGTATAGTTCAGGTAATGCACTTTGTTGTGATTCTTATAAACATCACATTTTAAATTTCTACTCATAGATGAAAATAAAATATAAATATCCCAAAATTTACACATGCAAACCTTGCAGAAAATGTCAATTGTTCAAGATGAAAATAAAACATAAAAAATCCTAAATATACAAATGGAAGCCCTTGCATAAATCTTGTATTCTAAAAGAAAGTTGTTGAACCCAAACCATTTTAGAGTATATAGATATCCAGATATGGTCCCTATGAATCAAAACTCCTAACACCTGCATATCCAAAAACAAAAAGGCATATGTTAACATATAAAAGGAATATAAGCGGAGCATGTACCAGATAAGCTTTGTCTAAAAGTCTTCAATTATTATCTAACAAATTCTGAGTGTAGCACTACTTTATTATTTGAAACATTTTCCCTAGACCAAAGATTACAGAAAATCGACTGGCACAATGACAAAACAATATCTAAGTAACATTTCCATTAAGAAGTTTGATGATCAATATTAACTGCATTGCAACAAGTTAGGGGAATACTTTTGTAAATCTCTAAGTTACTTCAAGATTAATACTTCAACCGAAAAATCAGTTAAAACTTCCATGACCTAAAAATTCACATTTATAGTACAACTTAAAAGAAGGAAACTTAAATATAAATAAGTAGATCTGAGTCCAAAAAAGTGATTAATTGATTTGAATACAGGAACAGAAACCAATTTAATGAAGCAACCCTACTCAAGTTCCACCTTCCAACCCAACCAAATCTTAATCAACATCGAAATCAAATCAAATCTTAAGAAAAGTAACACACACAGAGCTGAAACTCAATGACTTACATCAAGCTCTAAGCACTCAACTCTGAAGAGAAGCAAATAGTTTGTTTGGGGCTTTGATTTGTGGAAAGAGATCAAACTCCAGATAATTATCACAGCTATAACAAATATGAGAAAACAGCCTAAAGTTAATGACTTTCATGAAGCAAAGCAAACATGTACATATGTGGCTGTATATGGAAAGCAACAACATTATGACAAAAGCAATTTGCAAATGAAACTAATAAAGTAATTTAAATATTGCTGCATAATATGTCCCTGGGTGTGCAAGATTTCTGCCACTTTCTACTAAAGAAGGCCATATTGTTCCTCTCCCTAAGAATATGGGCCAACATTAGAAGTAACCCCGAATACTCATAAATTGCAACACACAATAAAAATAAATTGTCTAGTATATATTTTATTCTTTAAACTACCATGGAAAAGTAAAAATGGTCTGCTTAAATTCTATTATATTTTTTTGGTTGCAATTAAATTCTATCTCCTAGTTCAATTCAAGAACAAGGTACTAATGGTAAAATCAAGTTCACGATATTCCTATCACAATAAAGTATCTAAAAAGAAAAACAAACAACATAATGGTAATAATTCAAATAATCAAAAGTAAAATATTTTTGTTATATACAAAAAACCACGGGGACAATTGCAAAGCATACTTATTTGGAGGAACAATAATAAACAAACAAGATTTTAGAATTTGTAAATCTAAAATTTCAGTAAATCATAGCAAAAAATATACATATTTTTGATTGTTAGTGGCAAAATGTAATATACTAAATAATAAATCATACAAGAATTAAAGTTGTACAAAGAATTCCTAGTTTCAAAACCTTCGTGATTTATGCATGTGCTTAAGAGTAAGTGTTGCGGCTACCTTACACATAATATATATACCATAAATAGAAAAGAAGATTTAATTTTTATTGAAAAAAGAAGAAGCAATTTAAAGAATATTAACAAAAGTACTCACTAACCAACATTAACAAAAGAAAAAGAAAAGTAATTTTCTGAGGGAAGAAACAGAAACTTACCTAGGACTTTGTTTGGTTTGAAGGCAGACCTTGGAAGAAAAGTAATTTGTTGAGAGAGAGAGAGAGAGAGAATTATTAAGAGTATTAGGGTTTCTTTCAAAACACTATTGACTCAGTCTGGAACTATAGCCCATATTATATACTGTCATTATTATATACCTTGTTCTAGTAGAATAAGGATTATTGGATTCTAAAAAAAAAAGAATAAGGATTCTTGTTTTTCTTGGTTAGGTCACATTTCGTTCTTTTTCACTTTTTAATTTTCATTTTTTATTCTATTTAAGATTGAGACTAAAAATTGCTTTTTTTTACCCCTTTTAATTTCAGCCAGAGCTATTGCATAAGATTATCTCAACTCAAAGAGTAGGGAATACGAACACCATGTCACAACTCAAGGACAAACTAATTTTCATAGGATATATCAAACTAATAAAGCACTAAGGCCAGAATTGACATTGGGTTTGAGTCTCTCAATAGAGCTGCAACGCTTAGGCCTACTACAACTTTACCAAGGGGGACGGCCCAGCCTCCATACTTAATGCAAAATAAAAAAATTTCTTTCTAATTAGATACTATCTTCATCCAAATTTTTTTGTTAATCTTTTCTTTGAATTATTTATTCATTTCAATTCCAAAAATAGGATTTGGAGACGACCCAAAAATTTTCAGTTATTTTAAAATTATACCTTGTGCAATTAAAAATTATCATGGCTATTAAATTTCTTTTTTGAGAAATATCATGGCTATTAATTTAACAATAATAAATATATACTATTTTTAAGAGGAGTAATTTTTTTTTTTTAAGAAATAATTACAATATGCTGCTAACCCTGCAGCTTGAACCCTTTCCCCCCTAGACTTCCAAGCACTTTGTACATGGGGAGGTGCCAATTCAGCTAGAAGGCCTTTGGCAAGAGGAGTAATTTTTAGGTACTCTCGAAGTATGGTAAATATTGTTTCCTCCTCTCACATTTATGATAGGGTTCACTTATTAAATTTCACTATGCTTCAAGAGTACTTAAAATTTTTTCCCATTAACAAGACTCTCTATCTTTATGTACAATTTTGAGAAGTTCGAATACCCTTAGGGCACATTTGGTACATTGTAATTATTATTACTATGTAATAGGAATAAGTATTACAAGTAATACAGGAAGTTGGAATGGCAATATGTCATAAATATTCTTATTCATTTGTTTGGTGATAATACTATAATTGAAGCCTGAATCTATGTTAAAATCAACAAAAGAAAAAAGAGAAGTAATTTACTGAAGAGAGAGAGAGAGAGAGAGAGAGAGAGAGATAGAGAGAGAGAGAGTCTCCCTGCCACCTACTGACTCTGGGTCTCCGGTGTAAAGAAAGAGTCTAGGCCAATATACTAATGGACTTGGGTGAAAAGTTTTGGGCCTACTCCAACCTCATTCACCAAGGAGGACAACCCAGGCTCCATGGAATTTTTAAATACTACTTTCATCCAAATTCTTTTGTTAACCACTTAACTTTCTCTCTTTAAATAGGATTTTAGTTCAACCCAAAATTTTTTGGTTAGTTTAATTTTTATTTTTTTTTACCATAAAAAGTCTTGCTCTTATGAAAGTTGTGCAAAATGAACTTCCTCAAATCTAATTGGATAATTACTTATACACGCATACTAAGAGTCTTGTAATTTAACACATTGTTTCCAACTTAGAGACATTCAGCTCAAAGTTTAAATATCCTATTTCCAACTATCAAATTATATATATATATATATATATATATATATATAAATTATTAATGTACACATGATAAAATCAAAATAAAATAAATATATTTGAGTTTAAATTTTTACATCTAAACTAATTATATTTTTATATTCCTCCAACCTAACCCTCTAGGCACTAATATATTTCCCTTTTAAGTTTAGATTTTTATATCTAAAATAAAATATTTTCTAATATATTCCCGACCCTAACCCCCTGGGCACTAACATATTTCCCTTTAGGATTTGTTTGGTTGAGAGGATGGAAAGATGATGAAAAGGTATAAAAAAAGAAAAAAAAGAAAAAGAAAAAAAAGAAGTAAGAGGAAATAAAAAAATTTGAGTTTTGTATCATGTGTGTTTTTGTAGATGACATGAAAATGTGGAATGATTGAAAATAAATATAAATTTATTTTGTTTTGTTGAGAAGAAATTATAGAGAGGACAGAAAATTTTGTGTCTAGGAAGTTATTATTATGCCATACTATATAAGAATTTTATTTTTATGCATCGGGTACAAAAAAAAGGGAAGATGGTGCTCAATGTGTGTAAAGCAAGTGAGTTTTAGTGTGAGAGTCAGAGTATAGGTGTCCAAAGAGTGAGGTGCGAATTTGAATGAGTGTACTATATATAAAAAATGTAGGAAGGATACAAAAGTGGGAGAATAAAAAACTCAATTTTCAATATTTGTTCTTTTTTAGAAACTCAATTTTAAATCATATGTGTTTAGTAGAGAGGATGGAAAAGTTAAGGATTGAATATATATATATATATATATTGAAAGGATTGAAAAAGTATGTAAGAAATTATTGTTTCCATTCTTATATAAGAAAAAATAATGTCAGTAGCTAAAGTAGCAGTGATGAACACATCAGATTTTTTATTTTCTTTATCCATTTTTATATAAGAAACAAAATGTGATTAGCTCAATTAGTTACAAACTTACAAAGCCCACTTTTTTTTTTTTTTTTTTTTTTTTGAGAAGAACTTACAAAGCCCACTTATAAAAATAAACACATTACATTTATGATTTTTGGTGGTCTCTGTATAACATCAAAGGCCTTTCTCATAAATATGCACACTCTTTAAGTCCTAGAATCAAAGATATATCATTATGACAATTACATATGCATGCTGACCCTAAACTTCACAATTGGAAAGCTATATGATGAAAAGAAACAATTATTGTCTCACCTGTTGTCTTCAGAATATTCTAATGAGTACATGACAAGCTTGTAGAAACAAAAGAAATAAGAAATAAATCATTTAAGAGTTGCAAGGTCTCAAGCCATTTCATGACATCTACCAATGTCACTTGGCCATCCAAACTTGAGGCATTTTTATTAGTGAAACTAACAAATTGCAGCTGAAAAGAAGAGTATCACAGATCAGGCTTTTGATCCACAGGCAATGTTCATGAATATTGAAGGTACCTGAAATCTGAAGGGTTTCTTAGACATTTTGAGAAACATACACCTCCCAGATAGAATAGAATAAACCTATATAATTGTTGTTTTGAGATCAATCATAGTTGCAATATGCCCTTGTTAGTCTTCTTAAGTGTTAGTGTACTCATAAATCAGTCAATTGTTTGCAGGAAACAAAAGCAAGAGAAGACAGTAGTCTTGGATACTAAATTTAAAAAAGTTAGTCTTCTCATAAATGAATTATCGAAAAGACTTACAGAACTTAGTCAAATGAAAGCCATTTGGTACTTACAGCTTGTTATCTTTCTTTTCTGCTTTCTTATAGTTTTTTGGTCTCTTTAATATTTTGTCACACAATTGTATTTCTTCTGTTGCCTTCAATATTCATTTACATTTGGGGTGCAAGTATGAGGAAAATATAAATAAATGGAATACCTGAGGAAGCAAGAAGAATCTTGTCAACAAAGAATCATTAAAGCTAAAGAAGAGCTTGCTGCTGCCGAAGTAGAACTTGATAATCTGCCTCCATATGAACCTCCAAAAGATGGACTTGTAACTTTTCTAGCCAATTATTGATTTTTTCCTGCAGTGTGGCTTATTATATGTGAGTTTATTTACCACTTTCATTATGTGGAACTGATTTTTGTGGTTAACTATCTTGAAGTATCTTGAAAAAGCTATGGTTTCTCTTATTTTGCTATCATCAAATGTATTGGTGTACCTATCCGAAAAAAAGAAAAATCAATTGCATTGGTGCCAGTATAATCTACTAAATTTTTCTGTATTAGTTTTCCTATAAGTAAATTGGAAAACAATGATAAGTAAATTGGGCGTGTTTTCTATTGATGATAATTAATCTGATCACTTTTATTAAAGTCAGTAATTACTATTTGGTTGCTATTCTTTTGATTTGGTTGATACCTTCATTGTTATTACTGAATAAATTTCTACATGAGACATATTTAAAGGCTCAAATCCTGGAGCTATAAGTTTCAGTTAATAATAAGAGGAATCAAAAGTCAGAGAGGGAAAGACTTTTAGCTCAAAAGAAAATGAGCCTCAGGAATATTCTAGACAGGTAAGTTTGAATGAGAATTAAATGTTTCATATGCTTTTTACCTTTATAATATCTTTCTGATAACTTTTACAGGTTGAAGGATATGGAGAATACACACAACAAATGTCTCCAGGCATTAATGAAATCTGGAACTGAGAAGATAATTGAGGCTTATCATTGGTTGCAAGAACATCACAATGAGTTCAATAAAGAAGTGCATGGTCCTGTTTTGCTTGAGTTATGTATTTTATGGTTCAGATTGTAGCTTTATGAATTAATTTTTCTAAAATTATGAATCAAGACTTCATTCAGAAAGGCTGCTTCAAATAATTTATCCAAAAACAAAAGAATGGATATATTGAGAACTAATGCCTTCCACATCAATAGACAAAAATAAGGTCAAAAGCTCAGCTGTTCATCATATTGATGAAAAATGTAAGTGTGGCATCATATCATGAAAACAAACAAACAAAGAATACTTATACATTATAGCAATTAAAAAAAAAAACAGCATTATTCAATAAACTGATTAATAAGAGACCGAGAAACAAAGGCAAACACAGGTCTTTTACACGCATTCACTAGCTTCAATTATTTAAACCAACATAAAATAGACCAATGCTAAATGTACCAAAGTGGGGTAGAGAAGTAAGAGTAGGATTCACCTCGGTAATGTTGATTAATATTTCCATCTTCCATGCTAAATACACCAATGTCAAACTATCCACCATTTAAGGTCGAAGAAAAACCTTTCTTATTGATGATGTCAAGAATTTCACCAGTGAGCCACACGATACCTATGCGCTTGAATGTCAACCTGCACAACACAAAGAAGGAAAAAACCTCACAGAGAACACCGGTGTGGTGCCGGCCGAATACCCTCCGAAGGTTAAGTCAGAAAATATTCTCACAACTCTAGAGTGCTAGAGAGGGTAAATTATGCGTACCTCGATTTGTGAGGGTATTGGGGCTTTTATAGTAGTAGAGGGTGAACTTCTCTTTCTTGGAGTAGAAGTCTTTTTCTTATAGGAATCCTCTTCAACGTAGATTGCGAAATCCTTTCCTTATAGGACTCTTACATCAAACGTGGAGCGCAAGTATCTCATACCGAGGGTTTTTATGGCCTTTGGGCCTGCCAATATTTCACATTGGGCCCGTCCACTATCGGCCCACAGTAAATGACCGTCAGGCCCATCTCTTAGCCCAAATTCTTCCTCTTCAGTTGCCCCCTTCACCCCTTGGGTCCGTCATACTTTAGTGGACGGAAGCATGGGGTGACGATAAACATTGTTGGGGATGATGGTTGAAAGGACTGTGGGTCGTCGGTCACAGTATCTAAGGATGACGGTATGAAGGTTTAAACCGTTCAGCAGTCTGGCAGCCGACAAGGTCTGGGATGCATTAAATAGCTCATGACACGCGTCACCTTCCTACAGGCCGTTGTGTGGGATCGAAGCGTCGCTTCGTCTTCCGTGCACTTTCCTTATAAATATCAGACTTAGACTCTCACTTCTACACTCTCAACCAAAATCCATTTATCAGAGAGCGATCCGTCACCTTTGTCAGACAATTGACCGTCATACTTGCTAGAGACTTGACCGTCCAGTTACTCCATCCGTCGTTTGCAATTTGGTAAGTAATTTTTTGTCCGTCTACTTTTTGGCTTATATTTACCATTGGGCATCATTATATATATTTTTCTGTTTGACTATATGCCCCCGTCATTCTTTCCAAACCGTCAGAGTCTTAGGTTTTGTCATTATATGTAGGCTATGTCTAGTGCGTCAAGTAACCAGTCGGTCGTCCGTGACGGGGCGGACTATGAAGAGGTATACCCGTCAGGTCACAAAGACCAAGACGATTTAAGCGAGGAGAGGAGTTCGTCTTCATCCTCTCCGTCCTCATCAAATGAGGATATGGAGATGATCGAGATAGAGGAGAGTTCCGCTGATGACGAAGATCAAGTAGTTAGATCTGTCGTGGGGGCTGATGGACTTAGGGAGTTCATCATGCTTCCAGAGTGGACGGTAAACGCCTTCACCTCTACCATTAAGGAGACCCATTTCAAAACACTTAGGGCCAATTATCAAATCCCAGGCTACATACCCATCCGTCTACCCTGCTCATCAGAAAAATGTTATTACGAAGGGGTAGACGATGTAGGAGTGTACGAGCAGATGCTCAAGGCAGGTCTTAGATTTCCTTTGAGCTCCCTGCACCGCGAACTCCTACAATACCTAGGCCTATCCGTCAGCCAACTATCCCTAAATGCTTGGAGGGTCTTCATAGCAATGGAAGTCCTGTACGGGGCTATGTCCGACGGTGGAAGAAGATTGACAATCAGGGAATTCCTCCACTGCTACCGTCCAGATGAGATAGATAGATCAAGGGGGATGTATAGTTTTGTCCCTAGGAGTCACCTCTTGAAAGTAATTTTTGAGACCCCGGACTCAAATAGAGACTGGAAGAGCCGCTATTTTTTCATTGAGGGCGACGGTTGGATGTGTCATCCAGGGGAGACGGATTTCATGCCCGTCGACAAGGTTTGGGGCGTATTAAATCAGTCTGGTATGAGCCCGTCATATAAAAACTATTAAAAGCCTGTTTAACAATTTATTCGTTTTTAACGTCCGTCTACTTTTGTGCAGTTTGACGGCGACCTCAAGTTACTTTAGAGGAATTCAGTTTTCTTGAAAAAATTTTCAACAAGTCCAACCCAGAAGAACGGACCTGGGCAAAGCTCATCAACCTCAACACAATCAATTGGTACTGTGACGGACCCGAGCCTACTCCAGAAGCGCTTAAATACGAAGAACGCAACCGTCAGCGTAAGTCCGTCATTCTTCTTTGTTCAAATTTTGTTTTAGCCTTTAACACCCGTCTACCTCTTCAGAGATGGACGATGCAAAAAGGAGGGCGGCGATCAGATTACAAGCCGTCAAGAACAAAGAAACTAGTGCAGACCCTATGGGGACGGGCACCAGCAAGCAGGCGGTTAAGAGGAAACAACCGTCAAAGGGAGATCATCCTTCAAAAAAGCCCAAGGTTCCTTTGGAGCCTGTCCTTGGCTTGTTGGCCGGAGGGGCTAAGACGGTTACCCCAGTGAAGCATGGGGCTGGTAAGGGCCTGATGACCGGTCCGTCGGGAAGCTAGAAGAAGCTGCCCCCTCTGCTCCGTGAGGATTCCAAATACGCCCTTGAGCGACTTTCGTCCATCATAACTACGGAGGATTATGAGGATTTGTGCAACCATTCGACGGAGGCTATGGGTGAGACGGCCCTCTTTAGCGTTGCTCAGGTAATTTATCTGTCGTTATAAAGTCCGTCAGGCTTCTTTTCTTCATTTCATCATTTTCTAACTTATGTTTTTCTTTCAGGCCATGATTATGATGAAGGGGATGATGGGACGGTGTCTCAACCATGAGACGACCTTAGGCCGTATTCGTCAGAAGGCCAAGGCGACGGAGGACGAGTTGCTTGAGTTGAAGTCCTGGAAGGTCGTCCAAGACAAAAAACTAAAAATGGCTGAAGGAGCAAGGGACGAATACATCAAGCTGACGGAGGATATGAGAAAAGCCTTGGAGGAAAAAGACAAGGAAGTCCGTCAAGCTAAGGAGATCGCGATACGTGAGTATCGGGATTCTGAGGCCCTCATAACCGAGCTCAGCCTTTCATACAACGACGGTTTTGATGACGCTGTCCGTCAGGTGAAGGCCTTGAATCCAGAGCTGGATCTGTCAGCTGTCAATATCAATGCTCCTGAGCAAACATCCGTCCAGCCCGCTCAATCAGATGATACGGACGACTTGTTTTGTGAGAACCCTGTTGACCGTGAAGCTTCCAGGGATCCAAAGGATAATCAATTGGCTGTCGATACGACAGTTGATCAGACGGTTGTTGTCCAGCCGTCTGTTGAGGATCAAGCCCGTCGAACGGAGGAGAAAGACAATCCTGATACCCGTCATGATGTGCCGACGGGCGTATAATTTGTAATAGTCTAGCTTTTAGGGCTTTATTTGTAATAATTTGTAATTCCCGTCATGATGTAAACATTCCCTTTTTAGGGCTTTATTTTAAGCAATATTCTGTCCGTCTTCCTTTTTATGCTTATGAAATATATCCGTCTGTTTTATTTAATCCTGACGGTGATTTTGCTTTTCCTGTTTTATCTTTCAAGTCCAACTTGTGGATTTTGTATTTTCATCCGTTGGGCCGATCCGTTCACTGTGGAATAGTTTATATCCGTCCACCCTGTGGACTTAGGTTATAACCGTCCACCTTGTAGATTTTGTATTTTCATCCCTTTGGGATGATCCATCCACCTTGTGGACTTAGTTTTATGTCCGTCCATATCGTGGACTTTGATTTTTTCATCCCTTGGGATGATCCGTCCATCTTGTGGACTTAATTTATGTCCGTCCAGCTCGTGGACACAGTTTATTTCCGTCCAGCTCGTGGACTTTAGATTTTTCATCCCTGGGGATGATCCGTCCATCTTGTGGACTTAATTTATGTCCGTCCAGCTCGTGGACTTTAGATTTTTCATCCCTTGGGATGATCCGTCCATCTTGTGGACTTAATTTATGTCCGTCCAGCTCGTGGACACAGTTTATTTTCGTCCAGCTCGTGGACTTTAGATTTTTCATCCCTTGGGATGATCCGTCCATCTTGTGGGCTTAATTTATGTCCGTCCAGCTCGTGGACTTTAGATTTTTCATCCCTTGGGATGATCCGTCCACCTTGTGGACTTAGTTTTGTATCCGTTCAGCTCGTGACCTTTGGATTTTTCATCCCTTGGGATGATCCGTCCATCTCGTGAACTTAATTTTATATCCGTTCAGCTCGTGGCCTTTGGATCTTTCATCCCTGTGGGATGGTCCGTCCACCATGTGGACTTAGCTTTATTTATGTAGAAAAAACACAGTAGAGTCTGAATACTTCTTTTTATTGAAAGAAAATAATGCTGAGGAAAATGTACCTGCCCCCTCGGGCTTAAAAAGGTACTTGTAGAAAAAATTGTTCGAAGTAGAAAGCAAAACTTAAACCGCCGAAAAATTGTCTGAGGCAAGAACTTTTATAAAAAACTAAGTAAAACATAGTAGTAAACTGCAAACTGGGGGAGAGTTGATGATCTTCATGGCGGCCTTACTGGTAGTACCTCCGAAGGTGCTCTGTGTTCCATGGATGTTGAAGCTTCTGTCTGTCCATAGTTTCGCGGTGGTAGGTCCCTTTCCTTTGCCAAGACGAGACCCTGTATGGTCCTTCCCAGTTGGGGCCGAGCTTTCCTTGCGCCGGATCTCTGGCAGCTCCCATTACCTTCCGTAGCACAAGATCTCCGATCTGGAAGTCCCTGTGTTTGACATTGGAGTTGTAGTATTTCGCCATGAGGTTTTGGTACCTTGCCAACCTCTGTTCTGCTGCAGCCCGGACCTCGTCTATCATATCCATTTGGAGCCGCAAGGCCTCTTTGTTGTGATCTTTGTCGTAGTTCTCTACCCGATGGCTCGTGAGCACGACCTCTGCTGGAATGACGGCCTCACTTCCGTACGTCAGTCTGAACGGTGTTTCTCCAGTGGGAGTTCTTGCCGTAGTACGGTATGCCCACAAAACGCTCGGCAGTTCATCAGGCCAGATGCCCTTTGCCCCCTCGAGCCGGGTCTTGATGATCTTTAGCAAGGACCGGTTCGTGACTTCCACTTGCCCATTGGCTTGAGGGTGTGCTGGCGACGAATAGTGATTTTTGATCCCCAGTTCTGAACAGAAGCTCCTGAACTGTCCGTTATCGAATTGCTTTCCGTTGTCGGAGACGAGCACTCTGGGTATCCCGTACCTGCATATAATATTTCTCCAAACGAAACTCCGGATATTCTTCTCCGTGATAGTGGCCAGAGCCTCTGCCTCTACCCATTTGGTGAAGTAGTCGATGCCAACTACCAGAAACTTTAGCTGTCTTGATGCTATGGGGAAGGGGCCCATGATATCGAGTCCCCATTGGGCGAACGGCCAAGGGGCCGTCATAGGTGTCAGCTCCTCGGTGGGTTGTCTGATCAAATTACTGAACATCTGGCATTTGTCGCAGGTCTTGACGTATGCTTGTGTGTCTTTTTGCATCGTTGGCCAATAGTACCCTGCTCTGATCAGTTTGTGCACTAAGGATCGTGCCCCTGAATGGTTTCCACAGATACCTTCATGCACTTCTCTCATTACGTAATCGGCTTCCTCTCGACCTAGGCACCTCAGGTACGAACGTGAGAAACCTCTTTTGTATAAGATGTCGTTGATCAGTACGAATCGCGAGGCTTGGACTTTCAGCTTTCTGGCATCGCTCTTTCCGTCGGGTAGTGCACCCATCTTCAGGTACGCTATCAATGGCGTAGTCCAACTATCTTCAGAATTCAACTCCTGCACTTTTGTTCCGTCATCAATGAGCGAGGAGAGCTGTACAAATGACAATACCCGTTCGGGGACGAGCATAAGCTCTACCGATGCTGCCTTCGCAAGACGGTCGGCACATTCGTTCTCTTCCCTTGGGATTTGAACGAATCTTACTGTGAGGTTACCGATCCGGTTCTTTACTTCTTCCAGGTACTTCCTCATCCTCTCACTTTTGCAATCGTAGATGCCATTGATCTGACTTGTTATTACCTGGGAGTCGCAATGTATGACCATGGATTCCGCACCTGCTGCCTTTGCAAGGTCCAGTCCTACCGCCAAAGCTTCATACTTGGCCTCATTGTTGGTCGCGGGGAAGTCCAGCCGAATCATGATTTCGATTTTGTCTCTGTCCGGGGTGTGGATTACTACTCCGGCACCCCCTGCATGCCTGTTCGAGGATCCGTTCGTGTGGATGCTCCACTGTGCCTTTATGTCTGCCCCCATGCCTTCCGGCTTTGAAAATTCTGCAATGAAGTCAGCGATGGCTTGTCCCGTAATTGCATTTCGTGGACGATACTGTATATCAAATTCACTCAGTTCCACCGTCCACAAGGCCATGCGTCCTGCCGTCTCCGGGCTACTCATGGCTCTCCGTAGGGGTTGGTCCGTTAGGACCACTATTGTGTGCGCCTGGAAGTATGGTTTGAGCTTTCTTGCCGCAGTTACTAGCGCAAAGGCCAGCTTCTCTATTTGGGGATACCTTTCTTCTACTCCCCGGAACGCCCTACTTATATAGTAGACGGGTTTTTGTGATCCATCCTCTTCCCTAATTAAGGTCGCGCTGACGGCTGCTTGCGAGACTGCCAAGTAGAGGTAGAGTACCTCCTCAGGGTTAGATGGGCTGAGCAACGGTGGGGATGACAGGTATTTCTTCAAATCCTCAAATGCTTTCTGGCATTCGTCCGTCCATACGAATGACTTTCGTAACGTACGGAAGAATGGAAGGCATTTGTCCGTCGCCTTTGAGACGAACCTATTCAGGGCTGCAATTTTACCGTTCAATTTCTGCACATCCTTGATTGTTTTCGGCGGTTCTAACTCCATGATGGCCCGGACCTTCTCCGGGTTAACCTCTATACCTCTGTTGGAAACCATGAATCCCAAGAACTTTCCTGCCGTTACCCCGAATGCGCACTTGTTCGGGTTTAACTTCATGTTATACGACCGGAGAGTGTCGAAAGTCTCCTGTAGGTCTTTCAGGTGGTCGTGTTCCAGAATGCTTTTTACAAGCATGTCGTCAACATACACTTACACGTTCCTCCCAATCTGGTGCGCGAACATTTTGTTCATTAGCCTCTGGTAGGTTGCTCCTGCATTCTTTAGCCCAAACGGCATCACTTTGTAGCAAAAAAGTCCCTGACTTGTGACGAAGGAGGTCTTCTCCTGATCAGCCTCGTCCATCTTGATTTGATTGTAACCAGAGAAGGCATCCATGAAGCTCAAGAGCTGGTGCCTTGCCGTTGAGTCTACCAATGTATCGATCTGAGGCAATGGGTAGCTGTCCTTCGGGCAAGCCTTGTTGAGGTCCGTGAAGTCGACACACATTCGCCACTTCCCTGTAGCTTTCTTAACCATCACTACGTTTGCCAACCAGTCGGGGTAATATACCTCCCGAATGAAATCCGCCTCGAGAAGCTTCTTAACCTCTTCGGCTATTGCCTTGTCTCGTTCTTCAGCGAATACTCGCTTTTTCTGTCTTACGGGCGAAATTGTGGGGTTCACATTCAACCTGTGAACTATGACTGAGCGATCAATGCCCGGCATATCCTCGTGGCTCCAAGCGAAAACATCCTGATTATTCCTTAGGAACGTTGTTAAGGCCTGTCGTGTGGGTTGATTGGCCAATGTTCCCATTCTAATTGTCCGTCCGGGTCTTGACTCATCTAGAGTGACTTCTTCTAGTTCTTCTACTGGTTCTGCTGCGACCCTCTGTTCTTCTATGCACATGGTGTGCTGGTGGTCATCCATTTCCAGCATGGCTATGTAGCACTCGCGGGCGGCCACCTGATTCCCTCGCAACTCACCGACCCCATACTCCGTGGGGAATTTAATCATTAGGTGGTACGTCGAGGTAGCTGCCTTCCAGGTGTTGAGAGTTGGCCGTCCGAGGATAGCGTTGTATGCCGATGAGCAGTCGACTACGAGGAATGTCACATCCCGAGTGATCTGCTGAGGATAATCGCCAACTATTACCAAAAGTGTGACCGCACCCAATGGGAATACTCTCGTTCCTCCAAACCCCACCAGTGGGGCGTTTGTTGGTATCAACCGTTCCCTATCAATCATCATTTGCTGGAACGCAGGGTAATATAGGATATCCGCCGAGCTGCCATTGTCAACCAGCACTCGGTGCAAGTTATATTCTCCCACTTGTAAGGTGACAACCAATGCGTCGTCATGCGGATGGTGAAGTCGTCGTGCGTCTTCCTCTGAGAATCCGACGATAGGGCTATCTCTTCGTGCTATCTTTGGTACCGAGCCTGTCAGCTGAACATTCTGAACCATTCGGAGGTAAGTTTTTCGGGCCTTTTTGGACGACCCAGTTGTAGATGTACCCCCCAGAATCATCCTTATGTCTCCGATTGGGGGTCTAGGACGTTCATTATCCCTCCGGGGCTGATGCTCCTGAGGTGGCTGGTCCGTCCTCTCTTTTCTCACAAACTTTTGTAACTTCCCTTGTCTAATAAGGGCTTCTATCTGTTACTTCAAATCATAGCAGTCTGCCGTGTCGTGGCCGTGATCGTGATCGCGGTGGAAACGGCAGTATTTGTCTCGTGATCTTTTGCTGGGATCTGATTTCAGCTTCCCGGGGAAGTTTAAAGCCCCCTCGTCCTTGATTTGCATCAAGACTTGATCTATCGGAGCCGTCAACGGGGTGAAGCTCGTGAACCTCCCTCCGGGTGGCTTAGAACATCGCTCAACCCTTCGTTCGTCTATTCTTGGCTTCTTCGCCCCTTGATCTCTTTGTCCTTCCTCCTGTCGTTCCCTCTTCCTGGGCTTGTCCTCTCGAGCCTGCAACGCGTCTTCTGCGTTCATGTATTTGGTTGCCTGTAGAGTACTTCTGACATGGTTTTAGGGTCGTTCTTGTATAAGGAGAATAGAAATTTACCCCTTCGTAACCCGTTCGTGAAGGCTGCTACCAGTATTTTGTCGTCAGCTTCATCTATTGAGAGCGCTTCCTTATTAAAGCGCGTTATATAGGCCCTCAGCGTCTCGTCCTCCCGCTGCTTAATACTCATTAGGCAAGCTGTGGACTTCTTGTATCTGTGCCCTCCAATGAAATGCGTGGTGAACTGAGCACTCAGCTCCTTGAAGGTGCCGATAGAGTTTGGCGTCAGTCGGCTGAACCATATCCTTGCGGGGCCTTTGAGTGTCGTGGGGAAGGCCCTACACATGATCTCGTCAGCTATCCCCTGAAGGTGCATTAGCGTCTTGAACGTTTCCAGATGGTCCAGAGGATCCTTCACCCCGTCGTAGCTTTCTATGTGTGGCATGCGGAATTTATGGGGTAGGGGGAAGGCGTTCACGGCCGCAGTAAAAGGCGAGTCCGTGCGGTTAACTAAATCGTCTAGATCACTGGAAACTCGCCCCTTGAGCGCGTTCATCATTACCTCCATCTGTTCCCTCATTGCCTGCATTTCCGCGGCAATTTGTGGTGGTGTTGCGTTCGTGAGGGACGGCATGCTTAAGTTCTGCCTCTCTGGTCTGCTAGGGGCATGGCTGCCTTCAGGTCTCTCCTGGGTTTTCCTTGCAGCGCTGGTCCCTTCTTCGTCTTCTTTTGGCCATTCTGTTCTGCATTCTTTTGGCGCAGTTGCTCTTTTAAGTCGTTGTTCTGTTTGGTGAGACGTTCCACCGCGGCAGCGAGAGTCCGAACTTGTCTCTCGAGGGCAGTCGTGGGTGGTTCGTCTCCTTGAACGTCGTTAGTGGTTGCCATCGAGCGAGTGAGTACCATGCAACCATTTTGTCCGGGAAACGATAGTATGGCTTATGAATCTGAACTTCGTGTTTCCCACAGACGGCGCCAACTGGCGAAGTCAAGAATTTCACCAGTGAGCCACACGATACCTACGCGCTTGAATGTCAACCTGCACAACACAAAGAAGGAAAAACCTCACAGAGAGCACCGGTGTGGTGCCGGCCGAATACCCTCCGAAGGTTAAGTCAGAAAATATTCTTCACAACTCTAGAGTGCTAGAGAGGGTAAATTATGCGTACCTTGATTTGTGAGGGTATTGGGGCTTTTATAGTAGTAGAGGGTGGACTTCTCTTTCTTAGAGTAGAAGTCTTTTCCTTATAGGAATCCTCTTGAACGTAGATTGCGGAATCCTTTCCTTATAGGACTCTTACATCAAACGTGGAACGCAAGTATCTCATACCAAGGGTTTTTATGGCCTTTGGGCCTGCCAATATTTCACATTGGGCCCGTCCACTATCGGCCCACAGTAAATGACCGTCAGCCCATCCTTAGCCCAAATTCTTTCTCTTCACTTATAGTCATTTGTAAAATAGACACAATTAGCTTTGCATCCATTGAAGCTTGATGGAGACGAAGACATTGATGAACTGTCACCCACAAACAATGCTTGATCACCCAAGTTGTCAACCGTGACCCGCTTGTATTTATATTTGCTTCTCACTTTAGTAGAACATTCTAATTTTAGAATTGAGAACCCAATTGTCAAATAGGTATTACCATTGATTTGTTCATCTTCATGAATGTTCTCATCCTGATTATCATCTTCATTAATGAATTCCCCATCCGTGAAATCAAAACCTCCTCGAAAGCATGAAACAACCAAAAGATTTTCCAATGATTCAACAACATACTTTTGGATATAATCCTTAGTTTCTAATTGTCATGGCGCAACACATTCAGTGAATGCAATACCATCATCAATGTGACAAACAAAAACTTCACCCTTACCGTTTACAGCATAAAATTTTTCCTTGTAGAATGCAATGTCATAAAAATATGGATCACTTGTTATATCAATCCAAGCATCATATCCAGGTGACCAGGTCTAGTGAATGCCAATGTGTTATTACTACTATAGATAACCATGATTATGCAAATCATTATTGTAGGGTCAGATTTTGTAGCCCAAGCCCAAGAAGGTATGGATCTTGAGCTCACTGAACCCAAAACAATAAATTTGTAGAGAGTGGGTGAAAGAGCTAGGCTAATAATGAAATAACAGTATTAAATAGCAATGCTGGTGGGAGAATTTGTATTGATATGTGCTCGGACGGAGATAAGTGTCTCGTCTGAAGAGGTGTTTTTTATTGATGAACTTAGGTTACAATTGTTGGAGTTACAGTAATGTGATACACTCTTTTCTCTTTCTGATTTTCCGATCCCTCTCTATCAGAGACACCCTCCCCTTATATAGTACTGCCTTCCTACATCTTCACCGTCCACTTGTTCATCATCTAGACGCCCACTTGAGTGCATGTCCCATCATACTCCCCCTTTTGCTCTGTGTGAGTGGCGGTAGCTGAGAATTCACTGTTCAGGGGTCTTCTCCACATAAATGCGGCCAGGAAGGTAGGTGCAGTGCATTCAATGCGGTGGTTGAAGTCTGTCTCCTTGATATTTCTCTGTTCCTGTTATCTTCATGCGTGTCCGAGGCTCCTTTCCCTTTTAACTCTTTGTCAAAAAGATCACTTGAACCTCCCATACACGTGTCGGGAAAAACTTCGTCGGATCCGAGGACATTGGACTCCTCGGACATATAAACATCTCCTCGGATAGTGCACGTGTTCGACCACAGACATTCTCCCTTTGCATGGGCCTCTGACTGAGTGTCTTCATCTCCTCGGACGAACAGTGCTCCTCACATAGGGCCTTGGGCCCAGTACGTTGGGTTGGGCTTTTTCTCCCCCCACAATTATCATATTCATTAGTGGCTAAGTTCTATGGATTCCTTGACAAAACACACTTCTCAACTAAGATATCTTCATAATCCAGGGGCGGCTGCACATACATTTTAGCGGGTTCAGATGAACCCCCTGACTTGAAAAAAAAAATTATTTATACATACATACATACACACACACACACACACACACACACACACACACACATATATAATATTGTTTTACTAATTTAATTTACTCTTAAAAATATTTTTGCATACCTTGTTTTAAATCTTGCACACCCTGATCACATATTAGCTTATCCCACAATCAAACAACAACTTAGTGTATTATTTATGTATGGGTGAGTGTGGTTGTGTGAGTTAATAATTATATAGTGCAAGTGGAGTTGAGTTTTTTCATTTAGTTTAAAATATTTTTATAAAAAAAAATGACAAATATATAACCACAATTGCATAAAAAAAATATTATACAAACTTAACAAAATAAAATAGTCATACTTACATTGAAAATATATAATGAAAATTGATAATAAACTATCATGAGACAATTTCAAAATATGAAAACTCGTAGAAGGAAATTGTAAAATTTCATGTGTTTGTGTGTTTTTTTTTTTTTTTTTCGATAACTCAATATATTCAAGTTGTTTTTTTTTTTTAAATTAAATTTTTGTTTAATTTAAGTTTCTTAATAACCCCTTAGAAAAAATTCCTAGATCCACCGTTGTCGTAACTCTATAGGGTCAAGTTCATAATTGAGACCAGCTTCATCCCAAAAACAAGGTTGAGGCGGAAGACTTGATAGGAGACAATGGATGAAAGAGATTGATTTAGAGATCAATGCCTATACTGAACAACCATCTTAAAGATGTTCCAAAGCATTTTTTTCCCAACAAGCTCCAGCAACTTGAAGTTGTAAACTTTATTATCAAAACAATCAATATATATATATATATATATATACGGGTCATTCTACGGTAACCACTTATATTTTTAGTGGGTATGGTACCACCCAAATCTTAGCCGTATATTTTTATTGTTTCAATCCTGATCGTTTATTTAAGTTTAGTAGTGGACCTATTACCGGTAGAATAGGTAGCGTATAAAAACAAAAGAAAACCAAAAGAAAAAGAAAGAAACGGAGAACGAAAGATTGGTAAAAAGAAAAAAGAGAACGAAAGACAAAAAGGGCTAAGAAGCTGAACAAGAGACCTGGCAAGCCACCGCCACCGCCACCGCCACCGCCGTCGCTCACCATCCACCGCCATTAGATCGTCTGCCACTGCTACTAGTTAGAATTTTGTTTAGTATTTGAGAAGTTGTTTTTTTTTTTTTTTTTTTTTTTTTTTTTTTTTTTTTTTTAGGTTAGATTTGATTATTTTAGTATTGAGAAGCTAGGTCTTGTGTAAGAATTGGATTTTTTTTTTCTTTTTTTTTCTTTATTTGAGGTTAATTTGTTTGGGTATTTCAGCTTGATTTGGTTTGGGTATTTTGGGTTATATGTTTGCTAGTTACCTGTGATGATTTAGGAACAAGGATCCAAGCACTGAAATTTAAATCAGCCAAAACGGGTTGTCCCCCAAAATCTTCTCAAATTAAGTGAGTAAAATTAACATTATAAATGAATAATCATGCATGATGACATGACAGGGTTCTGCAGAACATTCATCATATGGTCACATTATTGATGATATCCTCCATCATTCGTCCCAGTTAAGTTTTAGAGTGATTGATACACCCACTGATGGGAGGGAATTGTTGGAGGCATTGAAGGATGTTGAAGACCATTTTATCAGAGCTTATGATTCTGGTTTGGAAGTTTCTAGGATGCTGGAGGCCAATAGGGTTCCAATGCTGTCTGGTTTGGAAGAAATAAAAGGTTGGTTCTTTTCTCTCTCTCTATTTTTTGATTTTTATTTATTTCCTCTCAATGTTATAATTTATATTTTCTTGTGATTTGTGCATGCTTGCCGTAGTTCTATGTGTATATATATATGGTTAAATTAGAGGAGATTAGTTAAGTTTGTTCCCATGGAATGCAAATTGAGGAATAAAATGTCTTGGTGCCTGATTTTGATGCACAGGGTTATGTGTCATTGGTGGTTGTAAAATGTGACATTGTAGGATATTTTATTTTTTTATTTAAGAAATTGTGTAATGTGGGAAGTAGATTAGGTATATTCTGCCAATTTCAAAGAATCATCCCAAAGGAGTAGGAACTCACTTTCCATCTTGTAGGAATGCATATTTTAACAAAGAATGTATGCCATTGTTTTGACAGATATAATTGAAGTCATCGAATTCCATTTCAATGAATTTAATTTCCAAACCATTCTTGGACCTAGAAATTTGAACAATCTTCACTTCGTCACATTATTGCTGTTATTTTTCAATAATTTCCCTCTTGGACTTCCAAGTTGGCTTCTAAAAAAAAAAAAAGGTTTGCAACATTATAGTTCTGTCAACTTTAGGATCCCAATTATGACCTGTCTTCCCATAGATATATATATTCTCAAGCTTTGTGTCTAAGTTTCCCCAACTTTTGGCAGGTAGTTTGGCACTATATTGTGCATTACTCGTTGAAGTTTTAATTCAAAGTTTAATAACTTGGGTTTTCCTTTTTGAAGGATCTTCTTTGTCATCATATTCCTGATGATAACCAATTGATTTTCTTAATGTGAAAATTGATTTGTTAAATTGTTCCTTGGTTTTTTCAATAATGAAATTGTTCTATTTACAAACATGGTTTATTTTTCTGCAGGCGTTTGCAACCATGCCTTCCACTTCCACTGCATCAGTCGAGGATTGAAAACTCACCAAGTTTGCCCATTGGGTATGTACTATGTTTTATAGAAATCTATTAATGTATTTATTTATGCTTACAACATTAGGTGATGAGTCTTAAGGCATTCAAACAATTGCATGTTTGCCCATTGGTGATGTACTATGTTTTCTAGCAATCTGGTGTGTCTGTATTGTTATTGTGGTTTGTAATGCAGAGTGTCACTCTATTAGCTGCAGGTTTAGAGTATTATAAAAAAATAACAATTATAATCATGCAAGTTCCCATTTGAAAGTTTTGGATAATTTATAATTATGTTAATCTCACAGTTCCTTGAGTTATTTGGATGTGAAAATGTGCATGCTTGGAAGTCACCAACTTCAAAATGTGGCAAATGCCACTCATTCAACACTTTGCCTTTGTAATCAAGGTTTCTTTGATTGTGTTCTCCACCAAAGGGAAGCTTTTTTTAGTATTTTATCGATTTCAGGTTTATAATTCTATTACAACATTTTTCGTTTTGTCATTTTATTACTAGTAATAAGAGCAGCGTGCATGAAATTGTCAGTTTGTAAGAAATTTGGCACAAGTTAAGCCTGGAAAAAGAGCTTAGATTCCATTGCATGTTCATTTCCTTATAATTTATGGGTGTCACCCTTTGTTTCTCAATCATTTTAGGTAGTTATGAGGAATCTGATTTATAGTTTTAAATTTTGATTAGAGAGTTTTAACAATGATATCATGTATATTTTATGCCAAAGTCTCCAACCCCAATGAAGATGGAAAATTATAGATTTATGGACTGTTATCAATTATCTTTGTAATTAATAGAGAGATGATGAACTCCACTTAGTTTTTTATTTTAGTAAGCATTAGTTGGTGCAGCTTTGCAATTTCTGTAACAATACTATCAATTGCTTGATTATGTCATTGAGCCATTCATGTAACAATACTATTAATTTTGCTAACCTACGAGTGGACATGTTGATAATTAGCTTTGCACATTCTTTTTATTTAAATTTGTATTGTTGAGTTTTCAAACATTGTTATGTAAAAGCAAAGTAATATTATTCTGTAGAATCTTGTGCACTGGTTGTGAAGCTCTGAATTTCCTAATTTTGGTTTAAACTTGGACTGTGTATAATCTTAACATTGATCTATACGTATTAGATTTTTAAATATATTTTATTTTAGTTTTGATTTTGGAAATGCATAGGAGATATTTGTGAAATTATCTGTTAGAAACTTTGAAGTGATGTTAAGCTATTTTATATGCATGTTATGCAGTCTTGAAGGTGATTTGTCAGATTGAGAAATGCACCAAATTGCAGGAGCTCTCTCAATTTTACTATGCTCCTATTGGACCCTTGGAATGATAAGTCAAGGAGCTCTTGGATTGTGCCCTGCTGAAACCTCCTACACCATGTCTAATTAATAACTCTTTTTTTATTCCAACTAGTCAATTGCAGTTTTGGCCTTAGGGAATGCAAGAATCAGGTTTGGCCCTTGGAAAAAAACGTTGAAGTATGGACTATGGAATAGACTTGTCATGAGTAATGACTATGACATTATTTTTGCATTTTATTGTTGCTATTGTATAATCAAATCACTGAGCAAGTTGTTGCATCTTTATGTCGTAGTTATCTTGTCTTGATGAATATATAAAATTTATAATTTTATTTCTTATTTCTTATTTTTTTTGCAAATAACGTATTGTGAATGAGTTCTGTATATGTGAATCACTAGAACTCGATCCTGTTCTCGAGTCAACAAAACATATATCTATTTGAACATTGAAATTTCATTTTGTGCAGTGCAGGTCTTATTGGAGTTCGAATTGGCAAATTCAGTGGTTGTGAACGTGGGATTTAATTACATATTGGGGTGTCAAAAGTTGTTAGTGGAGTTAGTAGAAGTAAAAGTGTGAAAAAAAAAAAAAAAAAAAAAACAAACAAACAAACAGTAGAAGTAAATAATCAAACTTTTATTAGATTTTTAAATAAATTTATTAATAGTGTTAATTGAAATATAATTTTTAATTAATTGAAAAGTTTAGTATTGAAGTTTCATTTAAAGCTAACTATCTTAGTAATTTCATTTAGCTTTAAAAAAAAAATGAAGAAGAAAGGGAAACCATCAATGTAACATTGAACTTTTACATAAAAGGAGATGTACCGAAATTTACAGGTGATAAATGGCAGATATTGTGAACAAAGAGAGATGCAAAGAGAGATAGAGGAAATTGTATCTTTTATCATCGACATCGAAGGGAAGAAGATATGCAATGTGGTTTTTTTTTTTTTTTCCTAAAAGTATTTTGGTCATTTTTTAGGTATCATAGTTATTTTGGTTATTTTTAGGTTTTACGGTAATTTTGGTCTTTTTTTTTTTTTAAGATTCAAGGTCATTTGGTCAATTTTTTTATTTTAAGGGTATTTTGGTCATTTTCTAGGTTTCGTGGTTATTTTAGTCATTTATTTGGCTTTTGATAATTTTGGTCATTTTTTTTTAAGTTTTAGGGTTATTCTGTCATTTTTTTAGGTTCTAGAGGTATTTCGGTCATTCTTTAGGTTTTAGAAGTATTATGGTAATTGGTGAGAAAAAAAAAAAAAAAAAACCATCGAATGTGACAAAAGTATCACCGAATATGAGAAATGTACAGTCTAATGTGATGTTAGTACTGCCTAATGTGATAATAGAACTATCAAATATGAGAAAGAAAAAAAGGGACCACCAAATGTGATAAAAGTACAGTCAAATGTGATAAAAGTACAGTAAAATGTGATGTTGGTACTGCACAATGTGAGGACAACACCGTCAAATGTGAGAAAAAAATTAAAGTACAACTAAATGTAAGAAAAGTACAGTCAAATGTGATGTTGTCACTACCTAATGAGACAATAGAACCATAATTTGCGATAAAAAAAATTTGAACCATCAAACGTGACAAAAGTATTATCACATGTGATTTTGGTACTGCACAATTTGAAGATGATACCATTAAATGTGAGAAAAAATAAGGGAACCACCGAATGTGACAAAAGTACAGTCGCATGTGATATTGGTACTGCACAATACGAGGATAGTACCATCAAATATGAGAAAAAATAAGAGAACCACTGAATGTGACAAAAGTACAGTCACATGTGATGTTGGTATTGCACAATGTGAGGATGGTACCATCGAATGTGAGAAAAAAAATAAAAGAACCACCGTATGTGACAAAAGTACGGTCACATGTGATGTTGGTACTACATAATGTAATGATAGTACCATTGAATGTGAGAAAAAATAAGTAAACCACCGTATGTGACAAAAGTACAGTCACATGTGATGTTAGTATTACAAAATGTGAAGATGGTACAATCAAATGTGATGTTTTGGTAACCTGGTATAGTAGGTTGCCTACTAGTGGGTACCGTACCCCAAAAAAAAAAGAGGGGGTACTGTCGAATTACCCATATATATATATATATCATATACTATATAATAAAAATTGGGCTTAGAAGCCGTGGTTGTGCCACGTGACTTTACTAAATTGTAGAAATTTTGTTAGATTTTTAAAAATATATGTAATTTTTTTTTTTTTTTTGTTCTTATCTTCTTCTCCTATAATTTTTAAGTTGATAAAAATTTCAATTTGAATACAATCCAAATTCTTCATCTAATCCTTTTATTTTTCATTTATCTATAATTTTTAAGTGATTTATTTAATTAGCAACAGGAGATCTACTTCATTTATGATTTATGAGTTCTAGCATTCCAAGGGATTAGAATTTTGGTTTCACACTAATTGTTCATATCAACATTAATTAAAAAAAAAAACAATCATAGTAAATGTATACAACTACTAATATCAACCTTTAATTCTAGTTTTATTTTTTTTAAACACCTCATGGATAGACACAAAATTATAATTGTTCTTATTGATTTTTTCTATACACCTCTATCAATTTTTAGAAAAATACAAAAACTTAGTTGTTGTTATCTTTTGTTTAAGTTACATATGATTCTTAATTAAACCGTGTATCGCACGGGCATAATAGTAAGAGACATCAAGAGCGAGTGGGAGACACCTAGCGAGAGATACTGAGAGAAACACTAAAACAACGAGAGAGAATGGGCAAACCCAAACAAAGGTGTCGCGATCCATTTCTATATTGGAGAGACTTCAACCACTGCCACCGTTGCCTACTATTTTTCCATAGTGTCACATCAATGGGTGGTCAAAATCAACGCATCCACAAGTTGGACTCAGTGGACTACGACGTCTGTGGCTCAACCTTCCTACTTGAGCAGCACAAGGATAATGTTCACACCGGCAAAGACGGCACCGGGAGACAGTGCATTGCTTGTAGCACATAAGACCAGGGCACCTTGGAGGCAATGGAGGAATTTCCAATGAATAAACACTTTGTCATGACTTGCAAGTGGCACCAAACGTGGAAGATCAGCCCACTTAGACATCTTATTATGGATATGATGTTTATGCGGTAACAGAGTGAAAAAATAATAATAATAATAATGAACGAACAAAATCATTTATACATCTTAGTAAGTGTATGGTGTTTATACTGTAAGACGCTAAAAACAATAATGGACAAACAAAATTTTAGAATTTGTCAAATTAAAATTTTATGATGCTATCACAAAAAAATAAAAAGAAATATTGATTATAAAGAATATTATTATTATTAGTGACAACATGTAACATACAACTAATTAATAAATCATACAAAAATTCAAGTTGTAAAGAGAATTTCTACTTTCAAAACCTTCAACTTGAATGATCATTCACATCGAAGGAGCTAAAAATTTTAGTTTTTAGCACCTTAAAAACTTACTTTATATATTTTACCAGCTCATTTTACAAAACACTTAACTTCAAAGATTTTATTTTAGCATTCAACACATTAAAATAATATAAATAATACAATAAAATAATATAAGAATTTTTACAATGAGAGTGAAAGTGAGAGTCTAAGGAGAGAGAGGGTGACAGAACTAAAAATCATTAAAAATACATATATAAGCTCTGATTTATTAGAGTTCACTGTAGCTGAAAGTGAAAAAATTTAAGATATAGGACTTTTGATGTGGCATGGTTTTTATGGTTTTTTAAGTTGCTAAAATAGTTTTTGAATGGTTTTGACAACTGCTTAATGGCATTGGTTTTGCTTACATATCTCCCAATGCTCTGTTAAGGGTCTGATTGGATGGAAGAATTCAAGAAGCTATGCATGTTTCATGTTTGTAAGATCAATAAAACACTTGACATTGAAATGATCCAAGACAAAAAAAATAAAATAAAATAAAAATAAAAATAAAAATTTAGAATAAAAATAAAAATAAAAATTTAGAGCAATTTGAAGAATATTTGCAAAAGTATCCAAGACAAAATTGAAAAAAGTAAAGCAATTCGAAGAATATTTGCAAAAGTAAAGTACCCACTAACCAAAACCAACAAAAAGAAACAGAAAAGTAGCTTCTTGATGAAAGAAACAGAAATTTACAAAGGACTTTGTTGGGTTTTTAAGGCAAAGCTTGGGACTGCGAAAGAGACACTGAGAAAGACAGTCTCTTTGCTAAGTACCTGTTGACTCTTTGCTTTAATATACATACTTATTATGGAGTTGGACATGGGTCAAATGTTTTGGGCCTACTCCAACTTCATTCACTAAAGGGACGGCCCGGCCTCCATTCAATTTGTTTTTTAATTTTTATTCTAATTAAATACTAGCTTCATCCAAATTCTTTTGTTAACATACTCTTTAAATAGGATTAGTCTATAACTCAGACCTGGTGCATATGCACGAATATAGTTAAAAACATTCACAATTACACACATAATTTATGTTAAGTTTTTGTGGCAAAATCATATTTTACCCCTAGCTATTTTGGTGATTGGCAAATATATAAATCTCATCAAACTAGCACATAAACCTTGAATTGAAATTATTAGAAAAATTGAAGCATAAATAAAAAATAAAATAAAATAACCTTTGAACTACACACGTTGAATGAGGCTACAGTGTTAATATATTTGTATAACACTACGAATTATATCATGAATGCGTTAACCAAAAACATTAACATGGTGTTTGACTAGTTAAAAATCTAATGTTTAAGGGTTAATTGCTTACTTTAAAAAATTCAAGGACTATAATTGAAATGTACAACGTTCAAAAGGGTATGTTAATACGTCAAACGATAGCAATTCTAAACCATAAAAATAGAAACAAAATTTAAAGAAGTATTTAAAAAAAAAAAAAATTTCCCTTCAACTTTGAGGATATCTAAAGGTCACCAACTGTAACATGTGTTTACATCTCTCAATTTAGTTATTTACCATCTTTCCTATCTAGCTTTAAGATATTTAACTTGAATATGGGATTCTAATAGTAGTTTTTTTTTCAAGGTTTCCTAAATCAATTTGGCGAAGTACAAATATTAGATATTTGTAATTCTTCCCTTACCTATCTATTGGCCAAAATAGCCAAGTACCACTATTAGCTAAATTATGTAGTGTTTTACCACTGTTTGAGAAATATTCAGTAATCTATCACATTTTTGGAACTCGAGTTTGTAAACTCGACAAAACTCGAACTTTTCAAACTCGCGCACTTCAAATATTTGAACAAAGCTTTAATGTCAACAAAGCCTGAATACCAAGCATAGGGAAAAGTGAAGACTTAGAGAACGTTTGGCCAACGCGTTTGCGTTTGGCGTTTACGTTTTCAGCTCCTTTTTTTCACGCGTTTCAAGCTTTTCCTAGCCGCTTTTTTACTGTGTAGCACTGTAGCGGCTACTGTTCAATGAACAGTAGCCGCAATAATTGACTTTTCAACCCAAATTTCACTGTTCACGGACTCACAAGTTTCACTTTTCAGCAACTTTTTCATTAAAAATGGGTCCCACGGTTCTATTCACACATTTAAAAATTATTTTGTTACAGTGTTTTCAATTTTCAGTTTTCAATTTTCAGCTGTATCTAAACGGACCCTTAGTGTTGTAGGAGAGTGAGTGTAAAAGTCTAACTTTGTCGTGTGAGTGTAAAAATATACCTACTTGTCTCAGCATAGGAGCACTTAGATTTCCATTAGCAAAATTGGTGTACCTTTGGTGAATTTTTTTTTGTCAATAAAAGTGTCATTGTTCACGTGTTCTAATCAATAGTTAAAGCATAGTAAGAGACATAACATATTTATCTGGGAGCGTGTTATATTTTCCTATAAAAACGTTTATGTCAAATTTTTAAAGAACTTGAGCTCGAGTTTCATATTTTTTTTATGGAATTTCATAAACTCGAATTTCAAAAAGGTAGTAAATTGTTGAATATTTCTCAAACAGTAGTAAAACAATAAATATTTTAGCCAATAGTGGTATTTGGCCATTTTGGCCCTATTTAGCTCGGCCTTATGCTTAGTTGGGATGAACCCAAAAAAAGAAAAAGAAATGCATTTGTAGAAAAATTCATCAAATTAGTGGAGTCGTCTTAGTTTGAAAGCTAAATTCCCTACATGGTAGAAACCGCGTCCTTAAAAATGCGCCTAAAACTAAAGATACTTGATTAACATATGAAAGTACAAATCTGATAAATTTTACACATTTGAAAGCATGGTTGTTTGATCGTTAACCATTGTAATCAAATAGAAGAGAAAGCATAAAAGCATAGTTCTTTGAATCCAAATAAAATAAAAAGAAAAATATTGAACCAAAAGAGAGAAGACGTTGAGTAAAAAGCCCCCAAAGCCTTATTAATAAGATCTTATTGGGTTCAATGAATTGGACACAATATAGATTAGTTCCAAGTTTATATGAATTTACTTATTCTATTCTCAATAAATCAAAGTAAATTTCATTGGTGTCGAACATATTATTTCAGTTATTATCTGATCATATTCAATGGTGGTAACATACAAACTCAAAAACATAAATAGTTCGAGTGGATAAATGAAACACACACAACAATAATGTGAATTTCATTTCATTTTCCATCTTCTTAGTTCTTACTCAGACTAATCAAACAGGAGAAAATTAATTTTCTCCTTTCCATCATCTTCTTACTTTACGTGTAATGCCATAATTGTGGGCAACTCATGACTTTTCATAAATCAAAGTGTTATACTTTTCTATTCATAAAGTTGCCGAAGCTATGTTGTAGTTTCTGGTTACCGTTTCTTTAATAAAGTCTTTTTATATCTATCTGCAAAAAAAAAGACTTTTTGCAAAAATAAAAGTACTCTCTGCTCATTAAAGTGTGTGTTTGGCTCTAAATTAAAATGTCAGCTTATTTTACTATTCAATTTATTTTTGTTACTATTTATGAGCTCCATTGTATTTTTTGGTACTATTCATGAGTTCCTTTGTACTATTTCAGCTAACTTTTACCTTTATTTGCAGTACCTTTATTTAAAGTATTTTTACCAAAATAAACGAATTCCAAGCAGAACCAAATCTTAAACTAGCCTATATAGGCTGTATGTTTGAAGCTTCTTACTCCTCTCTCTACCTTGTCTTTCAACGGCTTCAATTATTGGACCAATGGTATTACAGATGGTTTGGAAAAACAATTTACCGCTTAATTTAAATTTTTTTAGCATTAAATTAAACATTTTGTGACCTTGCAACATTTAAAATAACCTTCCTATTTTTAAGACTACATTGTTTTACCACATATGCATATCCAAATTGACAGTAAAAAATTACAGAGGAAATGATGTTGGGTCAGTAGTATATTGTAACTATCTCAAAGAAAAAAAAATTATTTAACACATAAAATTAAGAACATTAAAAAAATGTGCCCTTAGTTTAGCTGAAATAATTAAATGATTGTGACTTCAAATTTTGAATTCATTTGAGCAATATTTTTCTATGTTTAAAATATTAAATATATAAATATATTATTCTTAACAATTTACGTGTCCTAATTTCTTTCTCTTCTTAGTGACACATACTATAACTAAAATTAATTCCCAAAAATGTTAATGATACTGTATACCACAAAGTCACAAACCTAAAATTATACATAGTTTATATAGAAAACTTCATTCAAATTATTTTATAATGAAACCATAGCGTGATCACTCATCAAAAGCTAATTCAGATATTTATTTATTATTTGTTGAAATGATACTAATCACATTTTTTGTCATATCAATTTGTAAGCTATTTGTAATAAAATTTTTTGTAACTTTAATATTTTCCGTTATTTATTATGTCATTAAAGTGACACCAATCACAATCATTTTACGCCAATTTGTATACTTTTTATTGTAATTTTTTAATTATTTATAGTTACTATAGATTTGAACTTATAACATCCTCTAAACCTTTTATAATAATTTTTTTATTTAATTAATCCAATAGAAAGAATTTATGATATCAATTTCAAAATAAATTTTTTTTTTATCATTATATCAAAATACTAATTAATTTCTTATATAAAAGATATTTGAATCTAAATCTTTCATTCCACACGAAATAACCCATAAAAATGTTACTAACTTAAGTTTAACATTTTTCTTTTATCATATTTCACGTGCTTCAATATTAATTACGTAATAGTATATGATACTTCAATCAAATTATTTTATAACGAAACTATAGCGTGATCACTCATCAAAAGCTAATTAAGATATATATTTATTATTTGTTGAAACAATACTAATCACATTTCTTGTCATATCAATTTGTAAGCTATTTATAATAAATTTTTTTGTAATTTTAATATTTTCCGTTCTTTGTTATGTCATTAAAGTGACACCAATCACAATCATTTTAGGCCAATTTGTATTCTTTTTATTGTAATTTTTTAATTATTATAGCTACTATAGATTTGAACTTATAACATCCTCTAAACCTTTTATAATAATTTTTTATTTAATTAATCCAATAGAAGAATTTATGATATCAATTTCAAAATAATTATTTTCATTATATCAAAATACTAATTGATTTTTTATATAAAAGATATTCGAACCTAAATATTTCATTCCACACCAAATAACCCATAAAAATGTTAATAACTTAAGTTTAACATTTTTCTTTTATCATATTTCACGTGCTTCAATATTAATTATGTAATAGTATATGATGGTTGTATTTAACCTTAGCTTAAAAAAAAAAGTTAATTTTTTACTATTTAATTTATTTTTATTATTATTTTAATTACTTTTTACTATATAAGTCAAATCCAAATAGAAATGATAAATCCTTTACCTGTCACATCACACTCCCAATTACAATGGGTCTTTTACTTTACGAGATTATTCTTTTTGGTACAAAGGCTTTGAACGGAGATTTTCCCCATCCTGCTGAAACCACGTTCGCTCGTTGACCAGTCAAGCTATGTAGGTTCTTGGTATTGCTTTCGTTTACTTGGACTTTCCACTATAGCATTTACTTGTTAATTTGTTAATTAATATATATTCTTATTGAATTAAGTTCACACCTACTCGATTCATAAAAATAAAAAATAAAAGTTCCCACCTACCCAATGAGAAGTCTTTAAGTCCAATATCCATCTTAAGTCTTTTTCAAATGACAACTGGGTCATACTAAATTCATTGAATTTTTCATATTCAGATACCATGCTATAGCAATTAACTGGGAAAGGCTGAACTCTTAAACCTAGTAATGACCCAACTTTGCATCCTTTACTACAAACCATTCTCTATCCAGCCTTTTTGAGTACACATTGCAAGTTCTAAACCATAACCAAAGTGCAAACTGCACAACGAGCTATCAAAGCAGCAAGCCATTTTCAATCCTTTCCTTTCCTTTCCTTTCTTTTCCATCCTAATTCAGAACCCAGATTCCTTCTTTGTCTTATAACTGAGACCATGTTGGCAGAGGTGTTTCTTGGAGCAGTTCTTCCAGTGCTGCTTGATATGTTGGCACCCCATGAGTTGATGAGCTTGGTGTTCAGCGAAAGTGTCAAGAAGAAGCTGGAGAAATGGAGGCAAACCCTGTTGGCAATTCAGATGGTTCTTAAAGATGCTGAGGAGAAGCAACTGACAGATGCGGATGTGAACCAATGGCTGGAAGCTATCAGAGATTTGGCTTATGATCTTGAAGACTTATTTGATGATTTTGCCATTGAAGCTATGCAGCGCAAGTTGAAGGCACAGCCTGAGTCTAGTAGCCCAGCAAGTATGGTTAGAAGCTTAGTCCCTACTCGTTTTACTCCTAGTGCTGTTAAATTCAACCTTAAGATGAAGTTTGAGATTGAAAAAATCAGTAACCGGTTAAAAGAAATAACTGAACAAAAAGACAGACTTGGGTTGAAAGATGGTGGTATGTCCGTAAAGATCTGGAAAAGGCCATCCAGCACAAGTGTGCCATATGGACCTGTGATAGGCAGAGATGAAGATAGAAAGAAGATTATAGAACTCATTTTAAAAGATGAGCAAACTGATGATTCTAATTATCATGTCATCTCTATTGTTGGTATGGCTGGGGTTGGTAAGACAACACTTGCTAGGCTTGTGTACAATGATGATGCAGTTAAGCATTTCAATCCAAGAGCCTGGATATGTGTATCTGATGACTTTGATGTTATGATGGTAACAAAAGCTCTTCTTGAATCAGTCACTTCCCAACCCTGCCATCTCAAAGAGTTGAATGAAGTTCAGGTGAAGCTGGCAAGTGAATTAGAGGGTAAAAAGTTCTTGCTTGTTTTAGATGATCTTTGGAATGAGAATTATGGCCTGTGGGAAGCACTGCTACCACCTTTCAGGGCTGGAGCAGCAGGGAGTCGAATAATCGTGACAACACGAAATGCAAGTGTTGGAAAGGTGATGGGAGCAGTTCAGTCTTATACTCTGGATTTTATATCCAACAATGATTGCTGGGCAATATTTGTCCAGCATTCCTTGATGAGCGAAAATTTTGGTAGACCTGGGAATTCAGGCCTAATTCATGAGAGAATTCTTGAAAGGTGCAGGGAATTGCCTTTGGCAGCAAGGACTCTTGGTGGCCTTTTCCGTGGTAAAGAGTTAGATGAGTGGGAGGATATAATGAATAGCAAATTGTGGGGTTCCTCAAACATGGGAAGTGACATATTTCCCATATTAAGATTGAGCTACCACCATCTCCCTCATCATCTAAAGAGGTGCTTTGCTTATTGTTCATTATTCCCAAGGGACTATGAATTTGAAGAGAAGCAACTGATCCTGCTTTGGATGGCAGAAGGTTTGATTTATCAAGCAGAAGGTGATAAGCCAATGGAAGATTTAGGTGGCGAGTACTTTCGTGATCTACTGTCAAGGTCATTTTTTCAGCAGTCAAGCAGTAATAAATCACGATTCGTGATGCACGACCTCATCAGTGATTTAGCTCAATGGGTTGCAGGAATAAGCTACTTCAGGTTGGAGACTAAGCTGGAGGGCAACGAGCGAAGCAAAGTTTCCAGTAAAGCTCGCCATTTTTCTTTTGTTGGTAGCAGATATGACGGAGCTAATAAGTTTGAGGCAGTTTCTGTATTCAAGCATTTGCGGACCTTCCTACCACTAATGGCACCATATGTTGGGTACTCATATTTGTCTTATCACATTATTAATCAATTGCTGCCTGAATTACAAAACCTACGGGTGCTTTCTTTGAGTGGCTATCGCATAGTTTATCTACCAGACACAATTGGTGATCTCAAGCATTTGCGGTACCTTGACCTTTCTCGCACACAACTCAGAAGCTTGCCAGCATCAATAAGCACTCTTTACAATTTACAAACACTGCTATTAGAAAATTGCTCTTCTTTAAAGTTCTTGCCTCCTGATTTTGGTAAACTGTTCAACCTGCGTCATTTGAATATTTTTGGATCAAATTTATTGGAAGGAATGCCTCTAAGCATAGGTAATTTGACTAGTCTCCAAACATTGTCCAACTTTGTTGTGGGCAAAGCAGATAGTTTCTGTGTAATAAGAGAGCTAGGGCCCTTGGTGCATCTTCGAGGGACACTCTGCATCTCAAAATTGGAGAATGTAACTAAAGCTCAGCAGGCAAGAGACAGTTATTTATATGGCAAGCAAGACCTTAATGAGGTTGTGATGGAATGGAGTAGCAACCTTAATGAATCACAAGATGAAGAAACCCAGTTGGAAGTACTTAACATGCTACAGCCTAATGTGAAGTTGAAAGAGCTTACTGTGAAGTGCTATGGTGGAACCAAATTCCCAACTTGGATAGGAGATCCTTCATTTTCTAATTTAGTGCTCCTAAGGTTTGAAAATTGTGATAAATGCAATTCCTTGCCACCAGTTGGGCAACTACCCTTTCTCAAAGATCTTCTCATTAAAGGAATGGCTGGAGTGAAGAGTGTTGGCCGGGAGTTTTATGGGGAAAGTTGCTCAAGACCTTTTCAATCCTTGGAGACTTTACATTTTGAGAATATGCCAAGATGGGAAAAATGGATTCCTCTTGGAGTTAATGAAGCATTTGCTTGCTTGCGTAAGCTTTCAATCATAAGATGCCATAATCTGGTGAGAAAATTGCCAGACCATCTTCCTTCATTAAAAAAGCTTGTGATTCATGGATGTTGGAATTTGGTAGTTTCAGTTTCAAACTTACCAATGCTGTGTGTATTAGCAATTGAGGGATGCAAAAGAGTGGAGTGTGAAAGTTCAGTTGGCTTTGGCTCACCATACTCCATGGTTTTTTCAAAAATTTCAGAGTTCGGACATGTAACAGCAGGGTTAATGCATGGAGTAAGTAAAGTAGAATATTTGAAGATTGTTGATTCTGAAAAACTCACAACTTTGTGGGAGAAAATACCTGAAGGGTTGCACAGACTCAAATTCCTACGAGAGCTTTCTATTGAAGACTGCCCAACACTAGTTTCCTTTCCAGCATCTGGTTTTCCATCCATGCTGAAAGTAATTCAAATAAAAAGCTGCAGTGGTCTGAAATCCTTACTACCAGAGGGAACGTTGCACAGCAGAGAAAATGCATGTCTTGTGCGGTTGTGTGTTGTTCGTTGTGATTCTATGAAGTCCATTGCCAGAGGACAGCTACCAACAACTCTAAAAAGGTTGGAGATATCTCATTGTATGAATTTGCAGTGTGCGCTAGACGAGGGAGAGGGTTCTTCTTCTTCTTCAGTGATGCATGATGAGGATATCAACAACAGAAGCAAAACTCATCTTCAGTACTTAGACATCAAATCATGTCCATCTCTCACAACCTTAACTTCAAGTGGCAAGTTACCCGCCACGCTTACACACCTCCTTCTGAGGGAATGCCCAAAGCTCATGTGTTTGTCATCAACAGGTAAATTGCCAGCAGCACTTCAATACCTTGAGATTCAATCAATCTCAAAGCTGCAGAAAATAGCAGAGAGGTTGCACCAGAACACATTCCTTGAATGCATTAAGATTTGGAATTGCCATGGCCTTAAATCCTTGCCGGAGGACCTACACAACCTCAGCAAACTTCGCCAGTTTCAAATTTTTTGGTGTACAAGTTTTTCTTCCTTCCCAGCAGCAGGGTTACCTTCAAACCTGAGAGTTCTCGGGATCAAAAACTGTAAGAATCTCAAGGCCTTACCTAACGGTATGCGCAACCTCACTTCTCTTCAAAAATTGGATATATCTAACCGTCTAGACAGTCTGCCCTCTCCACAAGAGGGTTTACCTACCAACCTAATAGAACTTAATATGAATGACCTGAAGTTCTACAAACCAATGTTTGAGTGGGGGTTGCAACAACTCACTTCTCTTATAAAACTCTCCATTCATGGTGAATGTCTAGATGTTGATTCCTTTCCAGGTGAGAGGGAGAATGGGGCCATGATGCTGCTGCCAAACTCTCTCTCCATCCTATGCATTTCATATTTTCAAAACCTGGAATGTCTGTCCCCCAAGGGGTTTCAAAACCTCACATCTTTAAACCAACTAAAGATCTATAATTGCCTAAAGCTCACATCCTTACCAAAGGAGGGCCTGCCTCCCTCACTTACACAACTTGAAATCCGTAATTGTCCTCTGCTAAGTCAACATTGCAATAATGAGAAAGGACAAGAGTGGTCCAAGATAGCTCACATCCCTTGTGTTTTGATTGACAACAAATTCATCCATGAAACAGTGACAACAGATTCATTCACAACACAGCTCAACAGGTGAATTCCTGATTTTGCAAACAAGAGGATGTTCAACTTTCGCATTGCATTGACATCTAGGTAAGTCATTTATTAAATCTCCAAATTTATATGTTTACACAGCATACATGTCAAAACTTTTTATATGACAGTGTTCAATATTTTGTATATTTAGCCAGGTAAACCCAGCACAGTGACATAATGAGAACCAAAGCTGAGTTCTGTGATAACCTCTTACATGCTTTTTGCAGTATATACCTTACTATATTTAAGAACCTGCCATAACCACCTCTGGTTTTATAGTTTGCATCACTAACTTAATTTTCGTTTTACACTTACACATAGGTTTTGGCATATGCCTGGACATAAAGGAAATAAATTACCCACCATTACAGATACATTGCATTTTTGAGAATATTGTCAATGAGAAAACCAACTCAATATTTATGTCATGTAGTTTCACCATGTCCTAAGCAATGTAATCGGGGTCTAGAATTTTACCATTTAGAGGCTGATCAAACTCCCGACTGTTATTGAAGATGATTTTACTTCCTAAAATCTCATCCAGTTATTGGGTTTTCACATCAGCTTTTCATCTAGGGTTAATGGTCCATCAATTCTTATCTATCATGCTGAACCTAAGCAGATTTCTTTTCTGCCATAACTACTACTACCCTACGTCAAGTTATTGTTCAAAGTTCAATGGATAATTGGATATTATCATTTTACTTTCTCCTTCTAATTTGATGGCAGTGTATATACTCTTTAGTCTAACTAATTCTTTACATATGGTGCCATAACCTATGTGAAGCGTCACATAATAACCATGGCGACTGTCTAATATAGGATTGCTGCATATCTGCATTACTAGAAAGTAGATACAGATACAAATATTTCTTGTTGAAATTTTTTTTTTCCTAGTTTTCATTACAACAGAATTCTGGTAGGACTTCTTGCCCTTTAGGTACATCACTGATGAATCTTACTGTCTTTGGTGCTTGCAGATAGTTCGAAAGGCTGATGCAATTCGTTTCAACTTTCCAAGTGGTGTGTGTGGAAGGAATATTTGTTTTTGTCTTGTTGATGTTTGTTTACTGTCTTTACTATGTCTTTTAGAGATAGTGGCTCATATTCTGAATAGGAAAGTAACATCGGTCTCTAGTCTAGAGGCCTCATGAGTGGGGTGTAGCAGAGCGTAACTAAGTGGAGGCCATGAGGCCCAGTGTGGCTTTGTTTACCCCTTCATTGGGAAATTCAATGTCCTGGTTTTGGGCTTTTATAGAGGCACTATAAATTTATTGTAAACCCTTTATTATTTTTTTTTAATAGTGAATTTTCCCACCGCATACTCTGGTGAATGTAGGCATACTTTCGAATCACATAAATCTCTATGTCAATTTTCTCTTTGCTCTCTCTTTTTTCTAACATTGCTAACATCTGAAATCTTCAAAAGTAGTCATGGCCTTTTACAATTTGTTTCCTAAATATTTTAGGACTGTTAACTCTATTCTGCAATATTGATGCCAATTATTTTTTGGCGTTATTTTTATTCTCTTCCTCTTTGTATTGTTTTCACATCAAGTCAGGATGCATTACTGTAACTCTATTCTGCAATATTGGAGCCAATTTCTTTTTCCTTTATTTTTATTCATTTCCTCTCTATCTACTGTTTTCTCAGCAAGTCTGCAACCAAAGGATGCATTAATGGAGAAAACAATACTCAATATTATCTAGCCAATTGTTCTTTGTGAGCGGTTTTGCAATGTTCTTTGCATGAAAGTACAAGTTCACATTACTAGGTGTGCATAGGACTTAACAAATGCCTCTCTTAATGTTAAGAGAAAAAAAAAAGGGTCTCTTATTTGATCACACATTCACCAGCTTCAATTATTTAAACCAACATATGCGTGTGTAGATGCGAGCTAAATGTACCAAAGTGGGGTAGAGAAGTAAGAGTAGGATTCGCCTTTATAATGTTGATTAATATTTCCATCTCCTATGCTAAATACACCGATGTCGAACCATCCACCATTTAAGGTTGAAGAAAAACCTTTCTTATAGTCATTTGTAAAATAGACACAATTAGCTTTGCATCCATTGAAGCTTGATGGAGACGAAGACATTGATGAACTGTCACCCACAAACGGTGCTTGATCACCAAAGTTGTCAACCGTCACCCGCTTGTATTTATATTTGCTTCTCACTTTAGTAGAACATTCTAATTTTAGAATTGTGAACCAATTGTCAAATAGGTATTACCATTGATTTGTTCATCTTCATGAATGTTCTCACCCTGATTATCATCTTCATTAATGAATTCCTCATCCATGAAATCAAAACCTCCTCGAAAGCATGAAACAACCAAAAGATTTTCCGATGATTCAACAATATGCTTTTGGATATAATCCTTAGTTTCTAATTGACATGGTGCAACACATTCAATGAATGCAATACCATCATCAATGTGACAAACAAAAACTTTACCCTTACCGTTTACAGCATAAAATTTTTCCTTGTAGAATGCAATGTCATTAAAATATGGATCACTTGTTATATCAATCCAAGCATCATATCCAGTTGACCAGGCCTAGTGAATGCCAATGTGTTATTACTACTATAGATAACCATGATTACGCAAAGAGTAAATCATTATCATATTCATTAGTTGCTAAGTTCTACGGATTCCTTGACAAAACACACTTCTCAACTAAGATATCTTCGTAACGACCTAATCTATAGGGTCAAGTTCATAATTGAGACCAGCTTCATCCCAAAAATGAGGTTGAGGCGGAAGACTTGATAGGAGACAATGGATGCCTATACTGAACAACCATCTGAAAGATGTTCCAAAGCATTTTTTTCCCAACAAGCTCAAGCAACTTGAAGTTATAAACTTTATTATCAAAACAATATATATATATATATATATCATATATTATCTATATATATATATATATATATATATATATATATATTATCTATATATATATTTAAAAGCTGAAGCGTAACGATTCCTTGACAAAACACACTTCTCAACTAAGATATCTTCGTAACGACGTAATCTATAGGGTCAAGTTCATAATTGAGACCAGCTTCATCCCAAAAACGAGGTTGAGGTGGAAGACTTGATAGGAGACAATGGATGCCTATACTGAACAACCATCTGAAAGATGTTCCAAAGCATTTTTTTCCCAACAAGCTCAAGCAACTCGAAGTTATAAACTTTATTATCAAAACAATATATATATATATATATATATATATATATATCATATATTATCTATATATCTATATCTATATATATCTAAAAGCTGAAGCGTAGCATTTATTGTTACTACGCTCCAGTTAAGCCACATCAGCGTCTACATCATTATCCTCTTTTCTTTCCAATTTTCCTACAATATTTTTTTAACATTCACTTATTTTTTTAATAATTACACTTACTATAACTTTTCTCCCTTTCTTACCTTTTTCATCTCCCCACTAACCTCTAATTTAATATCACTATTTATCTTTCCTTTCATCTTCTTTTATTTTGTATCTTCTTATTCACACATTTTTACTATAAATTTGTCATCTTCTCTTCCATTCTTTGCATAGTTTTTCCTCACAACAAGGTTATTTCTTTCTCTCTCTCTCTCTCTCTCAATTTTTTGGTGGATTTTTATTTTTATTTTTCTTGCATCTTTACTTTAGGTTGATAAATTTTTGTATTTTTTAGAACTTTAATTTGGGTTGATGAGATTTACTTTTGTGTATGTGTGTGTGTGTTTTTTCCCCCTTTGATTGTTAAATTTTATCCTATTGCATTATGAAGAATTAAAGATAGTATATAAAAAAATAATATTATTCTATTACATAACATGATTTGGATAATTTAGTGTTTATTGTTATATCTCTTATTTTTACTTTTTTTTTCTTCTCATCTTATTATATTCAACATTGAAATAAGATGAGATCCTCCATATCATAAATTATTTATATTGTCTCATCTTTTTTATTTAAAAAAAATTAAAAATATAATTGTGTGGGGGAGAAAAGCCCAACCTAGCGCATTGGGCCCAAGGCCCTATCCGAGGACCACTGTTTTCCGAAGAGATGAGGAAGCTCATTTGGAGGCGCTGAGAAAGGAACATGTCAGGAGAGGAGCATGGCCATGATCCGAGGAGATGTTCGATGGGCCGAGGAGTCCAATACCCTCCGATCCGAAGAGGAGTGGTCTGACATTCAACCCTTTGCAGCCCAGGTGATCCTCCTGACAGATGTAATGACTGAGATGAACCTCGGACACGAATGAAGATAACTGGAGCGAAGAAATATCTAAGAGAGACCTCAACCACCGCATTAAATGCACTGCACCTACTTCTCTGGCCGCATTAATGTGGAGAAGACCCCTGAACAGTATTAGCCCAGCTACCACCACTCACACGGCTAAAGAACACCTCTGATGGGACATGCACTCAAGTGGGCGCCCAGATGATCAACAAGTGGACGGTGAAGATGTGGAAAGCCAGTACTATATAAGAGAGAGGTGTCTCTGATAGTGGGGGTCGAAAAAGAAGAAAGAGAAAAAGAGTGTATTATTTTACTGTAGCTCCAACAATTGTAACCTGAGTTCATCAATGAAAACCGCCTCCTCGGACGAGACATTCATACCTGTCCGAGCACGTATTGATATAAATTCTCCCCTTAGTACTGCTGTTTAAGACCGTTGTTTCATTTTTAGCCTAGCTCTTTCACCCATTCTCTACAAATTTATTGTTTTGGGTTCAGTGGGCTCCAAATCCACACCTTCTTGGGCTTGGGCTGCAGAATCTGACCCTACAATAATATTTTACATTTTCTCCAACTTTTCTCATTCCCTTTACCTTTTCATCTCCCGAAACCCTCTACCTTAATATCACTCTTCGTCTTTCTCTTTATCTTCATTTATTTTATTTCTTCTTATTATCATCCTCTTAGCATGAATTTGTCATTCACTCTTCCATTTTATGCATAATTTTCCCTCACCAAAAAGGTTATTTCTCTATTTTAGGTTGATAAATTTTTGTGATCTTTAGAACTTTATTTTAGATTGATGTGATTTAGTTTTGTGTTTTAAGTGTTTTTTTTTTTTTTTTTTCACTTTGATTGTTAAATTTTATCATAATGCATTATAAATAATTAAAGATAGTTTATAAAAAATATTATTATTATATTACATAGCATGCTTTTGATAATTTGATGTTTATTGTTACATCTTTTATTTTTACTTTTGTTTCTTCTCATATTATTTTATCCAACATTTAAATTTAGCTACATCCTCCATATCATTAAATTATTTATATTTCCTCCACTTTTTTATATTAAAAAAATTAAACATATAATATTTTACCTAAATTCAATAAATAAATTGTCATCATAAAGTGGAGTCATGTTAGGGAAACACTCATTCTCACACCCAATACATTAAAGGAAAAATGGAATAAACACTTAATTTAAAAAAAAAATTAATGAGGATATCAAACCAAATATAACATAAAATAAAAAAATAAAAAAAACTAATAATGCATATTTAATGCATAGAATCATCATCAAATTTTGGAAAACGATAGGTTGCCAATGGAGAGAGAGAGAGAGATGGTAAAGAAAAAAAAAACAATACAAAGTAATAAAGAGTAGATAAAGAAAAAAATAATCAAACGTCATTAGTAGATTTTAATTGAGAAACAAAGAGGCTATAAGGAGAAGTACAAAATAAAATAGAGATGTCCATATAAAGAATATTAAAAACTTTACAATGTAGTAAAATAAACCGCTACATTCACTTAAAAAATTAAATCAATAATCAACAATTAAATAAAATCATAGTATTAAATTTAAACTTAAAATTAACCAAACTTTAATCATGGAAACCATATTTCCAATCATAACTAAAAAAGTAATGTTCTCCAGTAATAATAGAAATTGCATAAGAAAAAATTAGAAAATTTTAAAATCCTTTTTTTGAAATTTCATTTAAACTTATATATATATATATATATATATATATAAATAATTTTCATGCAATATTACTTTTTGAAAATCTAATGAACGAAACTACCTCTCATTTAATGTCTTTATTATGTAAATCATCGGTTAGTAAATATAAGATAATGGCAAAAAGCGTTACAAATGAGATTATTAAAAAAAAATTATAATATTAATTAGCAACTATCATTATGGAGTAGTAGTTTATGGTTTTTACGGATCTAAAGAAGTGGAATATATACCACCGCACACTCTTGGTGCATGGTCACTCCACAAGTATAAATACTTGTGGGATGTGAGATGTGGGAGGCAAGGGCCGGGATTCAAGTCTTCAGGGGGAGTTTCACACACATATAAACTTAAATTAAGATAGAGTAGAATTTCTATCTTGCATTAAAAAAAAAAAAAAAAAAAGTGGAATATATAGAGTTTACTTAAAGGTCCACGTAAAGATTTACATATTATATATATAAGTTTAAAAAAAAAAATTATATGTAAGGTTCTAAAAAATATATTTAATGAGATCACCCAAAAACAATTATCACGCGCAACGCGCGGATTTGTGACTAGTACATATAAAAGCTGAAGCGTAGCATTTATTGTTGCTACGCTTCAGTTGAGTCACATTAGCATCCACGTCATTATCCTTTTTTTTTTCAATTTTTTTATAATTTTTTTTTAATATTTACACTTTGTCTAACCTTTCTTCCTCTCCTTTACCTTTTCATCTCCCCACTACCTCCTACTTTAATATCACTCATCATCTTTCCTTTCATCTTCCATTATTTCATCTCTTCTTATTCACCCTCTTTTGCTATAAATATGTTATTCTCTCTTTCATTCTTTGCATAGTCTTCTCTCACAAAAAAGGTTAATTCTCTCTCTCTCTCAACTTTTTGGTTGATTTTGTAATTTTCTTGCATCTTTGCTTTCGGTTGATAAATTTTTGTATTATTTAGAATTCTATTTTTGATTGATGCGATATAATTCTGTATTTTAAGTTGTTTTGTTCTTTTTGATTGTTAATTGACTAAAGAAACTTAATACTTTAGTCAATTATTTTTTTAAAAATATTCATAATACATTAAACTCAATTAATTATAACCCTATATATATATATATAAAAGCTTGGTATGAAGAATTTGTTAAAATTTATGGTGGCTTTTTCCTAAAGTAGTGAGCTTTTAAGAGCATTCGCAGCAGTGGAGCTATATTGCTAAAATTTAGCTCCACAAACACAAAACTCACGCTGCAGCAGTGGTGGCAAATCTAAAAATTTTAGATGTTCAGCTACAGTACACATCTATAAATAGATGTGCACTGTAGCTGAAGCAAAAAAAAAAAAAAAATTTTTTTTTATTCGGCCGGTTAAATAAAATAATAAAAATTCTCTCTCATATCTCATCTCTCTGAGTCACTCTCTCATCTCTCTCTCAAAACTCTCTCATCTCTCTCTCTCAGTCAGTCTCTCCAATCGCCTCATGCCGCCGATCGCCTCATCTCATCTCATCTCATCTCATCTCACGCCGCCGATCGCCTCAACCCCGCCGTCCCAACCGCTGATCGCTCACCCACGCCTTCCCAGCCGCCGATCACCTCAGCCACGCCGTCCTAGCCGCCGATCGTCTCACCCTATGCCTTCCCAGCCGCGATCGCCTCACCCCACGCTTTCCTAGCCGCCGTGGTTGTGGTTTTGTTTTTTGTTTTTGTTTGTTTTTTTTTTTTTTTTTTTTCTATGTTGTGTTGTGGTTGCCTGGTGGTTGTGGCCGGTAATGGTGGTGGTGGTTGTGGCTGTGGCCGATGGCAGAGGAAGTTGTGGGTGGTGCTGTGAATTTTATTTTTTAGAGTAGGATATATTATTTTATTGTAGAGGGTATATTATTTTAGTGTAGAGAATATATTATTTTATTGTGATGTTTATATTATTTTATTGTGTTAAAAACTAAAATAGATCCACTGCTGTAGCATGTGTGTAGCTAAAATAGATAAAGTAACTTTTAGTGTTGCTAAATAGCTAAAATTATAGATCCACTACTGTGGATGCTCTAACCTTTATATATATATATATATATATATAGAGAGAGAGAGAGAGAGAGAGAGAGAGAGAGAGAGAGAGGGAGAGAGAGAGAGAGAGAGAGAGAGAAACAAGTCAGCTTTTAACTTAGTGGACTATTCTCAGATATACTCCTACTCGCACAAACTTATGTAGAAGGAAAGTACCACTGAACACGGCTTTCGGAATATGCCATCAACATGACGAAACCATGGCCCACGCTCTATGGGGCTGTCCATTGGCTAGAAATGTATGGGCGCTGGTAAAGGGTAAGATGCAGAAACATAGCTCTGAAGTGGAGGACTTTTATATCTTGGTGGTGGTCCTTATGACAAAAGAATTGGAGGTATGGGCTACAGTATCTTGGTCTATCTGGAATGCACGCAACAGGTACCTGTTTGCCAAAAAACAATCTCAACCTTCGGACATTTTGCAAGGAGTGTTGTCACTATTGCAGGAATACCAAAGCCTATGTCAATAGAGGAATACAAAGTGGGGTTGCAAAAATTATATTTGTAAACTAAGCTTCCACACATGCCCATGCTGGGTATTTTGATTGGATTGGCTATACATGCTTAGCCAACGTCCAAAATCCAAATGATGTGATGTAACACAACACCAAGCCATTATGCCTGTTGCAGAAGTCAATGATTTTGTCCTAAAGTAATTACATTTAACATTATAAAGTAAATAGAAAAATTTTAAAGTATTCCAATGTAACGCTAAATGTTTCAGTAACCTCTAATATTTTCTGAGTTGCCTAAAGGGTCAATGTACTAATTGCCAAGGAAAAAAAAAAATTAGCGTTAATGAATGTTTTAAATATTTATGTCAACAAACACCAAAGAAATCTGGTGCTAGGGGTTGAGTCGCGTTTTTCTTTGCAGAAGCTTCCCAAATTAAAAATTCCATAATACACAAGTTTGGGTTCGATTGAGTGGAGCTAGCCCAAAACAGATTTGGGTTTTGTGCTTCACAAATGAGGTTTAATTTTTAACAGCTTTTTCTTTGTTATCCCAAGGTTTTTTTTTTTTTTTTTTTTTGAGAAGATTATCCCAAAAGTTTAGATTTGGACTATTTTTTGCTTGGATAGAAAAAAGCTAAAGGAAAATCTTAGGGTAACAAGTTAAAATTGGGCCACATTTGCGTCCATGTTATTTATTTATTTTTTTCCCAATTTTTCTATAATTTTTTTAATATTTACATTTTGTCCAACATTTCTCCCTCTCCCACTACCCGCTACTTTAATATCACTTTTCATCTTTCTCTTCATATTTCCTTATTTTGTCTCTTCTTATTCTCACCATTTTAGTATAAATTTGTTATTCTCTCTTCCATTCTTTGCATATTTCAATATTATTAATAATTTGATTATAAGAGACTTTTGATAGTTCATATATATTGTCTTTTGATCTTTCAAGTAAAGTGGCAATTGAACATGTATTGTAGTGTGAAAGACTATTTGTCTTGGGCTTTATTCATGAGAACATTAAACGTCAGCTATAATTGAAATACATATTAAATGTTATAAGGCTTGGGCTTTATAGTGGAGGGTATATGAAAAGTTTTTATTCGCTTAATAGACAATGAAAAATTATTGGTTATAACTAGAGCAATCAGTAGTCCATAAAGCACACACAACACTATAAATTAAAATCCTAAACAACTTAAAAATTACAAACTAAAAAAATCATACAACAACACAATCACAAAATGAGCATACAACAAGATCACAAATATTTTGTACAAGATCAAATTACATGGGGAAAAGAAATCCTTCTTCAAGCCAACATGGAAGGGGACGAAATGCAAAATATGTACTAGCAATTGCACTGTTAGGTGAATCAAATGATGAGGGAATACAATAACTATTATCGATTCTAAATCAATCAAATGGAAAACAACTACTCCAAGAGTATCGACAAATCCTTCAACATACAACTTTTAGAACAACCACATTTTGCTTCCCAAAAAACCAAGCATGCAAAAATATTGGAGTGGATCATTGGAATTGTGAATGTCCTTACCCTTATACATATTCTTTGCAAAATATGTTCAATTGACTTGAAAATGTATACATTAGTCAACTGAGTATGGTAGAATTAATATTTAAAAAAAAAATCAATTCTACTATAAATTATCATCATTTTGTTCCAAATAGTAATCTCTAATAAAAAAATATAGTTCCATGAGCAAAAACTCTTGTCAGCATGAATTCTATTATATATTGGTGATATGTATATAACACAGTTTGAGTCATAATAACATGACAAATAATAATAATAAAAAATAATAAAAAAAAAAAAAACCAAAAAAAATTATCACGCACAACGCGCGGGGTTGCAACTAGTATTTATATCATCAAAGTTGGGCTTAAAAACCGTGGTTGTGCCACGTAACTTCACCAAATTGTAGAAATTTTGTTAGATTTTTAAAAATATATGTAATTTTTTTTTTGTTCTTATCTTCTTCTCCTATAATTTCTAAGTTGATAAAAATTTCAATTTGAATGCAATCCAAATTCTTCATCTAATCCTTTTATTATTTATTTATCTATAATTTCTAAGTGATTTATTTCATTAGCAATAGGAAATCTACTTCATTTATGATTTATGAGTTCTAGCATTCCAAGGGATTAGAATTTTGGTTTCACACTAATTGTTCATATTAACATTAATTAAAACAAAAAAAAAAAAAAACAATCGTAGTACACGTATACAACTACTAATATCAACCTTTAATTATATTTTTTATTTTTTTTAAACACCTCATGGATAGACACAAAATTATAATTTTTCTTATTGATTTTTTCTATACATCTCTATCAATTTTTAGATAAATACAAAAACTTAGTTGTTGTTATCTTTTGTTTAAATTACATATGATTATTAATTAAACCGTGCATTGCACGGGCATAATAGTAAGAGACACCAAGAGCAAGCGGGAGACACCTAGCGAGAGATACTGAGAGAAACAACGAGAAAGAATGGGCAAACCCAAACGAAGGTGTCGCAATCCATTTCCACAACGGAGAGACTTCAACCACCACCACCGTTGCCTACTATTTTCCCATAGCGTCACATCAATGGGTGGTCAAATCAACGCATCCACAAGTTGGACTCAATGGACTACGACGTCTGTGGCTCAACCTTCCTACTTGAGCAGCATAAGGATAACGATCACACTAGCAAAGACGACACTTTTTATTTTTTTTTAAAGGCGAAAATCACATTTTCATCCCTACATTTTCACGCGATTCCCACTTTGGTCCCTAACTTTTATTTTCATTGCTTTTAGTCCCTATCCTGAAAAACACTTCTCGTTTTGATTTCTGCCGTTATATCAAAGACAGAAAATGCACACGTAGCAAACGGAGTGTACTGTTGGCATACTAAAAGCTAATGTGGACATTAAAATAATAATAAAAAATATTATTTGGCATTAAAAAATGCCATGTCAGCATCTAAATTTTAAAAATTAATTTATTAATTTTAACTAAAAAAAAATCAAAACAGAAGTAAAAATCAAAATTTACATGAATTAAGATCTAAAAGTATGTTGAACAAGAACACCAACCCAGAAACACAAACACAAACCCAGAATCACAAACACAAACCCAAAATTGAAAACCAAAAGTCATAAACCCAGAAACACAAACACAAACCCAACAACAGATCAACTAAACCAAACACAAAAGCAACAAACACAAACCTCCGACTCCCCTTCTTCCCTCCTCCCTCTCCCTCCCGATCTCTTCTTCGCACTCAGCTCGGCCATTTTCTTCTTGCAATACTCCGTCTCCTCCACCGCCACCACCGTCCAGACCTTCGATCTCCAAGCCAATTGCGAGCTCGAGGACTCGAGGTTGCGAGCTGTGGCTATTCTGGATCTGGTGTTTCTGGTTCATATGATGTTCGTCGTGTTGATTGCGATGGTTACTTACACCGTTGTTGCGAACCTCCTTCCTCCGTTTGCCGCCGCTAGGCCTTCTTATACTTCTTCGCCTCCTTGAAACGCTGTTCCTGCATCAACCTCAGCACCATCGACCTCGACGACATCGACGTCGCTGACGAGTCCCACGATCTCCCTCTCATCTTCTCCAACAACAGCCACAGACACAACCCCAATCCTAAACCCAACCCCAATCCTAAACCCAACCCCAATCCTAAACCCAACCCCATCGTCGCTGCCGTTTCCAATTAGCTCCCTCGCACACGATTCTCTCTTCTACTGGGTTTGTTCATTGTTTCTTTCTACTGGGTTTCATTTCTTCTCTTTCAATATGGCTTGTACTTGTACGTACGCACGCTTCTATTATAGAAAGATTAACAAATATATATATATATATATATATATATATGGGGTTTCAATTTGGTGCGATCTGTGTGATGATTGATTGATAATTTCTGACTCTCAGCTTTGCTAATATATGATGTTGTTTGTGTTTGACTTTGTCGAATTGGATTGGAATTTTGAGATCTTACGAATTGTGGGTTGACTCAATCTATGTGAATTGGATTATGACTTGAATTCCTTTGTTTGATTGTGGATTTTATTTTTCTCCATTGGGGTTTGTGGATTTTGTGATGCTGGAATTAGCTGTGGGCTTGAAGTCTAGGTTTGTGTTTGTTGCTTTTGTGTTTGGTTTGGTTGATCTGTTGCTGGGTTTGTGTTTGTGTTTCTGGGTTGGTGTTCTTGGTGTTCTTGTTCAACATACTTTTAGATCTTAATTCATGTGAATTTTGATTTTTACTTCTTTTTTTATTTTTTTTTATTTAGTTAAAATTAATAAATTAATTTTTTAAATTTAGATGCTGACGTGGCATTTTTTAATGCCAAATAATATTTTTTATTATTATTTTAATGGCCACGTCAGCTTTTAGTGTGCCAATAGTGCACTCCGCTTGCCACGTGTGCATTTTCCGTCTCTGATGTAACGGCAGGGACCAAAACGAGAGGCGTTTTTCAAGATAGGGACTAAAAGCGGTGAAAATAAAAGTTAGGGACCAAAGTGGGAATCGCGTGAAAATGTAGGGACGAAAAATGTGATTTTCGCCTTTTTTAAAACACCCCATGGATAGACACAAAATTATAATTGTTCTTATTGATTTTTTCTATGCATCTCTATCAATTTTTAGATATATACAAAAACTTAGTTGTTGTTATCTTTTATTTAAGTTACATATGATTCTTAATTAAACCTTGCATCGCACAAGCATAATAGTAAGAGACACTGAGAGCGAGCAGGAGACACCTATCAAGAGATACTGAGAGAAACACCGAAACAACGGGAGAGAATGGGCAAACCCAAACAAAGGTGTTGCGATCCATTTCCACATCAGAGACTTCAACCACTGCCACCGTTGCCTACTATTTTTCCATAGCGTCACATCAATGGGTGGTCAAAATCAACGCATCCACAAGTTGGACTCAATGGACTATGACGTCTGTGGCTCAACCTTCCTACTTGAGCAGCACAAGGATAACATTCACACTAGCAAAGACGGCACTTTTTTTTTTTTTTTTAAAACACCTCATGGATAGATACAAAATTATAATTGTTCTTATTGATTTTTTCTATGCATCTCTATCAATTTTTAGATAAATACAAAAACTTAGTTGTTGTTATCTTTTATTTAAGTTACATTCTTAATTAAACCTTGCATCGCACAGGCATAATAGTAAGAGATACCGAGAGCGAGCGGGAGACACCTAGCGAGAGATACTGAGAGAAACACCGAAACAACGGGAGAGAATGGGCAAGCCCAAATGAAGGTGTTGCGATCCATTTCCACATCGGAGACTTCAACCACTGCCACCGTTGCCTACTATTTTTCCATAGCGTCACATCAATGGGTGGTCAAAATCAACAGATCCACAAGTTGGACTCAATGGACTACGACGTATGTGGCTCAACCTTCATACTTGAGCAGCACAAGGATAATGTTCACACCGGCAAAGACGGCACTGGGAGACAGTGCATTGCTTGCAGCACATAAGCCCAGGGCACCTAGGAGGTAATGGAGGAATTTCCAATGAATAAACACTTTGTCATGACTTGCAAGTGGCACCAAACGTGGAAGATCAGCCCACTTAAACATCTTATTATGGATATGATGTTTATGCGGTAATAGAGTGAAAATAATAATAATAATAATAATAATAATAATAATAATGAACGAACAAAATCACTTATACATCTTAATAAGTATATGGTGTTTATACTGTAAGAGACTAAAAACAATAATGGACAAACAAAATTTTAGAATTGTCAAATTAAAATTTTATGATGCTATCACAAAGAAATAAAAAGAAATATTGACTATAAAGAATATTATTATTAGTGACAACATATAACATACTACTAATTAATACTCCCTCCGTCCCAATTTTTTTGTCCTGTTTGAAAAGTCAAATTTTTTAAGGAAACATCATTTATTGTCTTGTTTACCTTTTAAAAAGGTATAAGTTTCCAAAACTACCCTTAAAAAAATTTATTAAAAAATTGAATTAGTAAATTAATAGGGGTATAATAGGAACATTAGTAAATTAATGACTTTTATTTTTAGAAACGGGACAATATTTTGGGACATACAAGAATTCAAGTTGTTAAGAGAATTTCTACTTTCAAAACCTTCATGACCTATGCAAGGTCATTCACATCAAAGGAGCTAAAAATTTTAGTTTTTAGCACCTTAAAAACCTACTTTATATATTTTATCACCTCTCACTTTACAAAACACCCAACTTCAAAAGTTTTATTTTAGCATTCAACACATTAAAATAATATAAGAGTTGCTACAATGAGAATGAAAGTGAGAGTCTAAGGAGAGAGAGGGTGACAGAACTAAAAATCATTAAAAATACATATATAAGCTTTGATTTATTAGAGTTCACTGTAGCTGAAAGTGAAAAAAAATTTAGATATAGGACTTTTGATGTGGCATGGTTTTTATGGTTTTTTAAGTTGCTAAAATAGTTTTTGAATGGTTTTGACAACTGCTTAATAGCATTGGTTTTGCTTACATATCTCCCAATGCTCTGTTAAGGGTCTGATAAAAAAAAGTAAAGCAATATGAAGAATATTTGCAAAAGTATCCAAGACAAAATTAAAAAAAAAAAAAAGTTAAGCAATTTGAAGAATATTTGCAAAAGTAAAGTACCCGCTAACCAAAACCAACAAAAAGAAACAGAAAAGTAGATTGTTGATGAAGGAAACAGAAACTTACAAAGGACTTTGTTGGGTTTTGGAGGCAAAGCTTGGGACTGCAAAAGAGATACTGAGAAAGACAGTCTCTTTGCTAAGTACCTGTTGACTCTCTACCCATGAAAGAGAGTGTAGGCCAATATACATACTTAGGGGTGTGCATGGGTCAGGTTGGGTCGGGTTAAGGGAATTTTTTGACCCAACCCACCATAGTGGGTCAAAAAAAAATTCAACCCAACCCAACCCACATAGGTCGAGTTGGGTCGGGTTGAACCCATGGATTGGACAATTTTTTTTTTATTACTATTATTATTAAATTGAGCAGAAAAAAATATATCACACTTGCCACCTGAGTTAATAAACAAAATATAAATGAACTAATATCCTAATTCACTTATAAACAAAATATACATGAATTCTTAACTCAGTTATAAACAAATTATATCTAACTGAGTTGATAAACAAAATATAATATATATATATATATATATATATATGATAGTAGGAACCGAAGTGCCCTATAGCTGGCTTTTAAAAAAAAATTATTCAATATATAATATATTTTAAATATATATTAAATATGGGTGGGTTGGGTTGGGTTTGGCGGGTTTGTAATTTTATGACCTAAACCCAACCCGACCCACTATTAAAAAAAAAAAAAAATTTGTTACCCAACCCAACCCACCAAGCCCTAAAAACCGACCCAACTCGACGGGTCGGGTTGGATCGGATCAGGTTTGGCAGGTCAATGGGTTTTTTGCACACCCTTCCTTATTATGGAGTTGGACATAGGTCAAATGTTTTGGGCCTACTCCAACCTCATTCACTAAAGGGATGGCCCGGCCTCCATTCAATTTGTTTTTTAATTTTTATTCTAATTAAATACTAGCTTCATCCAAATTCTTTTGTTAACATACTCTTTAAATAAGATTAGTCTATAACTCAGACATGGTGCATATGCACAAATATAGTTAAAAACATTCACAATTACACACATAATTTATGTTAAGTTTTTGAGGCAAAATTGTAATTTACCCCTAGCTATTTTGGTGATTGGCAAATATATAAATCTCATCAAACTAGCACATAAACCTTGAATTGAAATTATTAGAAAATTGTAGCATAAAAAAAATAAAAATAAAAAAAAAAAAAAAAAAAACCTTTGAACTACACACGTTGAATGAGGCTACAGTGTTAATATATTTGTATAACACTACGATTTTTTTTTTTTTTTTTTTTTTTTTGAGAAAGTATAACACTACGAATTATATCATGAATGCGTTAACCAAAAACATTAACATGGTGTTTGACTAGTTAAAAATCTAATGTTTAAGGGTTAATTGTTTACTTTAAAAAATTCAAGGACTATAATTGAAATGTAAAACGTTCAAAAGGGTATATTAATACGTCAAACGATAGTAATTCTAAACAATAAAAATAGAAACAAAATTTAAAGAAGTATTTTTTTTAAAAAAATTCCCCTTCAACTTTGAGGATATCTAAAGGTCACCAACTGTAACATGTGTTTACACCTCTCAATATATTTACCAACTTTCCTATCTAGCTTTAAGATATTTAACTTGAATATGGGATTCTAATAGTAGTTTTTTTTTTTCAAGGTTTCCTAAATCAATTTGGAGAAGTCCAAATATTAGATATTTGTAATTCTTCCGTTACCTATCTAGTGGCCAAAATGGCCAAGTACCACTATTAGCTAAATTATGTAGTGTTTTACCACTATTTGAGAAATATTCAGTAATCTACTACATTTTTGGAACTCGAGTTTGTAAAACTCGACAAAACTCGAGCTTTTCAAACTCACGCACTTCAAATATTTGAACAAAGTTTTAACGTCAACAAAGCTTGAATATCAAGCATAGGGAAAAGTGAAGACTTAGGGCCCGTTTGTTTTAGAAGTGTCTCAGTTTTCATATCTTAATACTTAGTTTTCATAACTCAAAGTCAAAGTCAAAACCCATAACTCATAACCCAAACTCCACTATCACTCAAAAAATCCAACACTTTTGTTTGGTCACAAAACTCAGTCATGTGTCTTAATTTTTAACTTCACTTTTTGCCAAATGATAGACCCACCCACTAACACTACACAAGAATATGGTTGCTACCCGCGTCCCTTTTCTTTTCTGCTCTTCAAACCCAACTACACCGAAACCCAGCTCCACCACCACCAACGGCAAATCCAGAAATCCACAACCACCACCACCAACAGCCCTCAACACAACCACAACCTCCACCAAAAAATCCGAATGAATCAAAAATCCAAACCCACCAACAGCCCTCAACCAAATGTGTTTGATTGAAAAAATAAAATAAAAATGAAGCAGCTAAGAGAAGAAACCAGAGTGAAGAAGAAAGAAAAGAAAAAAGAAAAGAGAAAAGAAAGCATCAGGTCTCATCACCGGTGAAGCTTCCGATCCCCTATCGCCTATCAAATCCCCGGCGAAGCATCAGGTCTCATCAGCCCATCTCTATCTCCATCTCTCCATCTCTATCTCTCTATCTTCTCCCTCCCTTCAACCCACAGCCACTCACCAACGCCATCAACAACTACCAATCCACCACCACGAACTCATAACTGATGTCCACGGCGAAGTACAAGCTGATGTCCATGGCGAAGGGTCTAGTTTGAGCTTGGATCGGAGACCCAAAGCACGGCTTGTGGTTGATCGGAGACCCAAATCACGAGCTTGGATCAGAATCCTTATATCAGAGATGAACCGATCGAGGCTGAGCTTGATGGTGACGACGTCGAAGACCCAAATCATGACTTGTGGTTGATCGGGGACGTAAATCACAAGCTTGGATCAGAATCCTTAGATCAGAGATGAACCAATCTAGGCTAAGCTTGATGGTGACGACTTTGTGGCTGCTCGTGATGGTGATAACTAGCATGGTGGTGGCGGTGGCTTGTGGAGGAGCAATGAAGGGTCAGTGAGAAGAGAGAGCTCTGGGTAAAAGAAAAAAAAAATGAAGAAGGAGAAGGTACAGAGAAGAACCGGTTGGAGAGAGACGTTACTTGATGGGACAAGTCATACGAGTGGGTCCCATTTTTTGCTTAATCTTACAAAAATGCCACTGAAACTCAATTCTCAAAAACTGAAAACACCTATTTCATGTTTCCTGTTTTCATCACTCTTAACTCAAAATTGTTGAGTTTTGAGTGATGGAAACACAATGTAAAAATCAAGCCAAACAAAAAAATTTGTGTGGGTCCCACGTTTTTTGATAACTCAGTTATGAGTTTTGGATCATATCACTTAAAATACCTCTAAACCAAACAAACCCTTAGTGCTGTAGGAGAGTGAGCATAAAAGTCTAACTTTGTTGTGTGAGTGTAAAAGTATACCTACTTGTCTCAGCATAGGAGTACTTAGATTTCCATTAGCAAAAGTGGTGTACCTTTGGTGAATTAATTTTTTGTCAATAAAAGTGTCATTGTTCACGTGTTCTAGTCAATAGTTAAAGCATAGTAAGAGACATAACATATTTATCTGGGAGCGTGTTGTATTTTCCTATAAAAACATTTATGTCAAATTTTTAAAGAACTTGAGCTCGAGTTTCATATTTTTTTATGGAACTCGAGTTTTTTAAACTCGAGATTCATGTCAAACTCGAATTTCACAAACTCGAATTTCAAAAAGGTAGTAAATTGCTGAATATTTCTCAAACAGTGGTAAAACACTATATATTTTAGTCAATAGTGGTATTTGGCCATTTTGGCCCCTATCTAGCTCAGCCTTATGTTTAGTTGGGATGAACCCAAAAAATGAAAAAGAAATGCATTTGTAGAAAAATTCATCAAATTAGTGGAGTTATCTTAGTTTGAAAGCTAAATTCCCTACATGGTAGAAACCGCGTCCTTAAAAATGCGCCTAAAACTAAAGATACTTGATTAACATATGGAAGTACAAATCTGATAAATTTTACACATTTGAAAGCATGGTTGTTTGATCATTAACCATGGTAATCAAATAACAGAGAAAGCATAAAAGCATAGTTCTTTGAATCCAAATAAAAGAAAAAGAAAAATATTGAACCAAAAGAGAGGACGTTGAGTAAAAAGCCCTCAAAGCCTTATTAATAAGATCTTATTGGGTTCAATGAATTGGACACAATATAGATTAGTTCCAAGTTTATATGAATTTACTTATTCTATTTTCAATAAATCAAAGTAAAATTCATTGGTGTCGAACATATTATTTCAGTTATTATCTGATCATATTCAATGGTGGTAACATACAAACTCGAAAACATAAATAGTTCGAGTGGACAAATGAAACACCCAACAATAATGTGAATTTCATGTCATTTTCCATGCATCTTCTTACTCAGACTAATCAAACTGGAGAAAATTCATTTTCTCCTTTTCATCCTCTTCTTACTTTACATGTAATGTCATAACTGTGGGCTGCTCAGGACTTTTCATAAATCAAAGTGTTATACTTTTCTATTCATAAAGCTGCCGAAGCTATATTGTAGTTTCTGGTTACTGTTTCTTTAATAAAGTCTTTTTATATCAGAAAAAAAGGAAAGAAAAGAAAAAAAAAAAAAAAAGAGTCTATCGGCAAAAAAAAGACTTTTTGCTCATTAAAGTGTGTTTGGCTTCAAATTAAAAAGTCGGCTTATTTTACTATTTAATTTATTTTTACTACTATTTATAGACTACATTGTACTTTTTAATACTATTCATGAGTTTCTCTATATTATTTCAGCTAATTTTTACATTTATTTACAGTACTTTCAGTAAAAGACGCAGATTCCAAACAGACCCAAATCTTAAACTAGCCTATATAGGCCGTATGTTCCTCCGTCTACCTTGTCTTTCAACGGCTTCAATTATTGGACCAATGATATTACAGATGGTTTGGAAAAACAATTTACCACTTAATTTTAAATTTTTTTTAGCATTAAATTAAATATTTTGTAACCTTGCAACATTTTAAATAACCTTCCTATTTTTAAGACTACATTGTTTTACCATATATGCATATCCAAATTGATAGTCAAAAATTATAGAAGAAATGTTGTTGAGTCAGTAGTATATTGTAATTATCTCAAAGAAAAAAAAAAATTTATTTAACACATAAAATTAAGAACATTAAAAAAATGTGCACTTAATTTAGCTGAAATAATTAAATGATAGTGAATTCAAATTTTGAATTCATTTGAGCAATATTTTCTATGTTTAAAATATTAAATATATAAATATATTATTCTTAACAATTTATGCGTCCTAATTTCTTTCTCTTCTTAGTGACACATACTATAACTAAAATTAATTCCCAAAAATGTTAATGATACTGTATACCACAAAGTCACAAACCTAAAATTATACATAGTTTATATAGAAAACTTCATTCAAATTATTTTATAATGAAACTATAGCGTGATCACTCATCAAAAGCTAATTCAAATATTTATTTATTATTTGTTGAAATGATATTAATCACATTTTTTGTCATATCAATTTGTAAGCTATTTGTAATAAATTTTTTTGTAACATTAATATTTTTCATTATTTATTATGTCATTAAAGTGACGCCAATCACAATCATTTTACGCCTATGGGGGGGTAAAGCCCAACCATACGTAGTGGGCCTAAAGCCCAAGGTGAGGATTAGTCTATGTCCGAGGAGGCTAAAATTGTCGAGCGGTTTTTCGCGTGAAAGAAGGATACATGGGGACGAAGAAACTCTGTCCGAAGAGAGCATCAGTGTTCCGAAGAGACGATCATCCTTGGATGAAAAGATTTTGGGGCCATGTAAATATCTGGGGGTTCAAATGAATTTACTAGTGACTTCAGCAATTTGGATAAACTTTAGACACACCTGAAGATAAGAGGAACGGAGAAATATCTAAAAGGAAAAACTGCCACTACCGTATTAAATGCACTGCAGTAACTTTTCTGGCCGCATTTATGTGAAGAAGACTTCTGAACAGTACAACTTCAGCTACCGTCATTCACAAAAGCTAAGGGAGATACATGACATGACATTGACTCAAGTAGGAAGCCGGATGAAGAACAAGTGGACGATGGGGATGGTAGTGGAAGAGGATATATAAAGAAGAAGGGTTCCTAATGAGAGGAGGAGGTCAAAATATAACAGAAAGAATTGTAACCAATATTCAATCTATCATAAGTCTCTTCGGACTTGAACTTACTTGGTCTTTACGTGTAATTTTATGCTGGTTTATACTTGTATGCTATGATCAATTGTTGTTAGCTCCATAGTTAACCTAGCTTTATCACCCACACTCTACAAATTCATTGTTTTTGGGCTTGGGCCACAAATCCGAACCCTACAACGCCAATTTGTATACTTTTTATTATAATTTTTTTAATTATTTAGGGCACGATTAGTACACTATAATGATTATTACATGGGAATAAGAATAAGTATTACAAAGAATACATTAAATTGGAATGTAACAAGTATTACTATTCATGAGTTTGGTGATCATTTAAGAATAGAATCCTGAATATTCATCCACAATTTAGTAGAGTATAAAAAGAAGGTGTAATTAAATCATTTTTAAGTCAAATTTCCTAAAATACACTTATTTTAGGGTGTTCAAAATAGAGTTAGTAATTAATAACAAGGAAATTTTATTTTCTTTCCTTTTGAAGATGTGACAACTAATGGTTTTTTAGAAAAAAATTTTAAAAAGTTATTACATAAGGTAAAAGAATAGATATTCAGTACTTTTGATAAGGAATATTTATTTCTCGTTTTGAAGAATAGCTATTCATTATAATAAAAACATAATAAAAAAACTAAATAGTTATGTCATAAAAATATCTATTATATTACAGTGTCTATTACAGTCTAACATCCTTTAAACTTTTTATAATAATTTTTTTATTTAATTAATCCCATAGAAAGAATTTATGATATCAATTTCAAAATAATTATTTTTTTATCATTATATCAAAATACTAATTAATTTTTTATATAAAAGATATTTGAATCTAAATCTTTCATTCTACACAAAACATCCTATAAAAATGTTAATAACTTAAGTTTAACATTTTTCTTTTATCATATTTCACGTGCTTCAATATTAATTAAGTAATAATATATGATAATTATGTTTGACACTGACTTAAAAAATCAATTTTTTTACTATTTAACTTATTTTTATTACTTTTTGAATTACTTTTAATCAAATAAGTCAAATCTAAACAGAATTGATAAATCCTTTACCTGTCACATCACACTCCCAATTACAATGGATCTTTTACCATAAAGGCTTTGAAACCACGATCTTTTTGGTAAATCCCTTACGAGATTATTCTTTTCGGTGCAAAAGCTTTGAACGGAGATTTCCACCATCCTGCTGAAACCACGTTCACTCGTTGACCAGTCAAGCTATGCAGGTTCATGGCACTGCCCTCGTCTTGGACTTCCCACTATAGTATTGAGTTGTTAATTTGTTAATTAATATATATTCTTATTGAATTAAGTTTACACCTACTTGATTCTTAAAAATAAAAAATAAAAGTGCCACCTAGCCAATGTGAAGTCTTTAAGTCTAACATCCATCTTAAGTCTATTTTTTAAATTACAATTGGGTCATACACATATCCATCTTAAGTCTTTTTCAAATGACAATTGGGTCATACTGGGGCTAATTTGGTACTCCGTCTCAAACTCATATTTTTACATTTTAAACAATATTATACATATTTTTACTCATATTTTTAGTATTTTTTTACTTATACGTATTTCAAAAAACTACAAACAACGTTATTCAAATTACCCTACCAATCACCCCCTTAGATTCATTGAATTTTTCAAATTCAGATACCATGCTATAGCAATTAACTGAGAAAGGCTGAACTCTTAAAACTAGTAAGGACCCAACTTTGCATCCTTTACTACCAACCATTCTCTATCCAGCCTTTTTGAGTATACATTGCAAGTTCTAAACCATAACCAAATTGCAAACTGCACAACAAGCTATCAAAGAAGCAAGCCATTTTTAATCCTTTCCTTTCCTTTCCTTTCTTTTCTATCCTAATTCAGAACCCAGATTCCTTCTTTGTCTTATAACTGAGACCATGGCAGAGTTGTTTCTTGGAGCATTTCTTCAAGTGCTGTTTGATAGGTTGGCACCCCGTGATTTGATAAGCTTGGTGTTCAGGGAAAGTGTCAAGAAGAAGCTGGAGAAATGGAGGCAAACCCTGTTGGCAATTCAGATGGTTCTTAAAGATGCTGAGGAGAAGCAACTGACAGATGCGGATGTGAAGCGATGGCTGGAAGCTATCAGAGATTTGGCTTATGATCTTGAAGACTTATTTGATGATTTTGCCATTGAAGCTATGCAGCGCAAGTTGAAGTCAGAACCTGAGTCTGGTAGCCCAGCAAGTATGGTTAGAAGCTTAGTCCCTACTCGTTTTACTCCTAGTGCTGTTAAATTCAACCTTAAGATGAAGTTTGAGATTGAAAAAATCAGTAACCGGTTGAAAAAAATAACTGAACAAAAAGACAGACTTGGGTTGAAAGATGGTGGTATGTCTGTAAAGATATGGAAAAGGCCATCCAGCACAAGTGTGCCATATGGACCTGTGATAGGCAGAGATGAAGATAGAAAGAAGATAATAGAACACATTTTAAAAGATGAGCAAACTGATGATGCTAATTTTCATGTCATCTCTATTGTTGGTATGGCTGGGGTTGGTAAGACAACACTTGCTAGGCTTGTGTACAATGATGAAGAAGTTAATCATTTCAATCCAAGAGCCTGGATCTGTGTATCTGATGACTTTGATGTTATGATGGTAACAAAAGCTCTTCTTGAATCAGTCACTTCCCAACCCTGCCATCTCAAAGAGTTGAATGAAGTTCAGGTGAAGCTGGCAAGTGAATTAGAGGGTAAAAAGTTCTTGCTTGTTTTAGATGATCTTTGGAATGAGAATTATGGCCTGTGGGAAGCACTGCTACCTCCTTTCAGGGCCGGAGCAGCAGGGAGTCGAATAATCGTGACAACACGAAATGCAAGTGTTGGAAAGGTAATGGGAGCAGTTCAGTCTTATAATCTGGAGTTCATATCCGACAATGATTGCTGGGCAATATTTGTCCAGCATTCCTTGATGAATGAAAACGTTGGTAGACCCGGGAATTCAGGCCTAATTCGTGAGAGAATTCTTGAAAGGTGCAGGGGATTGCCTTTGGCAGCAAGGACTCTTGGTGGCCTTTTCCGTGGTAAAGAGCTAGATGAGTGGGAGGATATAATGAATAGCAAATTGTGGAGTTCATCAAACATGGGAAGTGACATATTTCCCATATTAAGATTGAGCTACCACCATCTCCCTCATCATCTAAAGAGGTGCTTTGCTTATTGTTCATTATTCCCAAGGGACTATGAATTTGAAGAGAAGCAACTGATCCTGCTTTGGATGGCAGAAGGTTTGATTTATCAAGCAGAAGGTGATAAGCCAATGGAAGATTTAGGTGGCGAGTACTTTCGTGATCTACTGTCAAGGTCATTTTTTCAGCAGTCAAGCAGTAATAAATCACGATTTGTGATGCACGACCTCATCAGTGATTTAGCTCAATGGGTTGCAGGAATAAGCTACTTCAGGTTGGAGACTAAGCTGGAGGGCAACGAGCGAAGCAAAGTTTCCAGTAAAGCTCGCCATTTTTCTTTTGTTGGTAGCAGATATGATGGAGCTAATGAGTTTGAGGCAGTTTCTGAATTCAAGCATTTGCGGACCTTCCTACCACTAATGGCACCGTATGTTGGGTACTCATATTTGTCTTATCACATTATTAATCAATTGCTGCCTGAATTACAAAACCTACGGGTGCTTTCTTTGAGTGGCTATCGCATAGTTTATCTACCAGACACAATTGGTGATCTCAAGCATTTGCGGTACCTTGACCTTTCTCGCACACAACTCAGAAGCTTGCCAGCATCAATAAGCACTCTTTACAATTTACAAACATTGCTATTAGAAAATTGCTCTTCTTTAAAGTTCTTGCCTCCTGATTTTGGTAAACTGTTCAACCTGCGTCATTTGAATATTGTTGGATCAAATTTATTGGAAGGAATGCCTCTAAGCATAAGTAATTTGACTAGTCTCCAAACATTGTCCAACTTTGTTGTGGGCAAAGCAGATAGTTTCTGTGTAATAAGAGAGCTAGGGCCCTTGGTGCATCTTCGAGGGACACTCTGCATCTCAAAATTGGAGAATGTAACTAAAGCTCAGGAGGCAAGAGACAGTTATTTATATGGCAAACAAGACCTTAATGAGGTTGTGATGGAATGGAGTAGCAACCTTAATGAATCACAAGATGAAGAAACCCAGTTGGAAGTACTTAACATGCTACAGCCTAATGTGAAGTTGAAAGAGCTTACTGTGAAGTGCTATGGTGGAACCAAATTCCCAACTTGGATAGGAGATCCTTCATTTTCTAATTTAGTGCTCCTAAGGTTTGAAAATTGTGATAACTGCAATTCCTTGCCACCAGTTGGGCAACTACCCTTTCTCAAAGATCTTCTCATTAAAGGAATGGCTGGAGTGAAGAGTGTTGGCCGAGAATTTTATGGGGAAAGTCGCTCAAGACCTTTTAAATCCTTGGAGACTTTACATTTTGAGAATATGCCAAGATGGGTAAACTGGATTCCTCTTGGAGTTAATGAAGCGTTTGCTTGCTTGCGTAAGCTTTCAATCATAAGATGCCATAATCTGGTGGGAAAATTGCCAGACCATCTTCTTTCATTAAAAAAGCTTGCGATTCATGGATGTTGGAATTTGGTAGTTTCAGTTTCAAACTTACCAATGCTGTGCGTATTAGTAATTGAGGGATGCAAAAGAGTGGAGTGTGAAAGTTCAGTTGGCTTTGGCTCACCATACTCCGTGGCTTTTTCAAAAATTTCAGAGTTTGGAAATGCAACAGCAGGGTTAATGCATGGAGTAAGTAAAGTAGAATATTTGAAGATTGTTGATTCTGAAAAGCTCACAACTTTGTGGGAGAAAATACCTGAAGGGTTGCACAGACTCAAATTCCTACGAGAGCTGTCTATTGAAGACTGCCCAACACTAGTTTCCTTTCCAGCATCTGGTTTTCCTTCCATGCTGAAAGTAATTCAAATAAAAAGCTGCAGTGGTCTGAAATCATTACTACCAGAGGGAACGTTGCACAGCAGAGAAAATGCATGTCTTGTGCGGTTGTGTGTTGTTCGTTGTGATTCTATGAAGTCCATTGCCAGAGGACAGCTACCAACAACTCTAAAAAGGTTGGAGATATCTCATTGTATGAATTTGCAGTGTGTGCTAGACGAGGGAGAGGGTTCTTCTTCTTCTTCAGTGATGCATGATGAGGATATCAACAACAGAAGCAAAACTCATCTTCAGTGCTTAGACATCAAATCATGTCCATCTCTCACAACCTTAACTTCAAGTGGCAAGTTACCTGCCACGCTTACACACCTCCTTCTGAGGGAATGCCCAAAGCTCATGTGTTTGTCATCAACAGGTAAATTGCCAGCAGCACTTCAATACCTTGAGATTCAATCAATCTCAAAGCTGCAGAAAATAGCAGAGAGGTTGCACCAGAACACATCCCTTGAATGCATTAAGATTTGGAATTGCCATGGCCTTAAATCCTTGCCAGAGGACCTACACAACCTCAGCAAACTTCGCCAGTTTCAAATTTTTTGGTGTACAAGTTTTTCTTCCTTCCCAGCAGCAGGGTTACCTTCAAACCTGAGAGTTCTTGGGATCAAAAACTGTAAGAATCTCAAGGCCTTACCTAACGGTATGCGCAACCTCACTTCTCTTCAAAAATTGGATATATCTAACCGTCTAGACAGTCTGCCCTCTCCACAAGAGGGTTTACCTACCAACCTAATAGAACTTAATATGAATGACCTGAAGTTCTACAAACCAATGTTTGAGTGGGGGTTGCAACAACTCACTTCTCTTATAAAACTCTCCATTCATGGTGAATGTCTAGATGTTGATTCCTTTCCAGGTGAGAGGGAGAATGGGGGCATGATGCTGCTGCCAAACTCTCTCTCCATCCTATGCGTTTCATATTTTCAAAACCTGGAATGTCTGTCCCCCAGGGGGTTTCAAAACCTCACATCTTTAAACCAACTAAAGATCTATAATTGCCTAAAGCTCACATCCTTACCAAAGGAGGGCCTGCCTCCCTCACTTACACAACTTGAAATCCGTAATTGTCCCCTGCTAAGTCAACATTGCAATAATGAGAAAGGACAAGAGTGGTCCAAGATAGCTCACATCCCTTGTGTTTTGATTGACAACAAATTCATCCATGAAACAGTGACAACAGATTCATTCACAACACAGCTCAACAGGTGAATTCCTGTTTTTGCAAACAAGAGGATGTTCAACTTTCGCATTGCATTGACATCTAGGTAAGTCATTTATTAAATCTCCAAATTTATTTGTTTACACAGCATACATGTCAAAACTTTTTATATGACAGTGTTCAATATTTTGTATATTTAGCCAGGTAAACCCAGCACAGTGACATCATGAGAACCAAAGCTGAGTTCTGTGATAACCTCTTACATGCTTTTTGCAGTATATACCTTACTATATTTAAGAACCTGCCATAGCCACCTCTGGTTTTATAGTTTGCATCACTAACTTATTTTCATTTTACACTTACACATAGGTTTTGGCATATGCCTGGACATAAAGGAAATAATTACCCACCATTACAGATTCATTGCATTTTTGAGAATATTGTCAATGAGAAAACTAACTCAATATTTATGTCATGTAGTTTCACCATGTCCTAAGCAATGAACTCGGGGTCTAGAATTTTACCATTTAGAGGCTGATCAAACCCCAGACTGATATTGAAGATGATTTTACTTACTAAAATCTCATCCAGTTATTGGGTTTTCACATCAGCTTTTCATCTAGGGTTAATGGTCCATCAATTCTTATCTATCATGCAGAACCTAAGCAGATTTCTTTTCTGCCATAACTACTACTACCCTACGTCAAGTTATTGTTCAAAGTTCAATGGATAATTGGATATTATCATTTTACTTTCTCCTTCTAATTTGATGGCAGTGTATATACTCTTTAGTCTAACTAATTCTTTATATATGGTGCCATAACCTATGTGCAGCGTCCCATAATAACCATGGCAACTGTCTAATATAGGATTGCTGCATATCTGCATTACTAGAAAGTAGATACAGATACAAATATTTCTTGTTGAAATTTTTTTTTTCCTAGTTTTCATTACAACAGAGGAATTCTGGTAGGACTTCTTGCCCTTTAGGAACATCACTGATGAATCTTACCGTCTTTGGTGCTTGCAGATAGTTCGAAAGGCTGATGCAATTCTTTTCAACTTTCCAAGTGCTGTGTGTGGAAGGAATATTTGTTTTTGTCTTGTTGATGTTTGTTTACTGCCTTTACTATGTCTGTTAGAGATAGTGGCTCATATTCTTAATAGGAAAGCAACATCGGTCTCTGGTCTAGAGGCCTCATGAGTGGAGTGTTGCAGAGCGCAACTAAGTGGAGGCCATGAGGCCCAATGTGGCTTTGTTACCCCTTCATTGTGAAATTCAATGTCCTGGTTTTGGGCTTTTTTAGAGGCACTATCAATTTATTGTAAACCCTTTTATTTCTTTAATAGTGAATTTTCCCACTGCATACTTTGGTGGATGTAGGCGTATTTTCGAACCACATCAATTTCCATATCAATTTTCTCTTTTATCTCTCTGTTTTTAACATTGCTAACATCTGAAATCTTTAAAAGTGGTCATGGCCTTTTACAATTTGTTTCCCAAATATTTTAGGACTGTTAACTCTATTCTGCAATATTGATGCCAATTATTTTTTGGCGTTATTTTGATTCTCCTCCTCTTTGTATTGTTTTCACATCAAGTCAGGATGCATTACTGTAACTCTATTCTGCAATATTGGCGGCCAATTTCTTTTTCCTTTATTTTTATTCATTCCTCTCTATCTGCTGTTTTCTCAGCAAGTCTGCAACCAAAGGATGCATTAATGGAAAAAACAATACTCAATATTATCTAGCCAATTGTTCTTTGTGAGCGGTTTTGCAATGTTCTTTGCATAAAAGTACAAGTTCACATTACTAGGTGTACATAGGACTTAACAAATGCCCCTCCTAATGTTAAGAGGAAAAAAAGAAAAAGAAAAATGGTCTCTTATTTGATAATAAGAAACTTTACTAATTGAGTTAAAAAGGACCTATGTATTGATTTAAACTAAAAAGAAATCAATTGCCATTTTAGCTTGATATTAAAAAACGGTCATCATAGAACGAACATCATAGGTTTAATATCCTATCGCATATAAAAATAAAATTTTAAATTTAAATTTTAAAAAAAAAAGATTAAAAAATGACCCCAACTTTTTGAAGTACAATATTCAAATTAAAAGAAGGAGAAAATACCATTTTGGGATCATTGTTAATTAAGTCCTTACATTTTGGTAGCAATCAATTTTTATTAGTGAGTTGATAGTAGGCGATCAAATTGACAGTGACCAAAATGCCAGGACCAAAATAGACTTTTTGCTTTAAAAGAATTTGTTTGATTGCGGATACTTTTAGATTTATTTAAATACATGGAGCAAAATGTCTTCAAACAAAAAATACTGCGCAAAATAAAGCCATAAAGTGTGAGTATATAAGCTTTAAAAGAAAAATAACAGCTGAATTCCTGGAAGGGACATTGTTCTTTTAACTGAGGAGCATGAAGGACAGGCAGGGCTACTTGGCATAATATCAATTAAAACCAAAACATGGATGGATGCTATTTTGCATAATGAAAAATTTGCTTGAAATTGGAGGAATGGAGGAAGAGGGGAACCATAACATGGATTGTGCTTCATATTGAAACTCAAGTGCCATAAAGGGAGCCAAATGAAATTTAATTAACAATTAATAAATTCACATTAACAAAGCTGTTACACTGCTTTGCCCTCCAACTCTCCAAGGCAAACACTAGAATGCATTCTTTAACCACTACAAATATAACAAATAGAATTCCGAATAGAATTTATTTTAGCCACCCTGTTGTCAATGCCTGCTCAGTTCATACCACACCATTAGAATGGCACCAACACCAATTGTCTAACATGAATGCCACTCAATTTGTAGTTGGATTTTTCTGCAGTTGTCCACAAGTGACCACGACATGTAGGGAAATTCTATGTGCCTATAACATTCATTATAATATATTTACTTCCACACTTCTGATTTCATAAAATAAATACACAATGTACAAAACCAAAGAACCCAATTTGATCTACCATCATCCTCTGCAATTGCACAGATAGAAAAAAAAAACATCTATTCAAATATGAAAATTACTTATAATAATGATGAAATTGATATTTTCCAGCCTCTACTCCCGTATCTTTTGGATTCCAGTCCAGCGTGCATAATCCACCCACCTGTTTGCAGAATATATAAAAGACCTTGAGAAGTGAAAAGAAGAAATATGAAAAATTGACAATATGTCACCCTAGGAGATCTCAAATCTTACATCAATGACCCCAAGAATGTGTTGCCAGTTCGAACAACAAAGCAAATAGCACCCAGAATAATCTTGTTTTGATGCAGAAAGGGCTCTAGGATTCGTTGTTCAATAATTCCAGCAAGAACTTGGTACCTGTTAAACAAAGAAAGCATATAATTTGTACTGTAAACTGACTATTGTCTGTACATACAGATGATGATCAGCTATTACTAGCCTCACCTTTTCATGACTTAATGAGTATTATTATGTAATGATGTGGTTGCAAATAAACCCACATACCTTAGATTACTAGAAACTGCCATATAAACACCATATGCAACACTGGTTGATAATACAGGCACATCCTCTGCTTCACCAGCGAAGGATTTATCAATGGCCTTTCGTGCATTGATCAACAAATTTGTTATCCCTGTACCAACCTGAAAAATGCTGCTATTAGTCGTATGACATCAAATAGATGGTGATATCATGAGCCCTAAACCAAAAAAAAAATAATAATAATAGTTAATGATAAATTACTACTATCCCAAAAGCTTAAGCATTTACTGTTAATAAATGGAGCCCAATAGGTGGGATTTTAAATTTTTAAATGGGAAGTATAGCGGAGATAAGGTTTGAACTCTAGACTACTTACTTTGATACCATGATAAATTATCACTGATCTCAAAATCTTAAGTTATTAGAGAAAGGGGAATAAAATTATTTAACCATTATTCTAACAAATAGAACTTTGTCATGCAGCCTTTATTTTCTACCACATAAAAGCAATCTTATAAATAACATAACACAACACACTGCATTTTGGACACCTCATTAAATAAAACATATCAAAGCCTGTTTATCAACTGTCATCAAATCCAAAACCCTATAAAAACAATTTGCACACAATCACTGAACTACATTTCTTGAAATAGCCTTGGTGCACTATGTTTCCAGTTCTCAAACCAGGTGTATCTAATTGTGAATTTCTATGTGAAGTTATATACTTCTATTATGTTTTCCACAAAGAATATACAAAATAAAGATAGGATAAATAAAATGTGCTTTAGGAATTAGGAAGCACCCATGCTAGGACTTCTCTAATTCATAAAGTATGGTTATTGTAGATGGCAACAAACTATGGAAATTCCCTTTTGATGGACAACAAAGCACAAAAGTGGTTAGAACAAATTGAAAATATATTACAACTAAATAGAAAGAAAATTACATACAAGGCATTTCAAAACATGTATGGTTTTCACTTACCAAAGATGCACCAGTCCCAACTACAAATAGTTTGGCTCCATTACGCTGCAAAAGAGATTGATATACCATAAATTTCTGATTCATTGTAAACTACAGTTAAAATCCTTATAGTTATCCAAGACATACCACTATTGCACCTATTCTCTGTAAAAATGAATAAGATGTTCCAGCCAAAGCCACCTGCATGGAGGATTTTAGAAGAAAATAATTGATTACATTACATAAGGTTCATATAATGTTGAAGTTGAGGATCAAAACAACAGCCCGAAACACACAACAGTTAAGAAATTAACACAAACAATTACCTGAAACGCATTGTCAGGACAGCCATAGAAAAACTTAGCAATTGATCCGGCACTGACTGCTAGAGGTGGGCGGAGGGAAACAGTAGGAGCAGGAAGCCAGACAAGCATAAAATCTGCTATGATGGCCATCACCTAAGATGAAAACTATATCAGAAAGATGCAAATTCCATTCATTGTTGACTTGAATTAAAAAGCCAAGTAGCACTTCAAATTTGAGACATAAAATCTTGTGGAATGTCACAGTAGATTCAGATAACCAAGAAAACATACCACATCAGCAAAAACGAAATCTAGCTCCTTGGTAAACTTTTCTCTACGCCTCTCCAACTCTGCTGCAGTCTGCAAGGAAAACAGATGGATAAATATTCTATCCGAATAATAAAATAATTATTTCTCTTAAACACACACACACAGCAAGAAAGCTAGAATCTTTTAGTAACAATGAGAAGAAGCAAAAAATTGTGGTGTGAAGCAGAAACAAAAAAACACACATACACAGCTCGGGAAAAAAAGCTATAATATAGAAATGGATATGATTGGAGGCAAAGAATGATAGAGCATTGTGATGCAGAAACACACACAGCAAAGATAGCTAGAACCTAGTAGTAATTAGTATGAAAAGAAGAAAAGAATGATAGAGTATTGTGAAGCAGAAACACATAGCAAGGAAAGCTAGAATTTTGTAGTAGTTGATATGAAAAGAAGCAAAGAAAGGTAGAGCAGCGTGAAGCAGAAACTATTTAAAAAAAAAAAAAGAATAATTCACAATTCCCTAATAGAGTAAGCTTTTAAAACAAATAGTAATTTATCATGTTATTAGAGCAAGTAGTCCTAAATTCCCGTTTAAAAAAGGTTAAAAGTCCCATATGTTGGATCCCTACTGTGTTAGAACAATGGTTAACAAATTTCATTCATTCTTTCCTGTTAAATGATTGAATTCATTGTTTTCTATCATTAACTTTTTAAATGGGAGGTAGAGTTGAGACGAGGTTTGAACTTAGGACCATTTGATACCATAATAAATTACTAATTGTCTTAGCCTTTTAATGTGGAAGATTAGAGAAAGGTTAGAACTCAAGACCACCCACACATTTCTATGATGAATTACCTATTGTCCAAAGGTTTAAATTGTCAGTAACGATGAATTTAATCATATAACCATTATTCTAATAGCCTTTTGGGACAGGTTGTAATTTATTAGAACAGAGCAAAGAAAGCTAGAATCTATCATTGGTGGATATAAAAACAAGCAAAAGAGAATGGTAGAGCAGAGTGAAGAAGCAGAAACAAAAGCAAAAACCTTGGTGAAGATGCCAACACCACACTCTATGGCAACCTTTGTCAAGAAAAGGTCATCAGCAAGCAAACGCTCCTTAAACCCACCAAACTGAAGCAACCATCGGAACAGTACCGACTTTTCAAGCTCAAAGTACCTCTTAACAATCGACCCAGGTACCCTTCCAGCCTCTATAGCCGCAGCCAAGTCCTTTGGCAGAGTCTCCACTGACCTACCAGCCTCTAACAACGCCATCACAGCCTCTTCTTTGTTCCTTTCCTTGTCACCATCATCACTATTACCATTGTCATTATCATCATTACCACTATCTCCACCTCCTCCTCCTCCTCCTCCTTCTCCACCGCCTATGCCACCGCCTCCGCCGGTGTTGAAAGTGGAGTGAGTGATGGTGGTAGGACGTTTGTGAAAGGTGGTGAAAGTAATGAGAGAAGGAGTGAAGAGGCGTGAAGTAGTGGTAATGGTGGTGGGGAAGTTGTGGGTTGTGATGGTGAAAGCTTGAGGTGAAGAGTGGTGATAGTGGTGAGATGGGGAGGAGGGAAGAGTGAAAGGGTTGGTAGAGAAGTTGGAGAAAGTGATTGCCATTAGAGAGAGAGAGAGAGTTGAAGGGAGTTTGGTGTTTTTTTAGAGAGAGAGTTGAAGGGTGTTTGGTGCTTTTTTTTTGGATTTGTTTGGTGGTGAAGAGGAGGTAGATGATGAGGGTGTGATGAATAAAATAATGGCAGAGAGAAAGAGATGGGTAGAAGTAGAAGAAGAGACTCACAGTCGCCACACACTTACAAGCAGGGGCGTGGAGCCTTTGGATTTTGGACACTTTCTAGTTTCTAGTCAGACTGTTACTGGTAATTTTGGTGGGAGTTTTTTTCTAGATCAAGTGATTATATACTATCCGTTAAAATAAAATACTGTAAAAAAAAAAAAAACATCTTCAATCTTTTCATATATATATTTTTTTTAACTTAAATTTTGAAAATTTAACTATTAAATTTCATTTCTTTATATTCTTAACATGCACGTCAAATTTCATTCAAATTTGATATTATTTATTATTCAATCAATAAACTTATAAAACTTGAAATTTTAATGTTTGTTTGATGACATAACAATTAATTTTTGAACTTTTTGAAATTTTGTAAACATGAAAGATATAATAAGAACATACAATTTAACAGTTAAATTTTTAAAATTTACACTCAATATAAAAGTATATGAGGAGTTTGAAGGGTTTCTCTCTAAACTAGTTTGGAGAAAAACTCTATTTATTAGTATGTATAATAGTATTTAGAGTGAAGGATATGGATTTCAAAGTTTTAGTTTAAGTTATTTGTTTCAATAATATAAATTAACTTCTTCTTTGTATCTTACCATAAAATTTACAATGACTCCATTTAGCTTTGCATTAGCTAAAGGCTTTTTTTTTTTTTTTTTTTTTGTCACAAGAGTTTTGTAATTTAACTTACATTTCTTATTATTTTCAGTAGGAACTTTATGAACCCAGATTCAAGCACCGCAAAAATGACAACCACTCATATTTCCCTCAAATCTTAGGGGTCTGTTTTTTTAAACCAAGTAAAATAATAAATAATTTTGTTTTAAAGAAGTAGGGGTATTCTCTAACTTCATACTAGTTTAGATTATTACATGCTGATAAGAAATTTTTATCACTCTAAAGTTTCACAACACATGTGAATGACTACACCTAAGTATTTATGTGTTTGAATTTAATTGAGAAACATAATATAATATATCTAAAGAATTATACTTAATTTTTATTTTTCAACAAATATTGATGAAGAAGATTTTAGTAGTTTATTATTAAGACCTTTCAATGGAGAACTAACTTATGCTTAAAAGATTGGTAAAATTAGACATGTTCTTTGAACATAACAATTCCCCACTAATTAAAATTAAAATTTTCTTCCTATTTAATTCATTTGAAATATTAATTGCATGGTTACAGAGAAAAGAATTTGAATAACATCAATTGCCTCAAAACAGACTAAAGATTAGAGAATATCAATGAACTATCAATGAAGATGGGACCCAATGACCCATGACATGTTAAATTTGAAATTTAGAACAAGAAAACAAATCTCTTAATAAAAGTTGGATCCAAATTTCCACAAACTTGTGAATGACTTTGTGCCGCCTTCTTCAATAGAAGCCACAGAAATTGCAGAATTTAATAAGGACCATTATCTCAGACAAGCCATACGCTGCAAAACAAAACATGGGTCCATTATTCACAACTGAATAGTGTTAAATTTTAGTTTGGACTGTGGACTGTGGAGCTTTCCTACTACAAGGAATGAGCGTGCAGGAATTGTTTTGCCAAATTAGTGACCAGTGATAAAGGGTGTGTGGCACGCACCATATAGAGGAATAGAATCTCTTTTGAAAAAAAAAAAAAAAAAACTTGGAATCTAAACCTATAGATAGATACTGAGACAAACTAAAGGAAAATAGGAAATCTTACGAGAATACATATTTGAAGGTAGGCTGCCTTGCTTTCCAAAAAAAAAAAAAAGTAGGCTGTCTTATTACAAAGATTAAGTTTTTTTCTTTTTTTCTTTTTTTCTTTTTTATAAAATGTCTGGTTAAGAAGTGTCATTAGGGTATCTATTAATGGACCATTTTATGAAAATTTTGATATTTACTTTTAGGAAGAAATATAAAAAACCGTAAAAAAAAAATTTGGTTTTTTTTTTTTTCATATTGTATAATATTTTCTAAACGAATGCCATTATGTCTAATAACAAAATCCATTTTTTCCATTCGTAAGTAAGTGCACTGAAATAGATTGAAATGACCCGAATTGGACCAATGTGAACTGAGTAGACTGAATTATACTAAAATGGACCAAAATAGACTGAAGTAGACTTAGACCAAAATGGACTAAATTAGACCGATGTGGACCAAATTGGACCAAAGTAAACCGAATTAGACCAAAAAGAACCAAAAAGAACAAAGTAAACCAATTTAGACCGAATTAGACTAAAATGGGCAGAATTAGACCAAAATAGACCAAACTGAAATGAGTTAAATTCTATTGTATTTAGATATTAATAAAAAAATAAAAATAAAAACCTCAATGCAAGCAAGCACGTTGAGGTTTTGGAGTGGCTCTATTCGGCTGGAACAGAGAACGGAGGAGCCATAAAGTCTAAAGCCCATAAACGGATAACCCTATGGGAAAACAGAATGATGCAATACATTCTCAGGGATTTTTTTTTTTTTCTATTTAGTATCATTTTAGCAACAATTTCGTTAGTTAGCATGTTTTTGAAACATTTTAGCAAACTAACATTTCGAGTTTGTTAGACTTGATTTCAACTAAGGAAATCGAGTCTAATACACTCGACTTATGCTTTGGCAGAGGCTGATGTGGATCTTTTGTGCATGTGGATCTCGAGTTTAATACACTTGATTTATGGTTTGGAGAAGAAATATCAAATATTACACATTTGACCTGGAGAACACAAAGAAGATGAAGAAAGATTTTTTTGTAGGTGGGTTTGGTTTTGCAGGTAGTGATGACAACAGAGGGGTGGATTTGTTTTTGTCGTGGGTGGGTTTGGTTTTGCAGGTCACTTCACGGAGTGGGTTTAGTTTTGCCATGGGTCTCTTCTTCTTCTTCCTCTTCTTCTTTTCCTTCTTTCTGCTTCGTTCTTCTTTCTTTGTTCTTCTTCTTCGTTTCTCAGATCACTAAAACTAAATCGAGTGCGTGAGACTGGAGTTCTACGTGTATACAAATTTCCACGTCAACCTTTCAGACCATCAAAATCGAGTGCATGAGACTCAATTTCGTTCGTTGAAATCAAGTTTAACAAACTCGAGATGTTAGTTTGCTAAAATGTTTCAAAAACATGCTAACTAACGAAATTGTTGCTAAAATGATGCTAAATGGAAAGAAAAAAAAAATCCCATTATCAGTTGTTAAACTCTAATCATATTCATTTCATTTCTCTGGAGGAAGATCGAGTGAGGCAATTCATTCAGCAAGTATTTCCAATTGGCTCCATGATATCAATTAATGCCTACAGTTTCCAAGGCATTGGATGATTGGAGTAATTTGAATTTTGAATGTCTTTGTTTAAACTTTGAAATACTAGAAAGTATTAATTGAATGACAAAAACTTTTCGAAATGCATCATAATATTAAAGAATATATAATAATAATATTTATAAAAAATAGCAAATAATCTATATATATATATATATTAATAGATAAAGTTAAGAGAAAATTCAATTAGATTTTAATTTAATTCTCAATTTTGCGCCATGTGTCCTATTTAATTTTTAATTTTGTACCAAGTGAGTTATTGAAGGTAAAAATTGAAGAGTCTAGATCCAATTAGATTATAAATTGGATTTCAATTGAAATCCAATTTTTCCCATGTGTCTATCTAAGTTTTTTATTTTTGTGGCAAGTGAATTATTAGGTGCAAAATCCGAAGAGTTTAAAATTAATTAAATTCTAAATTTTATAGATATCTATATATTCTAAAATTTTAAATTAATTATATATAGATATCTATATATATCTAAAATGATAAACCATTACACATTTTAGAAATTTACTAGTATATATTACTAGAATCCAATTTTGTGTCATGTGTCTAAATTTATGTGAGACCACACCATAATTATCCACTTAAGTTTATGCCACGTGTCCACTTAAGTTTTTTAATATTTGTGTCAAGTGAGTTAATGAGTACAAAATACTAAGAATCTAATATTAACAAACTATAAAATAAAATTAAAAATCACATATACTTTTTTTTTTTTTTGAAGCAAAAATCACATATACTTAATAAAAGTCACCACACAACAAAAATCCCCACATGTTCTATCTTATTAAAAACTAGAAGAAAAATAATGATCATAAGTAGCACTAAATTTAGGTAAGAATTTTAATATGTGACTAATTACGTTTACTTTTTAAAAAAATAATTTGACTAATTATTTATATTTTTATAATAAAATTTTTGTTTAATTTTAAATGTATCTATATGTATGCATGTGTTACATGCTATTTTTTAAAAAAAAATAATTTGACTAATTATTTATATTTTTATAATAAAAGTTGTGTTTAATTTTAAATGCATCTGTGTGTGTGTGTGTGTGTGTAAGCAAAGTTTAGAGAAAGTTCAACTAGAATTTGAGATTAGAATTCAATTTTGCGTCATGTGTCCGCTTAAGTTTTTTAATCTTTGTATCAAGGGAGTTAATGAGTGCAAAATACTAAGAATCTAATATTAATGAACTATGAAATTAAAAAAAAAAATTACATATACTCAATAAAAATCATCACACAACACAGATTACCACACATTCTATCTTATTAAAAATTATTTTAAAAAAATGATCATAAGTGGTATTAAATTGAGGTAAGAATTTTAAAATGTGACTAATTACATTTACTTTTTTAAAAAATTGACTAATTATTTATATTTTTATAATAAAAATGTGTTTAATTTTAAATGTATCTATACGTATACATGTGTTACATGCTTTTTATATATATATATATATATAAATAATTTGACTAGTTATTTATATTTTTATAATAAAATTTTTGTTTAATTTTAAATGTTTCCATGCATTTGCATAAGTTATATATTAGTAATAATAAGAGTGTTGTAACCATCGCACACCCTTGGTGCGATGGCTATTACACGAATATAAGTGCTTGTAGGGTGTGGGGAGGGAGACAAGGACCAGGGTTCAAGTTTCTAAAAAGGAGTTTCACACACATTTACACTTAAATTAGGTTAAAGTAAAATTTCTATCTATTAGGCTAAAGTAGAATTTCTATCTTGTATAATAATAATAATAATAAGAGTGTTGTACTTGGCAAGACAAATATTAAAATGATTTTTAAAAGATAATCGATTTTATGGTTTGTAGGACTATGCCAACCGTTTGAAATCTTATTAAAAATAACACAAATTTTAAAAACACATAAATGTAAACTAGAGATTAGATATTTCATATACAATCTTATCATTTTGTATAATTTTTGGCGAAATTTTATAGGGGCACGCTTTATTACAACTTATTTCTTTAATTTAACATAAACTCTAAATTTATTTACAAATTTCTTTTTAATATAACACTTCAGGTTTCCATATATTAAAACAAAACAAAGCAAAATAAAATTTAATTATTCTAATATTTGAACCCCAATTGAGCAAAGACAAAATTATTGGAATAAATAAACAATCTTATTATTACACGTAAATATTATTCAAACTTAATCAGTTTTAATAATAGACATTGAACTGTGCATCGTTTAGATGAATCAGGTTAGATGGTTTATCAATCGAACGCAATCCATCACATGTCTAGAAACCAACACAACCCACATGGATTAAGTTAAGTTAGGTCGGTGGTTTGTGCGTAGATGTTTCATTTGTTGTAAAACAAATTAAACTTTCATCAACAATTAAATCAAATTTTCAATAATTCATTACAATTTACAAAATATTCTTTAATTGTATTCTATATTCATAAAAATTAAACTCAAAATACCAAAAAGAATCAAACTAAAATAAAAATAATAAAATAAACTTATATATACGGTGAGTTGGGTTGGGTGAAATGGGCTGAACAAATCATCTACCAGAACTCAACCCAATTCAAGATTCAAAATAAAATTTCAAGTCAACCAAAATTTACGAACCCATAAAAACCAACCCGACATATTAGGATGGATTCATTTCGTGATATTAGTGGGTTGGACGAAGACCAATCTTTACTTTTTCATTCAAAAAATTTTCTAAGTAATTATTTTTCACAAAATCAAACACGCTGCACGAGAATTAATTATTATGTTTGGTCTAGTCATCTATCCCTTTTTTTATTAGTTATTTAATTTTTTTTTTTTGCAAAAATTAGTTTTTTAATTATTATTTGTTATATACTTCAAATAATTAATAAAAAAATATTTACAATTGTCCTTTCATAAAATTTTCCAATAAATTATTTTCCATAAAACAAACCCGCAAAAAATATTAATTTTTAATTTAACTTTACCAATTTTATCCTTTAAAAATTATGAGTAAATTTTACAAACATAAGTTTAAATTAATATCAAAAAAGTCCAAAAAAATATTTCAAAATAGATCAATTTAGTCCTTTAACCCCACCCCGTTAGCCCTCCGTTACTCATCTCTCTTTTTCTCTCAGACGTGTAACTCTCTCTCTCTCTCTGATCCTTCTGTGTTCCAGTGGCCGTTGGATCAATCCCACCATAGAAGCCCACATCATAAAATACCCAAAGAAACTCTGGATTGCACTCACTCCCAGTTGGGGTTGTTTTTCTGTGGCTATCCATATGCTGTGGGTTTGGCTGGGGGTTTTTGAATTTGTTGTTGCCAGTGTGGTCTGTGGTTGCTTGTTCTAGGTTTGTAGATGGGTTCTTGTTGATGGTGTTTGTGGGTTTTGCTGTTGCCATTGTTATTGTTTTGCTGGGTTTGTGGGTTTAGCTACTGGGTTTGTTTTACTGAGAATGTAACGGGCGTTACAAGCCGTTTGAGGATAAGGACTGATTGGTACTATTTCTCAAAACCTCGGGTATGTTTGTGAAGTTTACCCAAAAATTATTCATCTTAAGAAAAATTTGCAAAATAGCACATAATAACAACGGTCTAGAATCCACAAAGGAAAAGCTCTGCTACACACGCTGACACTACACAAGTGAACACCTCTTATCTTCCTCTCTCTCTCCATTTTTTTTTATATGGATAGATAGATAATCACAGGCTACTTTCATACCCAGAACACAACAAACAGAACAGAGAGAGAGAGAGAGAGACAGAGAGCTCTCCAAAACCAAAAAACACCATGGCTACTACATGTTCTACTGCACCTTCATCCCTGATGCTAACACATGTTGCCTCATCAGTACACCCACAAGACCTCACTCCTTCCCTTCTCTCCTTCAAGCCCAAATCACTCTGCACCGCTTTTTGTGTCCACCCTCTGGTGTTGAGGCCTAGAGAGAGACGAACAAGTAGGTGGGTCAATGTGAATTTGAACAAGGAAGGTAAAACTGGAGGGTTTTACCGTCATGTTGTGGTTGCTGCTGTGGCTGCAGAGGTGGCAGAGGTGGCTGAGGATGTGGAGGAGAAAGAAAGAGTGGAAGGGGTTGATGGGTCTTCTGCTGTTGGTACTGTTACTGTCACAAAGCCAAAGAAAGGGAAGGCTGCATTGCCTTTGAAGAGAGACAGGGTATGTGTAACAAAATAAAGTTTTGAGCTTTTTGTGGTTTTGCTGGGTTTTTTTTGTTTGTGTGTGCGTTTTGATTAGTGGGTTTTGCTTGGTTTAGGTTTTTGTTACTGCAATGGGATTTCAATTTCAGAAATTATTGCCTCTTTATACAGACAGAGTATGCCTTATGTTTTATCTTTTTATTTTATGGAGATATGTTAGGTCTAATGATTTTGTTGTTGTTGTCATGAATTATGTGTTATTTGGTATTTTGATTGATGGGCTTTGGTTGATTAGCCTCTGGCTTAACATTTCTGAATAGAGGCATAGTATTTTTTTAATTTTTTGTTACCGTGTTGTTTGCTAGCTGATTTAGTTTTAAAGTTATGAATTGATTGAGTGATTAGGGTGTATATGAATATCCTGAGGAAATTGGTGCTTATGTACAATAATCACTTGAAATTATGATATGTTGAAACATGGCAGCCATTAGTAGGATTTGTCATCAAAACATGGCCATGGTTGATGTGTGTTCCTATCAACCATCGTTGTTGCCTATGAACTATGAAGAGAGACAAGGTTCCATAGCTCATCCACTTCCCTTCTTTTTCTTCATTTCATCTGTTTCCCATAAATTGTGTGTGTGTGTTGAGTGATTTCATAATTTTCATTGTTGAGTTTGTTTTTGGTTATATTTAAGTATTATTTATTTTTTCAATTTAAATAGGTTTCCAGAGTTAAGTGTTCAATTCATTTATATTATACTTTCATGAGGTATTTACTCAATTTTGACAGTGATACTCCTGTTGGGTTTTTTAATAAATTTTCCCTGCACACACACACACACACATATATATATTTGCCCCTTCTGATAAGTAAGTTTTGGTCCAATGGGGAAGGGGAAGGGGAGATTGGAACTATTTTCCTCCACTTCATGAAGTGTGGCCCTCAATTGATTGTGTTTTCGCTTTGGATTTTTTTCCCTGCTTCCTTTCAATCTACCTCATATGAGTTGTTACATTTTAAATTACGCTTCATTAGATCCAGCTTTGGTCTTAAATTCTAGTTGTTTTCTCTCTTTTTGGATTAGAAAATTCCACTTGCAAGAAAATCTCCTGATTGTTTCTATTAATACGTAGTTTGATTGACGTGATCATATTTGTTGTTAGATGTAGTCTCCCAATGTCATATGCCTTTCCTACTTACCAGATTTTCCAAGAACTTAAACTTGTTTTGTTGTTAATGTCAGAGGAGGTCTAAGAGATTCTTGGAAATTCAAAAATTAAGGGAAAACAAAAAAGAATATGACTTGAAGACAGCAATATCTTTGCTAAAACAAAATGGCCAGTACAAAGTTCGTGGAATCAGTTGAAGCTCATTTTCGTCTAAATATTGATCCAAAATATAATGACCAACAGCTGAGGGCAACTGTGAGTTTTCTGGTCTTATGTTGATTATGGGAAAGTATGTTACTGGTCACATTAACTTGTGTTTTGGCACTTCATTTTCTCCTTTCTTTCTTCTTTTTAAACTTTATTTTAGGTAAGCCTGCCCAAGGGAACTGGACAGACTGTTAAAGTTGCTGTACTTACTCAAGGTTGTTACTTTTCTCAATTTCCATTCTTATACCTATTTCTGCTGTATTGATGATAAGTAGTTTATCGTTGTGATTTTCTCATTAGTACAATCTTTTTCTGATAGTGAAAAATAGGCTTTCCTGTTGTGGGGATAGTGTGAAAGGAAATGAATTAATTGGGCACCACTAAGATAAACTTAGAATTTATGGATGGCTAACTTTTGAAGTAGTGAACATAGTAGTAGTGGACAATTACCTTGCAAAAAATTTCTGTCTTCGTGGCTGTCAACAGGTCATATCATGCCTGATATTGTGATTTACATTTTTCAAAGTCTACCAACTTAGGTTCTTCTTCTCTCTTTCTTTTATTTTTGTGTGGAAAATTCTTGTTGCCTATACTTTTTACCATTCAGTTTTTCTTTCTTATCTATACATATCTTTTTCTTCTAGGAGACAAATAGTGTGTTACTAGTCTTTGGGAAATTATTTTATATGTGAATATATCCCATAGAAAGAGATATTGGTTTAAGTCTGTTGAATATAATGAGAGAATTCATTACTGGACAAGTAGTATGTTGAGAGAAATTCCTAATAGAGTTTTTTCCCTTTTAATAACCTGATAAAACTGTAGATTGTGCCAATTCTTGTGCTATGCTTTTGATACCTATTGTTGTTGCTATTTCCTTTTTGTGTTATCTGGCTCTTCTTAAAGTACACTTAATATCTACAGGTGAGAAGTTCGATGAAGCAAAAAATGCGGGAGCTGATTTGGTTGGGGGAGAGGACCTGATAGAACAAATAAAAGGAGGATTATGGAATTTGACAAATTAATTGCTTCTCCGGATATGATGCCTAAGGTGTAGCTCTCATTACATTGTTCTAGTTAGTTATGTTAACTGCTGTTTTTACATTTGAAATATTCAGAAAACAAAATTTTCTTAATAATTTCGTTTTCAAAGTAATTAAGAGGATTTAAATGAAAATCAGTAAATAGCCTGGTAATAATTTCACTTGTAAGTATTTATGTGGATTAGATGAGCATCATGATCCTTTTGATATGTGTATGCTTCTGTAACTTTTTGTAATTTAAGTCCTGTAATTTAAGTTTTGTAACTCCCCCTAACTCTCTAACCTCTCTATGAGCCCCACCTTCCCCCCGCGGTTCTTTTTGGTGGGTTCCTGTTACATTATACTGTCTCTTTTGCAAACTTTGCTATCACAATTGTAAAAAAAGTCATATTCAATGCACAAAGCTCCCATATGTGCGGGGTTTGGCAAAGTTGAGTTGTAGACAGTCTTACCCCCATTTTTTTGGAAGATGCTTATTCCCGAACTTAAACTCGCAACCTAGCACTTTTGTTGGAAGGCACTTGCTATTGCATGAAAACTTGACCTCTTTTGCTATCATAGTTGTAACACCAATTTTTTTAATTACCTATTCTACAAAAATGGG